>CM031690.1:3742204-4127160 GCA_006182925.3 Reinhardtius hippoglossoides | reverse complement strand
TTTCTCTCACAAATGAAATGGTTTAAATGCAGTAGTGCCCCCGCAATTTAATCGATGCCATAAAGTGAACATTTCTTTTGATTTCTGTCAAGGTGAACCTGTGCAGCTTGGAGACTCATTCTGGAGGGACAGAACCTGCGCACAGAAGTGCACCTGCACCTCAGCAGGGCTGCAGTGTTCCAGTCAACCCTGCTCCTTTTCCCAAATCTGCCGCCCAAGTGCCTTTCAGTTCTCCTGCCAGACGGTGCAGAAAGGCACCTGCACCGTGAGCGGTGATCCACATTATTATACTTTCGATGGCAAGGTGTTTCACTTTCAAGGTGCCTGCACTTATGTTCTGTCGGAACAATGTGGTCATGAGCTGCCGTACTATCGAGTAGAGGCCAAGAACGAGCATCGGGGCAGTACACGAGTCTCTTGGACAGGATTGGTTAAAGTGTTCGTGTACAATGACACTATTGAACTTCTGAAGGGACATCATGGTAAAGCCAAGGTTGGTGATTTTGACCACAGTTAATCTCAGTACGTATTTATATACAAAACCAAATGTATTTTTTTTACATTTAAAATGCTTGTGTGTTTACAGATAAATGGAAATTTTGTGGCCACTCCGCTTTACCTCAATAATGGAACTGTCCAGGTTTACCAGTCAGGTTTTTCAGTGACCATCAGTACGGACTTTGGCTTGGAGGTTTCTTATGACACAAGTTCGTTTGTCAGAATCCGGTTGCCCTACACTTACCAGAATGCAACTTGTGGCCTATGTGGAAACTTCAACAATAACACCAGGGATGACTTTAAAACTCGCCAAGGTGAAATCGTGAGCTCTGATGTGGTATTTGCCAACAGTTGGCAGGCATTAGAGGACGATGAGCCTGGATGCGAGGCACAATGTGAAGGACTGGACTGTGCTGCCTGCACTGAACAGCAGACAGCTTTATACAGCAATGCAGACCATTGTGGTATCCTCCAGAGCAGTTCTGGACCTTTTGCCGCCTGCCATCAACAACTTCCCCCACAGACCTATGTGGAGAGTTGTGTGTATGATCTCTGTGTAGGAGGAGGGTACCAGCCCATTCTGTGTCAAGCCCTAAATGTTTACGCAAGTCAGTGTCAGCAGAATGGTATCCAGCTGCCAAGCTGGAGGAGATCAGGATTCTGTGGTATGTCTGTCACTCATTTAACATTATGTTAAAACTTAATTATAACATTTTCATGAGGTCAATGTCTATTTTATGTTTTTGTCTAGAAATCCCCTGCCCAGCCAACAGCCACTTTGAGTCCCAAGGCACAGGATGTCCAGCTAGCTGTGTCAATCCCAATTCCACCAACAACTGCCCTCTCCCTGCCCAGGAGAGCTGCATCTGCAATTCAGGCTACATCCTCAGTGCTGGGGTCTGTGTCCCTCATGCTCAGTGTGGCTGCAGCTTTGAGGGTCGTTACTACAGCTCTGGACAAACTGTGATACTTGACAATAACTGTGGAAGACGTTGTAGCTGCAGTTTTGGCCGGATGACTTGTCGTTCACATAGTTGTAGTCCACTTGAGTCCTGCAGGGTCGAGGAGGGAGAAAGAGGGTGTAGACCTAACAGCTATGCAACATGCTGGACAAGGGGACCAGGGTCATATCAAACATTTGATGGACTGATGTACCAGTATCCTGGGGCGTGTCGACTGACTCTTGCCAAAGTGATGGGAAGTTCTGCTCACACCCACTTTGTGGTGACAGCAGAAAAAGTACCCAGAGGCCAACACGGTTTTGCAAGGTTGCTAACGTTTGAGGCAGAAGGAACGCAAGTCTCCATTGAGATGGCAAACAGCAGCACGGTTCAGGTAAGGGATTGGAATCTGTGTGTACTAGTGTCTCTTCTCATAACATTGTTTTATATTTTTCCCATGAAAAGTTAATGGCATATCACTTTTTTGAAGTCTTAACGACAAAGTCTGAAACTCTAGGTGGACGGTCAGCGGATCAGACTACCTTTCAGCTCAGCATCCAACCGAATCCAAATCTACCACAGCAGCATTCACAGTATCATCATTCGCACGTCCTTTGGTGTGACCGTGCAGACAGTCTGGCCTCACTTTGTGCGTGTCACTGCACCTGGTGTCTACAACGGTTCCCTGGGTGGACTCTGTGGTAACTACAATGGTCACTCACATGACGACTTCCGCACACCCAATGGCATTCTGGTCAACAGCTCTCAGGTCTTTGGAGACAGCTGGCGAGACGGTTCCCTCGCTGCACACTGTGTAGAAAGTGTAAATAATAATTCTACACCAAATTACAACTCCAGTGAGTACTGTGGAATCATTGGCTCAAGAGAGGGGCCGTTTACCCAGTGTTGGGCCATGGTAGACCCAAGGCCGCATGTGGAAGTGTGCATGGAGATCCTGGGAGGCTCTAGTGATCCAGCATCCACACTTTGTGAGGTCCTACGGGATTATGCACTGATTTGTCAACAGAAGGGCGTCGCCTTGCCACACTGGAGGAATGCAACGGGCTGTGGTAAGCACTTTTCCTCCTGTTGTGTTAACTTTAAATATGGTATAAAACAATGTAATGACCTTTTCAACCTGTTTGTTATCCTCTAGATCAAACCTGTCCTTTTAACAGTCATTATAAACCTTGTGGAACCACTTGTCCTTCCACTTGCCCCAGCCTCTCTTTCCCATTCACCTGTGACACTGTGTGCCAGGAGGGTTGCCAATGTGATAATGGTTTTGTCCTCAACGGCAACCAGTGTGTGCCACCAACATCCTGCGGATGCCATCACAATGGACGCTATCGGCAAGGTGGAGAACAGTTCTGGGACAGTGAAGAATGTCAGAGCTTCTGTTCCTGTAATGGCACAACTGGGTTAGTGCACTGTAGTCCCAGCTCCTGTGGTCCCCAGGAGTCCTGCCGTGTGGTGGGGGGCGACTTTGGCTGCCATCCCAGCCCTCATGGCACCTGCTCTGCCTCTGGAGACCCCCATTACCTCACATTTGATCGCAAGGCCTTTGACTTCCAGGGAACCTGCCGATATGTTCTAGCAACCCTCTGTAATGACACTGATGGACTTCACCATTTTTCAGTGGAGGCTAAGAATGAGCCGTGGAATGGGTTGCCAGTTTCAATCACAGCTGAAGTTTTTGTGAATGTGTGGGGCTACCGACTGCATATTTTAAGGGAGAGAAGGGGTGTGGTTGAAGTAAGTCATTCAAATCTTGCATGAAAGTTTTTTATCAGATAACTGCCATGCATCATTTAGATTAAATCTAATTGCAAGCAAGTACATGTGATCTTGATTAGAAAATAAGGTGAAGGAAGAATAATATGTGAAAGTTGCAAAAAGCACAACTGATCTTTCGTCCAATTTCCCTTTTAGGTCAATGGAGTAAACAGAAATTTACCTATTCTCTTAAATGGAAGTCATGTGTCTATCTATGCAAGTGGATCTCG
This sequence comes from Reinhardtius hippoglossoides, assembly GCA_006182925.3. Taxonomy (NCBI): domain Eukaryota; kingdom Metazoa; phylum Chordata; class Actinopteri; order Pleuronectiformes; family Pleuronectidae; genus Reinhardtius; species Reinhardtius hippoglossoides. Next base: position 4,123,715 of record CM031690.1, on the reverse strand, counting down.
TGTGTTTGTCAGTGCTGATTTTGGCCTGAGTGTCACTTACGATGGATCTAGTACAGTGTTCATCTCTGTACCTGCCAGTTACAGGTATCTCTCGCTCACCTAAGCTAAAATATGACTCATGTGTCATGTTCATTATCACGTATCTTCTGATTTATGACACTGCATCTACTTAATTATTTGTCACCTACACAGAGGAAAAACATGTGGACTTTGTGGAAACTTCAATGGAAATCACAGTGATGACTTCCGCACCCCATCTGGAGCAATAGTCCCGACTCCAGATCAGTTTGGAACATCTTGGAAGGTGGCAGGAAACTACACCTGCAGCGATGGCTGTGGTTCCTCCTGCCCTCGGTGTGCCGATGAGCGCCCTGCTAGAGCTCAGTGTGAAGTGATTCAAGCAGCTGACGGCCCCTTCAGCTTCTGCCACGAGGAAGTGGACCCGGCGCCATATTTCAACGACTGTGTGTTTGACGTTTGTGTGTCGGGAAATGCGGGTGACGATCTTCTGTGCAGGGCCATTCAAGCTTATGTCAGTGCCTGTCAGTCTGCTAATGTTCAAATCTACCCTTGGAGAGAGAACACCACCTGCAGTGAGTCAAGCATTTGTTCAGACTTAGTCATCCACTTCGGACAAATGGTTAAAATAATAAGTTAATAAGCTTCTGACACTTACCATTGTCTCCTCACTTAAAAGGACTTAGCTGTCCAGCTGACAGCCATTATGAGCTGTGTGGTACCGACTGTGGCCACACCTGTGCCAGCAGCGTTGATGCCACCTGTGTGCAGGTTTGCTCTGAGGGATGTTTCTGTGATGAGGGGTTCGTCAGGAGTGGGACGAGGTGTGTCCCAGTGGAAAACTGTGGCTGCCAATATGACGGCTTCTACTATGATGTAAGTCACATCTCAATAAATATAAAAAATGATCCACAGAGCTACTTTGTTACTTAAAATGCTGAAGAATGCTTGAGAAAAGCCTGTAGTTTTTGCACTGTGATGCTCTTTATGAGCTAGCAACATCATATCAGAATCAAATTACCATAGTCTGATTCTGTACCCTCCAGTGAAACATAATATCCCATTTGTTTTATTTTTATTTAATATGATATTTTAAATTAGACACAAAAGTATAAACTATGAATCATAACCTCTGTTCAACCAGGAATGCAGCAGCTGGAACAACCTCCCAGGTAGCATTCCAGGATTAGGCTTACTTGAAAATCAACTTCTGTGGCCAGAATAAACAATTAACTTTGGTTTCTCTGTCACTTGGTGGAACGATATTGTTATTGGCTCTGTTCCATTAAAAGACCAAGCATGTACAATATCAGTACCGTGACGTGGCTCAACTAAACAGAACGCAGCCTTCACTGTTACGTCCAACTGTGCATTTCCCATTTGGCCTATTGTGTAATGTGTGTCTCTTTCCCTCCCACGCTGCAGGCGGGTGAGTCCTTCTGGACCGACGGCTGCTCCGAGCGATGTGAATGCCATGCTCCAAACGACCTGCGCTGCTCTGCTGCATCTTGCACGCCTGCACAACAGTGCACCATCAGAAATGGCCAGCTGGGCTGTTTCGATGCATTGTCCACTTGCACCGTGTGGGGGGATCCACATTACAACACCTTTGATGGGGCACTGGCTCATTTCCAGGGCACTTGCTCTTACACCATCACTGAGAGTGTGGGCCACGGCACAAATGAAACCCAGTTCCAGGTAGTGGCCACCAATAATCACCGTGGCAACAACCGTGTGTCATTTGTATCAACAGTGGATATATTCCTCTCAAATCAACCAGAGAGAGTGTATATCAGGATTGGACCCAACAAACGAGTAAAGGTAAGGACTTATTATTGTGTTATTGTGTAACTTTCTACGTTTGTCTGGTGTCAGCATCACTCTTGTCTTTTACTAATCTCTCTTCCCTCCAGGTAAATGGAAGAGTGGTTTCTCTTCCAACCAACGGAGGAGCTCTAGCTCACATTGTGAGGCAGGGAAGCTACATAGTGGTCAATGCCAATGACCTGGTGGTCCAGTTTGACGGCACAAGTACATTACTGGTCAGAATCGGCCAAAATCATCAAAACAGAGTCACTGGGATGTGTGGAAATTTCAACAATGATCCTGCAGATGATAAAGTCTTGCCCAATGGCACGCTGGCACAAAATGACAATGAGTTTGGACACAGCTGGAACGCACCGACAAGCCAATCAGGGTGAGCTGCTATGAAAAGAACTTATTTAGGATAAGTTTATGAAAACTGCAGCAGACACTAATGGCAGCACATGATCTGTCATTTTTCTAGATGTGGATCCACAGATGATGAAACCGATGATGGATTGAATGACTGTGCTTTCATGGAAGAATACACTGAGCTGTGCAGCATCATCACCAACACCAGCGGCCCGTTCAGAGCCTGTCACCTGCACTCTGACCCCCAACCGTTCTTCACTTCCTGTGTCTATGATCTCTGCCTCTACACTCCAGCCAATGGCATACTGTGTTCTGCCATCTCAGCCTATGAGAGTACTTGCTCGGTGTTGGGGGTGAACATCCCCGAGTGGCGCCCGGCTTTGCAATGTGGTATGTTGTGGATTGATCACGAGAAAAATGAAGGAAACGTCTTCTCTCTATTACCCGTTGAGTCTCCTCTGTTCTTTCTCCACTGTTTCTGCAGCTGAGTCCGACCCCTGTGAACAGCAGGACTGCTCCGAGCACGAGTGGTGCGGTGAGAAGGACGGAGTTTACGGCTGCGTGTGTGACGAACACCACCATCGGCCCAACAATGAGAGCTATGGTGAGGGTAACACGTCTCTTTCACTAATAATCGCTCTGTTCAAGTCATACTTGATTTCTTCTACTACTTTCAGGGTTTTCACTGATCTTTAAAGTCAATGATATTCACAGTTATGTACACATCACTGACTTCAACTTCAAATCCTTGTACGAGCTCAAAAACACATCATGTTGTCACTTGCACCTCGTTGTAAGTTCCTTTCTATTTCACAGACTCGTCCATCACTTGCGTCAGTAGTTCAGCCAACATGTCGCTGTCCCGCTGCCAGCTGTTTGAGGCCGGCTTCCATCCTGGTTCCCTGCACCTGCGGGACGACTCCTGCAATGGTTCTCTCCAGGACGGACGACTGGTGTTCCACTTCAATAATGATGACCAGCTGTGTGGGACACTTCTCAGGGTACAGACCATGCATCTCATGAACACTGTCTACAAGCAAACTCTCCAACCAACAGCTTCATATTACATGAATGATTCAAAATCATATTCCATTAAAAATATCGTTTGACTTCTTCGTCATGTTGTTCTCGTAGAGCAATGGGACACACTTCATCTATGAGAACACCGTTCAAGGCGACGTCGACCCTCACGATGACCTCATTAGCCGTGAGAAGAGCATTCAGCTGCACTTCTCCTGTGAATATCCTCTGGCCCAGGCCCTGTCGATGGATGTTGGCATCAACCCCATGGAGAGGTGATAACCACTGTACCACCGTGCTCACATTTTTTAGCTGATTTTGAGCTATGTAAGAGTTTGACTTTGTAATATAATACAGATTTTGGAGCTCTCTCACTCTCATGTTGTTCTGAAAATGTCAGCATACTTATTGCCGGACCTTTTTTTTCATACCTGACAAAAATACTCTGGCATTAATCCTACTACTTACTGTCCTAACAATGTTCCTTACACACAATCTAAGAGTAAATTGCATTGTGTCATGTTTTTGTGTAGCATTGTGAACAAGAGGCTTCCATCTGGCCAAGGTCGCTATCACCTGAGGATGATCCCCTATGAGGACGCTGGCTTCCGCTTCCCGCTGACGAGAAGCCGAAACCTAGAAATGGAAATCGATCAGAGGTTGTACATCGAGGTGCAGACGATGGGAGTTGATGAACGGCAGATCTCCACCATTCTGGACTCGTGCTGGGCGACGCCTTTCAATGATGCCAGCTACCCTGTCCGCTGGAATCTCATTAGTGAAGAGTAAAGCTGTTTAAGTAACCCTTCTTTAATTCATCATACCCATGCCCTCTAGTACAACATACTTTAGTCCTCCCTGTCTTTCAGGTGTCCTAATGAAGAGGATGGTACAGTGGAGCTGGTTCAGAACGGCATCTCCACTGTCGCCCGTTTCTCCTTCAAGATGTTCACCTTCACAAACTTTACATCCATCTACCTGCACTGCAAGGTCCATCTCTGCCTCCTGAGACACAGCAACTGCACAGCTGTATGTACCACCTGACCTGCGGAGTCAAGTTCAAAGATCAATCCCGGAAAAACAAAACCTCTTTGATTTGTCGTAGCCACTCTGATCTACTTTCAGTTGAAAACCTGTCATATTCTTTTCCCCGCAGCATTGCTACCCTGGTCTTCACACAAGAGTAGCGAGGGATGTTTCTCACCATGACAGCGCAGCGATCTCAATAGGACCACTCTTCCAAAAACAAGGTAACTGTATTCTTGTTGATGATATATCTGCGCAGATTTAATCAGGGGGTTAAAAGGTTCATGTGCGTGTTGAAGGACATTAGACCGCAGTGTTCATCCATCTGTCTTCATTTAAAAGCTGAAGTTAGAATTTGGTTCTTCTCTTGCAGATGGAATGAGACAGAGCAGTGCTGCAGGACAACTGACCTCCGTGGTGACTCTGCTCCTCTGTTTGCTGACTGCTAAAGCTCTGACTTAGGGGCACATGAAAGGGGCACACACACACACACACACACACACACACACACACACACACACACACACAAGATACCCACATCAATCACTGAGCAGTAGCTTAACCTGTGTGCATTGATTAAAAAAATTGGTGGATATTTCTCTTCCTTGTGATCGATGTAAAATAGTACGAGTTTAATTTTATGATATGCTCTTGATATACTTCACAGATAAGTGTAGTAATGATTCAGACGTCTATGGAACAAAGTTATAGGTGTTACAGAATATTTTGAAATACATTCTCCTGAACTCTCTCTCTCTCTAATCGGTCCTGTTTGTAGTATTTCTTTTTTTTTTTCACCGCTAGAGGGCAGCATAATATCAAGTACAGGTAACAGACATTTTGCATCAGCATCTGTCTTCAATCAAGGTTTATTCCGTAAAATGTTTATCATTTGCATCATTTATTATCAATAAAAAATGTCATTAGTAAACAAATTATATTGTCATTTTAAAAAAAAAGAAAGAATCTTATTGTATAAATCAAAAATCGAGGTCTCCTCCTCTTTCTACTTTATTTTCTCTTTGTTTTCAATAAAAATGGCATTGACATTGAATTGAATTTTGGACAGCATGTTCTGCATGGGACACATGAATGTAACGATAACCATAATCCGCCATCTCTAATACAGGATGGTTCTCATTTGGCATGAAAGAGGCTCTCATTGATACAAGAGGTCAGGTTTCTCTCCTTTGTGCAGACGGACGGAGCCGTAATCTCCCACGTCTGCTCTTTAGGGGAGAAATTCATCATTGTCAGTCAGTGTGTCCACAGCAGAGACCAGAGCCCAGACCTGCTGTAGACATAGCAACACTCACCACACACCCACAACATGTCATTTGTCATAGGTGGTATTTTACAGTACAGACACTTCAAAGAGAAAAGAGCCGTGTGTCCAACACCACATGACCCAGACACCGGCTCTCCACACTACTGACACATCATGTTTCACATCTTCTGTCTTCAGAGGAGTCTTAAACATGTAAGTGTATGATCGTGTTAATCAGTGATGGGAGTAGCAGTCACGGTTTTATCACTTACAGTATATGACACTGGCAGGCTGTCAAAGTCAATGTGTGAGGATGTATAAGAGAGAACTAACAAGAAATAACAGGACTTTCAAATACACTTTCATCCAAGAAATGGGAAAGGAAGGAAGGGGAGGAAAGGAAATGGATGAATGTCTCAACAAAATATCACAGAAGTTTGAAAATAGATCTGCTCACTGAAAAGCTCTGGATTTCATTTGCTGTAGAGACGTTACAGGAACCAGGTTCTTCCTCAGACGTCCGATAAATAAGATCCTTGTGGTCAAAACGTCAATATGGCAAATCAAATCCTTTAACTGGATCTTTCCCCTTTTTATAAATATTTTGAAGTTCAGTTGGGAAAAAACATGAGAGGCTGAATATTGACTTACAATAAAAGGGTTTCACTGTGGTGATGTTTTCAATCAATCTCTGATGTTGAGATATTTCCCTGGATTAGTTTTAACCTCAGTTGATAAATGCTACATGAAGATTCAAGAGAAATTTACCAACGTCTGCAAGCTTCAACCTCTGGGAACCATAAATGTGCAAACCAAATTCTGCAGAGGGGCGAACAGTGGCTGTAACCCTGAAATCTTGACCCTCAACTTCCAAAGGTAAATGTATGTGACCTTTAAATCCATCACTCTGTCTTTCCAGAGGCTCACTTCTTTTCTTCCACACGTCTATGCAGTGACTAATCGAATTAAGTAAATGCAGTTCCTGAAACTTCACCGATTTTGTCTCACCTTTTTGAACCCGCGCACATATGTCGAACTTAACAACATCCACATGTGGGCGAGTCATACCTTATCTTTCATTTGGGAACCGCTGGCAAACGATCAGTGTTTTCTACTCTGCTGGATCCAAAGAGTTCCTTTAAGAGGAAAATGATAAATCGAATTCTTGGAGCTACGTAAATAGTTATATTGTGAATTTATTATTTAGTTTGAATAGCTGTCTTCACAGTCTGCACCTCATAGTATCACATTTCTTTTGCAAGTGGGAGCTTCTCTCGGTTTTGCTTAGATTTACTTTAAATCTCTTCATCGACAGGATCAGGATTTCCTCCCGAGCAGTTTCCTTTGTGAGCCATTAAACCTTCTTGAATACTCGTCCCCGTGCTCTGACAGGGGAGTTGAAGGGGGGCAGAGTGAAGGGAGACGAGGACAAAGTGGCGGACGGGACTAAAGGGAAATATGAGTGACAGCTTGTTGACTTTTACAAGATGTCGAGGGCTTAGTTGGCTAAATTGGATTCCCTCATGGAGTCCCCAGTGTGGTGTGCTGCAGGGGTCAGTAATGCTCCCATCTGATGTTTGACCTCCTGTTCCCCACATGCTGCCCCTCATGTCGGCAGCAGCAGCGGCCACTACAAGCTGCAGCTCATAATCGCATCGGAACTGGAGTCCATTTATTCAAGAGTCAATGAACAGATTTGCTTTGTGCTTTGGGATTCCCCCCCCCCCTCCTCTCAACATACCAACTATACACTCGAGTGTATATGTTGCATGTTGAGGTTATGAGGAGGAAAGCGGAGTTACGCTTTTACTATGAAGTCATAAGAAGAATAAGAAAATAAGACTGAACAAGCAAATCAATTATTTAACTATCAGATGAACCACAACTAAGATCAATTTTAATAAAAACAAATCTGCACCACATAGCACACGCTCATAAATATCAGTCCCCTACATATGCCTGATGTTTTTCTATCAAGTTTCTTGTTAATCCGTCCAGTAGTTTTTCTGTAATCTCGTTTACATACAAACTATTCAATGAACAAATGGACAGGGGTAAAGACATAATGTGAAAATACTAGTATGTAGTATTTTAATTTGAAGTATAGGTGAAATAAATACTTACCCTGATAAATGAAATTCCTGCAGGCACATCCGTTGTTTAAAATATGAAGTATTAAGTTTTTGTTCTTGTTCACTGTGCCCTTTGTTTAGCTTGGACCCTTTCCCCCCATATAAAGACAAATCTGGCCATCTACAGTTTCTGTACGGAGTAATTCAATTTCCCTGGTGAATTCTATACTCCTGAGAAAACCGAACGGTCGGGGGGGAACGCAGCTGCAATCCTAGAAGTCATGAAAAATTGACTTAGAAAACCAGGTGTGAAATATCCACTCTTTGTAAAGTGACATATTCAGTATGTACCGTGACTTGTAGCTGAGCATGTGTGTGGATTCACTTTGACACCTTTACTGACCCGAACATTATATCAAAGAGTGAAATGGATTCCAATCTGTTTCATAAACAGCCTTGATGTGTTTCTGTGTTTTAACACCACGTCTCTGTGGCTTCCTTCCAAAGTAAAACACAGAAAAAGTACTAAACACTGTGTGCGAGCGCCTCTAATAATTACGGTATTTTGTTTTGTATGTGATTACGCTTATACTTTCATACAAATCCATAATAATAAAAATGAGGTAATTGTGAAGTTATCTGTGTTGTGCTGTTTCCATCAGCCGTCCATTTGAAATATTAGATAAGAGATTTACCAGAGGGCTTCCTCCTGCCATCTGGTTCTTCTGTCAACCCGTGACTGCTTCCTCTAGTCCTCACATCTACTGTATATCACCAAAGGGGTTTCACATCTTTAAAAGAGCATCTGGGTCTGTTGGGCTTTTCTGTTTTTCCTTAACATTTAAAAAAGAATTTAATGTAAAAATAAATGATATCACAGCTTCAGGATTCAAGTAATTTATTCCGTTATATTTATAGTTTTCCGAGTATTTTCAATTTACTTAAAATCCTTTTAGCGAATTTGCCTCCATTCCTTAATTACATTTATCCCAGAAATGAGGAGGCCAGAGGTTGATGGAGAGAGTGATGGACTGGACGGAGGGTAACGACTACCTCATGCTTTCCTTTTCTCCTATCACCATATTCTCTTTCCTCCGCCCTGCCCCTCCATCACCAGCCCCGACCACTTCTTCTCTCCCTCCAACAGTGACCATGGGCTGTTTATCGACTTGCTTCTCCTTCCTGTTTGTGGTTCTAAGAGGCTGAAATTAGATCTGCATCGGCGAGGATTTGAGATAAATTGGGCTGCAGATCAGCCCTAACTTGATTTGCTCCTGTTTTCTTAGGGGGGGGGGGGGGGGGGTAAGGAGAGGATGGTTCTTTGTGATGCAGCAAACAGGAACAACACCAGGGATGGAGTTAAATATGGGTCCGTTGAGTGCTGCTATTAATGCCTTTTTCAAATAATAAGAAATACGTTGTGTAAGGACAAGCCGGAGCAGCTGAGCGTTTGGCATTGTTGACATTGGGAGGAGAACATACTACTGTCAGGGTTAGGAATTGTCTACCTTTGGTCCATGCTACTGTTTCCTAGGCCTCTTTACTAGGGCTCCCTTGGGTTGGCCCAAATGGCAGCGGTACACAGGGGCAATCGGCCGCTCCCATTACCGCTCCCATGGGAGGGGGGTTTGCTCCTCAGCCTCTTTGTACGATCCGAAGTCGGGGTGTGGATCTCGCTCTTTTCTCTGTGCCACTTTGATCTGACTCCAGTCCCTGACAGTCGATACCGCAGCCGAACCCGACACCCGGTGCTGCCTCTGTAGAAATGTGGAATGGGAAGAGGAGAAAGGGATCGAGAAGCGCAGGGGCTGAATGCGAGAGTGTCTTTTGTTCGGTGTGCCAGACAGACGTGGCGACCCCTCTTGGTTAAACTCAACCGAGGAGATCACAGCCCACGCTGAAGAGGCGGGATGCCTCCAGGGTAAACAAGTGTCTCTTGATGCTTTTGTCACTTTCATCTGTTCACATGGACACATAAAATATAACTTGGACATGATGGTGTTGTGGGATTGTGTATCAGCATCTGCGTCACACAAAAGCCTCCATTCATTGTCTATGCTGCTGATCCTTTTGAGGGTCGACCCCAGTTGACATTGGGCGAGAGGCGGGCTGCACCCTGGAAAGGTCGTCAGTCCGTCACAGAGCTGACACACGGGCTACATCCACACCTTTTACACCTGCTGTCCTCACTCCAGTGGTTTGAGTGAAGTTGGGAAACACTCCGGGCCCCACTTTAGTTTGAAAACCCCCAAAACCTTTAGTCTAGACGTGCAAAAACCTGAGATGATTAGAAACAATGATGCGTCACCGCCATTTGCATCCTGATTGGTTCTTATCGGCCACATCTCAACACTCGTAGTTGGTCCGAGAAAATAAAATCCCTCATCTTAACTTTTTACCAATTGTTGTTCCTCGTCCGTAGTATTTTCTGTAACTAAGCAACCAACTATAAAGTAGACAAACTGCAAAGATCAAATTCCATAAAAAAAAACGATGAGTCCAACAAAAGGTCCTGAAAGAAATTAAACAAAAGTCCATAACGATTCCAGACGGGGGCAGAATCATGACATTAGTATAAATATAGCATTTATTTTCTTTATAGTTCCTCAAACTGCTACAGTGGATAAAAAGTAGTGTTTATGTCGTGTTCTCTACATTTTTGTAACAATGAATTTGCATTTTATAGTTTTTTCCCGTCTCTGTAACTAACGGTGATTCTGCAAAGGATGATGATGTTCTGCTCACTAGTGAGTAAAGTAGTCTATATTACAAAGGGAGAAGTGATTGACTGATAACAGAGTGATTTCTGTCTTGAAATGAACCAGTGGGGTTCAGAAAGATATTTTAGTGACACCTCAGACAGCTCTGTCATAACTTTGATCTTATTTCTGAAGTTCTGACGCCTGTATTTTCCCTGAAGGGACGGATCGGAGGGAATCTAGATGGACTGAATGGTGAGACCTCCACAGGTGCTTCAGCGGGGGCCCCACCAGCATTAGCTGCAAAGCTCTGATTGGCTGAGTGCTGTCTGGCCATCAGCAATCTGAGCTGTGCTGAATTAAATTGACAGAAAAGCCTTTTAAACAGTGGCCAGCCGAAGATCCCTAGGGATCCACGGGGCGGTCCCATCTGTATTTTTGTGTCAGAACCAGTCGTCCTTCAGTTATTTGGTTCTTCGCTCATGTTTTCTCAGAAATAATTAAAGGCACTGTTGGTTCCCAGTGCAGTTTGCAAACACCACCAACAGACAAGCTGCGACACATTCAGCCTCAGGTCGGCGCTAGAACTGATGTTGACCGATTGGGCCCATGTCTGTCATCAAGAGCTGTGAGAGCATACCTGAATGATGGAGTGGAAAGACGAGGATTCTTCACTTTCTCTTGAGGAATCTTGTTAGAAGGAATGCTGTATCATCTTCATACACCGGCAGGGTGGGGTGGAGGTGGGAAGGGGGGGGGGTGTCCTTTTTTACCTTACGCAAGAGATTTTGACATCTCTGGCTCAGTGATGTCTTCATTCACTAGACGCTATTGGAAAACACTGGCTTACCACGGTGTCAATGACCCACGGGCTCTTTCTTGGATGTCGAGAGAGATGTGGGAAAAGGTCCGTGCCATTCTGCAGAGCTGTATTATCTGCTGGAGCACGATAATCCGCTCCAGTGTCCTCTTCCACATCCGCAGTGCAACGTTACATCACTCTCTTATTTGGAGGCCATATCAATGTGACATCATGACCATCACTCTATACCTGCATTCAGCAGAGACGGGAGGCCGGGATTGAAACTCGAACCTGTGCATTATATGAGATGCAGCACATCAGCGCTTGTCTTTGGCTATTTTGAAGGCTAATCAGATTTCATGAGGCAGAACAGCGACAGATTTCCAGTTTCCTGTGTGCACAACACAGTCCAGATACCAGATACAGTGGAAGTGTCACAAGTCACACACATGGAGACACTGACGGCTCAGCTCTGCTGCCTTTATGTATAAAAAGTGATATGTCTGTTTCCAGCGATGTAACCTGCCGACATACTTCCATGTGTCCTTTACAGTGGCTGTTAAGAAACACATCCACTAGAGGGCAGCACAGAGTTGAGAGGTTCTGGAAACAAACATGGAGATGATGGAGGAAGTTCTGACAATGTCCCCAGACCATGAGGCAAGGGATAGTCCATTACGCCCTCAACCCCATTGGTAACATTTAAGCTTATGCTGCTGCATGGCACATTTAGTTTATATTGATAAACTGTAGTAGGTTTACTACTTGAAATCATGAGCTACTCTCTGATTTCATTCAGAGGCTCTTTTTCCTCAGCTAACGTTAGCTCCATGCGTCTTTAACCGACCTTTTCATGATAAATCGGTCACCTGATCTCTCTGCACAGCACGATATCGTCCTGAAAGGTTGATTCAAAGGGTAAGTTTCCACTTGTAAAGCCTCAAGAGAGTTTTGTTTACCGTTGACTCGGTGAGTCACTACATTATTGCAGATAATGAATTTGACTGTGTCTCCCAGAGCAGAAACTTGCCTGACTCATGCTGGGGAAACCTCTGATATTGTCTGCACAGGAGACGCTCTGGAGGGTTAATTGAGTTGAACGGGTTATGTTTGGAAAGTAATGCCGGGTTAATTGAGTTAGAATGTCGTTTACACAGCAACATTTATCACTGGCTATTGGCAACCATAAGCTACTGATAATAATTGGCTAAGTAAGTCTGTAGCAGGAGTAGGAAGAGGAAGATTGTTTTTCATAGCTTTGTTGTTTACAGTCTTCAACTCATTTTCAAGGTTTTATTTCTTGACATCTTATGATTCCTGTTTACAGAACATATTCCATTGGTCTTATTCCCAGTAATGTTTCCTCTAAGGTTGTTTAACGACTTCCAAACACAAAAAACTATGTTTCAATACCAAGTGTTTCACGCTAATTGGTTTCAAAGCCAGTCCTGTGTGTTGGGCGGTGGAAGCCGACAGCTGCCCCGGAGTATCGGTGTCGTGTCTCTCGGTGCAGATCAGGCTCTGGAGGGAACTCGGTTGTCTTGGTGCAATTGTTTTGCCCGTGCTGTAGATCTTTTTTCTGTTATGACACGAGGGCTCTGTTGGTTCAGTGACTCACTTGTCTCACAAAAGAATCAGATGTCCAGCGTGTACAAACCGTTCACACGAACATGCGATGAGTGAAGTCAACAGTTTGAACATCCTGCTCGTGTGGTTGACGTTTGTTGTTACAGTGACAAACGGATGAATTTTCTCTTTCAAAGCAGTTTCCTGGCAGAGAACTTTCCAACGACACAGTTGACTGTGGCACCTGGTGAGCAGGCGGCACATGCAGCTTTTGCATTAAGTGCAATTAAACCAATAATGTCTTCAAGGACTTTCCTCCCTGAACCAAACCACGACAAACCAATAAATCCTTTTCCGGCCACATAGCCACTGGGTGGAATGTCTCACCAGTTATAAGTCTTCTGAAAGTGTTACTTATTTTGTCACTTCCTGCTCAAACCATTAAAGCTTAATCATCACTGAAAGTGGAGTGATTGTGGACGATAAAAGCCGCGTCTCTCCGAGGCACGTTACCGTCATTAAGCTTTAATCAACTGCTTTTTAGGCCGCAGAGACGTTTTTATAACCCCTCAGTCAACAAGGGTGTTTCCTCAAAGAAATGCTGTGACTAAATCACGAGATTTATCCCAAAATTAACAGTATTTTAAATGACTTGACTCTTTATTTCTATTGGTTTGCAGCCCCATACGACGGTTATCATACAGCAGAAATAGAAAAGTGTTTTCCTTGGAGAAATGAGAGAGAAGAGTAGCAGACACTAAACGATGTTGCACCGTCTTTAAAGAGGAGAGACGAGGTAGGAAAGGACAGGAGGAGGAATTGTACAAGAGACTGATGTGGACGGAGGTGAAAAATGGCTCTATTATAGGCCTAATAGAATTTCCCATGGCCCCAGAGGGAAACAGAATGGACTCTCCCTCTTTCCCACTTTGCCTCTCCTTCCTCCCGTCCCTCCATTCGCCGGGGCCTGAGATATAATTTCATCACTCTTCACTTAATTGTGCGCGTTGCCGGCAGAGCCCCGGCGCTCTGTTCCAGCAAACGGAGGCAGGTGGGTGAGGAGGAAGAGCAGCAGAATAATAGAACAGAGTGGGAAACCACATCACTTCATTTTTATAGACGGACAGCTTGTAAAAGCGATGGGTTACGTGGTCCCCTCTGAGCAGCCAAGTGTAAACACAGCGCAACACTGAGAGGGATCGAGGAGAAACACCGTGTCGTACCACACGGTCTGTTTACAGTGGAAAGACACCAAGTCATTGTGTGTAGGCTGAAAATTACAAGATTAAGAACACAACTCACTCACAAATGATTACGTTCCCTATGAGATCATGTGACGAAACACTACTTACACAGTTTGGCCAAAGACTTAAAAGTTCATAAAAAGATATTTGAGACATTCAATTTGACTTCACAGACGATGAGATGCTACCATGAAGGGATGAAATTACTGAAATGATATTATAACCTGCTGAAAGTTTGGCCATATGTTTTTGGGGGATTGTCTTGATGAATAAGTGCATTTCAGGTCAATAGGAGGTGAACGCAGAGGCTGTAGAGTTTTAGGGGATCAGTGATATTCCAGCGTGCGAAGCTGCGGAGGCTGCGTGTTAACAGATTATAAATAAAATAGCCCAAAAAATCCCAGCAGTAGAAGCCAAGATTGTCCTGATTTCCAGCTCCTTGTACATCTAAATTACCGGACCCTACTTTTCCCATGATACAACTCCCCAACATCAAGTTTCTCCGAAGCCAAGCCAACGCATGTGGGCGGCTAACTTTCTCAAGGTCCCCGAGAGAAACGGAGCACAATACACAAGTGTTTTCAAAATTGGATTATTTCAACTCATGTCCTACATTGACTTTGACATTTATACTGGTGAGAATATTCAAGTGAGAGTTCATACTTTGCTCTTGTTCTCCTGCACAGAGGAGACCTCCGTGAAAACCCAGCTGAGGTGTTTTTCTGATTATGAATGTTTACGGACGTTAGTGGACGAGATGAAAGATCCAACATGAACTTGTTTTTCGAATTTTTCAGGATCTGGAAGATTGTATTTCGTTCTCAAGTGGCTCGTCCTCAAATTCATTGTTTACAAAACAGGATACAAATTGAAAACTGACCCTAAACTTCATGCTTATTCGTACCTCAAACGCAAAAAGAAACCCGCCCCACGTCTATTAGCTTATCAGATGTTGACCTTTGCCCTCTGTGAGCAGTCCTGTCTTCTCTGCTGCTCCACCCAGCGACAACATTTTGTTACTTTCAAAGGCCGCGCCGCCAGTTTGATGTCCTGTTACGGGGCTCCGAGACCAAAGAGAACACGTGTGCCCTTGTCTGGGATTATCTGCTACAGTCAGCCGTCCATCATGGCGAGCGCCTAGTGTCATCCTCCGGGACGTGTTCTACAGCTGGTCGTAAAGATGAAGATGCTTCCGACCTCTGACCCCCTGTCACTGACGGCCTCCTGAAGGAACACTGTGCTAACTTGCATGGCATGAGGCGTAAACGATGCCGAGGTTAAAAGACTGGGGTCAAGTATTTGGGACTGTTTTCTTTCAGTACTGAGACTAGTTACAGATATAATTCTACAAAACCAATTGAAGCAGTCAACAAGACTTTTTTTAGGCAAGATCAGAATATTTGAAGCTCAGTTTCTCCACCCAAATGAAATGTACTATGTAACTTTGAGGTTCTCTCAATCAAAACTGTTGATTCGTGTCTTTTACTTCCGTCGTTTGCCCTGGAAGTTAAAGCAGAGACGGACAAAGCCACGGATAAAGCAAACCTGATGAAACTTCCTGTTAACCTAGAATGAAATTTTAGATTTCTCTGGGTTTGAACGTTGTCGGAAACATTTTGGATGTTGCACACGAGTCAGCAAAATGAATAACACAGGTCTGGTTCAATGAAGAAGCGTTTATTCAAACCAGGGCGTCATTTCCTCTGAGACGTGAAGGACGAGCCCCTCGAGATTATCATGTGTTGTTGTGTTATTATGAGAAACCTGTGGAAAGGTCTTGTCACTGCCAAGGTTTTCCAACCGCTCATGTCGGGACGGCCCACGGGGGAATCCAGTTTCCACGCTCGCTCTTCATCCCAGCGGTGATTTGCAGAGTAAATAATCGTGTCACTCTCAGACTGTGACCGAGTCATGAAATTGACCAAAACATGTTGTAAATCACAGTAACACGGGAACTGATCAGTAATTGAAATGTATATTTGCCGTAGTATTTATTTGATTTATTATAGAGACACTTTGTGATTTTTTTTTTCTTGTTATCATCCTCATTATTGATTTAGCAGATTTATTTATTTTTCACACATTTCTCATTCTCTCTCGTCACCCAAAAGAATATAGGGTCAAATGAAAGTCGCATTGCGGTTGAATCTTTTCAAACCCACTGATTTAATCTTCAATGAACCACATTTAAAAACTCATCTCATTGTAGGTTTGCATAATTGGACACGATGTAAATATTCTGTTAACACGTATTCTCTGATTTTAAGAGATGTGCCTCCGCAGAGTCGGGAACTGAGGTCATTTAGTGAGCGCGGCCTTTTGTTCACTTTCTTCAACGTGTCGCCAAAACTCATCTGGTATTCCGAACTCGACATGGCCCTATCCTCTTTCACCAGCATGTCACTCCTGCACACATGGTTCCCTTCACACATCAGCATTCCTCACTAACGACTCACTGGAGGTTAGCAACGGTGAGCTGGGGGAATGTGTTTTGCATTTGGATCACGGTTCACTTAGAAACTGATCCCGGCCACAGGGACTGGGTCAGAACCTGTCGCTGCCATTTGTGATCTGGATAAACAGAAGCAGGTCAGACTGGAGCCTAACCCTTAAAGACGGCTGCTTAATTGCATCAGTTTTAATTGAACAGGGAGCCGAGTGGAGCAGGTCTCATCGGGAAGTTTCATTTTATCTTCAAAAGTCATTTTTGACCAGTTTTGATATATATATATAAATATATTGTTCACTTGCAGGGTGGTACGGTGGTCCAGCGGTTAGCCCCTCTTAGTTGTATGTTCTCCCTGTGTCGGTGTGGGTTTTCTCCAGGTAACTCAGCTTCCTCCCACAGCCCACACACAGATATTATACATATAACCTTGTTGTCTTAGCTTATATCTTCTTTTAAAATCTTCAGACTTCCTTTACAGTTTCTCCACATTTACCCTCTCACAAAAAGTCATTAACGTACCTTCAACCATAATTTACTCTGACCTATCACAATATTTTCACACTTGTAACACCATCACTGGGTTCAGCCCACAGTGAGATAACATATGAAACCAGTGGGAAACAGCGTGTGTTCTCACGCACCGTTACTTTGCCACGTCACTCACCACACTCAGTCTAATTGTGTTGACAGGCCGTTGATGTTTATTATGAATAGTGTTTTGTCACCATCGCTGCACTGCTCCATATTTCAGTTTGAGGAAACCAGTGAAGAACAGGTCGTCCTCCTGTGAGAGTCCCTCATTGTTCCTTGTGTTGTAACTGGTGAAGCCTCCAGTGATCAGCCTGTCTCGTTTGGCTCAGGTTGGATGACAGAAGGATTTTGTCCTCGCTCTTAAGGCGAAATACTAAAGAAAGCGTATGGAGCCATGGAGCGACGATATCAAATAATAATGGAATAGATGATTTCCAAATGAATAATCCATGAAAAAACGTGTTTAAATGTCTGAATAAATAATAATAAATGGGGAAATATGTTGGGTATTATTCAACCTCCATGTGTTGTAATGAAATGTTATTTCAAAAGTTTTTTATTGTAGTTCATTTCAGTTTCATTATAGATTTTTGTTTTATTTTTGATTCACCTTTTTTAAAAGTTTGTTCCATGATATCCCTTTTCATAATTTCTCTTTTTATTTCCTTCCAGTTAGAGCAACAGAATGGACTCCAGCAAAAATGAAATAACATTTCACAAAAATGTCTTATATCTTTAATTGAATTTTAATGAGAGTATTATATCATTTCATAATCTCTCATTTATCCCGTGTGCGTGTGCGTGTGCGTGTGCGTGCGTGTGTGTGTGCGCGTGTGCGTGTGTTACGACTATGTGTTACGACTATGCTTACTGAATGTCCCTATGGATCCGTGCACTCTTTGGTTTGTGTGTTGACATTGTCGGATCAATACAGAGCGTAAGTGGATTTAAGAGCTTTATTAGTGGTTTTACTGCTAGTCTGCTGTAGGAATTCTGCAAATTCACATTAAGTATAGCACAGTATATGTCATTAGTATACAAGGAACATTCAGTATTTCTCACATCTGTACAATTCCGTCCTGGTGTCCGTCTTCGTCACTCTGAGCTACATTACCAGGGTTAAAAACAAAGAATCTTCCAAACACGGCCTTTTATTTCTCCCTCTTCAAACCTCCCACCACCATCTGCAGGATTACTTTGTTACTGTCAAGTGCAATGATGTCAAATGTTCACCTTCAGCTCGGTTCGTTGTACAGGAAATAAAAATTTCTGGTCATTGTTATTAAATTAAAATGTAATATCTGTTCAAAGTAAACAAAAACTGCTCTTCATTCCCAGTTTTTGAGAAGAGAACTCAGAGAAGCTCGTTTTTTAAGGTGATACGAATCATTTTCTTGACCCGACTGACCCGACAATGAGTCTTTTCTCTCCTGCTGTCGACGAAGGCGTCCAAGACAAAGAGCTTTACCTCACAGATTAGAAACTTTAAATCTTGCTAGGGGGCGAAATTCTCCACCATTGTTGATATCTCTTTCCTGAGTCCCGGTCGTCTTACTTGAACTATTGGTTACACTGCCCCCCCCCCCCCCCCATGATTTCCGGTGGTACTGCTCCTTTTGTTACGTCAGTCGCCTTTTAATTGCGTCATGTATCCGTCAGATTTCAGAAAATATGGATGAAGCTAATGATCCGTCCATGTCCGAATCTTACGATGAGCCTTATAGGTGTTGCTTGGTAAATTTAGCCTTTTACCGGGCTTTATGCTAAGCTAAGATTCTTGCAGTAGCTTCTTTTGACCTACAGAGGTGTCAATAAAGTTCTCAGACTGAAAAAGTGAGTTTTACAAAAGGAGAGATTAGAGCATTTCCTATACTGATTGTACTTAAAGGTATTTTAATATTCATTACCAGTCCCCAGGACCTTAATACACCTCCTGGTGATAGTTTGCTATTGCACGAAATACCTCACACAGGTACCTCCCTTCCCTTTGCCCTTCTTGTGAAACCAGGACAGCGCTGATATCGTAACAAAGTCCCATTCACATATTGGACAGTGGCGCCCTCTAGGCTTTAAGTGAAATAAAAACGTATTTACAAGTTTAAAAAACAAATAAAGAAGGTACACATACAAAAACAAATGTACATCAGCGGACACCTGAAATAGTTCCCAGGCACTTGTGACGCAAAACAGACATAATTACACATTTCAGTGCTACAATCTAGGACAATATAAGAGAAACATAATACCATTTACATGTATTATTCGGGAATTAAAATACAAGTGAGAATACCTTCATTTAAAGTAACACTATGACATGACGCTCTTATGTGAGTGGTTAGTTACAGTTTGTACCTGTGAGTAACAGATGAAGTCGGAGATATCGGTGAGTTTAACGCGGTTTGACTCCTTCACATCTTCCCCAGAACAGAAAGTGAACAAAAAGTAGGTCCGAGGGTTTGGCAGCACGATAAAGAGATTTGTTGAAGTGTGCTTTGACAAATTCGAAGCTAAATAAGTGCAACACAACACAAAGTAAAAAATCACATGTATGATAATGCAAATGCAGATTCCTGGGTTTGGACCTTTTACGTTTAAGTCATCTGAACGTTTTCCCGCACTGGGAATCTCACCACATCCTGTGACTTATGTCTTTTACCCAGAGGCCATTGATGCGAACAATGAGGAAACAAGACGCCCTTCCTCTTCTTTTCTTTCCCCCCGTCTCTTATTCACCTGTTTTGAAGGATTGTCAGTCGCAAGGATCACTGCTTTGGATAATCGCTGTCTCCTCTTGAACAATAATGAAATCGCTCAGTTAGCTACAGAAGGCAAAACTATCAAGTGTGACATCGATGGAACACAATCGTCGCGATAACCCTGAGAAATGAAGTGAAACGGATAGAAAACCCTGGATTTTAGTCACTTGTCACCGTGTGCCATTGTTTTGTCTTTGAATGTGTGCGCTAGTTGCTATAGTTTCTGCATGCTGTTTACCGTTAGCGTCGCATTTCACCGTCTTTAGTGCACACCGCAAATTATATGGTTTTTAAACATATTTTGAAGACACGGAGTTACCTTATATGTTCTATTAGTAGTGAGATTAAACAGTGTATGGTCCCCTCGATGCAGTATATGGCAGGATGTGGAGTTTTCTGAGTCTTCTAGATTAGATAAGAATGGAGATACATACATGGTCCGTGTGTTTGTATAGTACATGAATGCGTGGCTACATATTGTGGGTCTAATGTGTGTACTACAGAATCTATTTGGTGTGTGCTCTCTTATTTACAGTTTACATGGTTGTTGTTGTTGTTGGGTAACCTTTTTACCACGTCCTTCCCATTTCTGAGTCAGCATGAGGGAGTCTGTGGGTGGGGGGGGGGGGGGCTCCTGTGTTAAGCGGATAGGCCTGATCACGGGAGTCTCATGTTGCCTCCGTCTGTGACCTGCCCCACAGACCACCTGGTTGGCAGAGTCCAGCCGGCAGCTCTTATATAACAGTCTGAAGAAATCACTTAAGCCAAAGTTGAGATGAATCCCACATGTGCTGCAGCTCCATGTCTTAAATCTAACACAAGTCAGCGCACGTAGCAGAACTGGCTTTCGTTCGAAGACCAGGCTCATTTGAAAAGCGTCCAAGCATCTTTCCTCAGATTGTCGTGTTTGCAAAGATCCAGATCCTCCGCGGTATGCAGGCCTCATCCGGTCCCAGCTGCACACACAAGCCACTTGTCAACTTAAATTCAAAACGCCATACACGGCATGTCAGTAATGTCGCTTGTCAGGTACCGTCTGGAGACGTTTACTCCTCTTTGGTGGCGTAGATTTGAAAGGTAGCATTTAGAACACTGGCGTATGAAGGCCGTAATTAAGGGCCGAGCGGATTATTCTTGATTGACAGTGAAGAAGATGGACGATTATCCACACTAACGTACATTCTAAGGCGAGTGCTGCTCCGTGGCTGAAGTGAGCGAAACCTTCAGCTGGATGTGAAATAGAGAAGAAAGGCAGGTGGCTGTTCCAGGCTCACATGGAATGATTACTAATGATTCCCCCTTCATCGTCAATGGTTTTGCATTGTGTGGATTTTAAAAACATTGTGACAAGGACAGATTACAGGCACATCCTGATAGTTAAGAGAAGAGTTTTCTGTGTCTTCTTCATTCACTCGACTCAGTATATTGATATTAATTTGTCTGGTTCGTGGCGTCCTAACACTGCACTACACACGACTCCTGTAATCACAGCATCTTAGTGAGGGAGGAACTGAAAGTGGTTGTAGCTTGATTTATCTGGATTGAGGAAGGAGGAGTATTACGGTTAAGGTCCAGGTGGTTTGCTCTCTG
Organism: Reinhardtius hippoglossoides; assembly: GCA_006182925.3. NCBI lineage: Eukaryota > Metazoa > Chordata > Actinopteri > Pleuronectiformes > Pleuronectidae > Reinhardtius > Reinhardtius hippoglossoides. The sequence continues at coordinate 4,102,500 of CM031690.1, read as the reverse complement.
TAAATCACACCACTGAAGTGGCGGTTGGCTTCGGAGCACTCGGGCTGAGCAGCAGACTCTGGGCGATGTCGTCACGGTTGATCTTCCGCAGTGCAGTGCACAGCGAGTCGATGCTGGCGCAGTCCTTGCTCGCCCAGTCAGACAGGAGCGCGCGGACGGGATGCTCTTCCTGCCGGAAGGTCGCGATCCGCTCCTCCTCATATCCCAGGAGGCCCGCCAGGTTGCACCAGTCGCTGTCTTCCATGTGGTCGCAGTTGTCCCCTTCACTGCCCCTGAACAGCAGCTTCTCCACTTTCTCTCTGGTGTGAAGAGGAAGGAGCAAACACGGCTCCTCGTCCATGGTGATGACTGCAGAGGGGGAAAAGAACAAGTTGGTTCATTGTTTGAACTCTAGGATTTCTTTACAGTACACCGAGCTTCTCCCGATGTTGAGATAATGCTGAATAACAAATTAGATTCATGTTTGAACAAAATCTGTACAACCTTCACAAATAAATAATTCAAATAACTGAATGAACTGACAAATGACCACATTGTTCTGCTTTGTGCTTTCAGACGTGCACTGAACATTTTGATCAATCTCCTGAAACTACCCAGAGTTCCTGTTGTTGTAAATGCATCCGACCCGGAGAGTCTCCTGTTGCATTCTCCATAAGCGAGTTTATGAGAGAACATGTCTGGAAACAGCTCATGACTGCCAAAGATACCACCTTCAGAACCCAACTCACATCCTGTTTGGGAACTTCTCAACTGGCTGTAAAAACTATTAAAAGGAAGTGATGGACTTTCCTGCAGCAGCAACTGTGGTTCGTCTGGACGAATACGAGAAGCACTGGATATTCTCTCTGCTTGACAAGTTCCATTCACTAATCGTTTTAGAAAATAGGAGTAAAAGGCTTTTTAGCTCCGGCTCCACTGTCTGATTGTCTGGTCAACAGCAACAATTATTCAACACTTTAAATATCTCACATCCCACAGATGGCAACTTTACAAGAATGGAGAGAAACCTTCTGTCTGGATGTTTTTCTTTCTGCTTCTTTCACAACTTTGTTTTCCTTCTTTTACCATCTTATCTTTGTGTTTTAAAACTGAATTCTCTCAAACTGGTTTGTCGGGACAGGACTGGAAATTCCTGGAAACGAGCTGTCAAATAAAAATCAAACACTATAGCCCTGTCAGTGATGTAATCCTTGTTTGCTGATTTGCTACAGTAAGTCTGAAAGGTGGTGTTCTAGGTGGAGCTGGTGAAGCCACCATTCCTGAGGGGAAATTCTTTCTTTGACCCGGTGGGACAGTTTAAGGTGCAGCCGACACTTTGTTCACATTCACCGAAAAAACAAACCTCAGGTGTGCCATCAATCAGATCCGTACGTGGATTAGAAGAAAACTCATTACCAGAGGAATCCAACCCCAGATAAACACTGGCTTTAGTGCTGAAATGTGCTCACACCCATTTTCAGTAGCACAGTTAGATAAATGATAGTGATTGTATTTCTTGGCAGGAAAGGGAGTAGCCACTGTGCAGGTACAGGTGTAAGTGTGTCACCTGTCTGTGCCTGAGTCTGGCCCTGCTGCTCCTGCAGACTCTGGGTGTCAACAGAAATGCCGCTGTCGCTGTGCAGCTTCTCCCCCTCGGGCGAAGGCGTCTGGTTCTGGTCGGCTGGGCAGTTGTTGGCTCCTTGCTTGTTCTGCTTGCAGCTGTTCCACCTGAATGAAGATGAGTCAGAGGAGGAGATCATCTCAATGCAGCAGAAAAAACAAGCAGGGAAATCACTTGGTTTGACACTTGTGGGAATCTTTAGGAGAAGAGATGAGTTTCATCAAAACAACAGTTCATGCAGCTGCACCAACCTAATACTGTAAATACACAGCAGCTCTGTAAGTTTAGTGCCTATTTTGTCTGTAGCTTCGAACACAGGGATCCAGACTAGCTTTGGATTATCCAGCGTTATCATCAGCCTCCTCTTCACACTTCATAAACTGAGGATATTCAAAGATACTGAGTGATGCAGTTGAAGTTAAATGGTTCAAACTCTGCTCTCGGTGTCAGTGCTCGTCCTCCTGTGTTCTGATCTGTCTTGAGGCTTTGGAGTTTGAATGCACAAGCATGCAACACAACACGGTCCAATAACCATATTGCACATTCAATATTTAAGCAGTTGACCGTGAGTCGTCTGTGTAGGAAACATGACTACGGGCTCTAAATGTGAAAAAAGAGACTAGAGGGACCGTATTGTGACCCACAGAGCGACAGTGCACTCTCATCCAGGAAAGCAGCAGATGATTTCATTAAATATGAAACTGCGGAAATTCAATATCAGATTGGGTTTTGTTGTCCGTATGAAGTTGTAATGAGTGCAACATCCCCTTTCTCTTCCCTTCAACGGCTGGATTTCAAATGTTTGTTTCTGACGGACAGTGAGCAGTGCAGATCAACAGGGGGGGGGGGGGGGGGGGGGGGAGGGACAGAGAAAGAAAAATGCAACTATTTGGTTCCGCTCGGTGTCATTTGCCAAAGAAAAATGAAGGTTGCTGAACAAAGCCTTTGAGGAATGGATTTTGCACAAGCTTCCAGAACAGATAAATCAAAGATTCCAACGTTTCCTAAAAACTGAAAACAGAAGAGAAGACTTTGCTGTTTCAGGCCACTTCTTTGTGGGAGATGGTCAGACACCAGGATGCAACATATCTTTTCTGTCCTCACCTCTTAAATATGATGAAGGCCACAAGTCCGACCACAACAGCTGCCAGGATGGAGCAGTAGATGGGGATGAGTTTGTCGTTCAGACCCTGGTAGAGACGCTTCTGGGAATCGCCGTTCGTGGTGGTGGTGGTCCGGTCTGTCGAGCCCTCTGGTGGAGGCTCATCCGGCATATAGATGTCATAGGTGGGCGTGGGGGAAAAGGGGGTCGGGGAAAATGAAAGGTATGGAACTGTGAAGGAAAAATATTCACAAGGAGCTACATTAGCATTTATTTATGTTTCAAGATGTTTCAACAATCTATTGAATGTAACTTCAAATATTCACTTGATTTTTACCACCGCTTTGGTCTCCACCAACTCCTGTTGGAAATATCTTGACCTGCGGGTATTTTCGTTAGCTAGCATGTTTTTTTAATTTCTAAAAAAGCTGGAAAATAAAAAATATAGCCGTACATATGATACTAAAGCTGCTTTCAGAAACTGAAGTCCACACAGTTATCTGAAATTTTCTGAAAACGTTTGTTCATTTGTAAGATCAGCTTTAGGGCAGATACAGTAGAACTTCAAGCTCCTATCCCTGCTTCTATCTACCGGCGCCACTGTAGCCATAAATACCTCTAATGCCCCAAACACACAGAACGAGCATACCCACACAAACATTACATCCCACATCACTTGGTCATTTCCCCTCGTCCCCAGGGAGCCATGAACGAGGATAAAAGCAAGTTTGTCCATCCAGTCCTGCCCACTTTCCTGCAGCCATTAAAGCTAAGCGGACCTGTTTGCTGCTCACCGCGGATGTGGAAACCTATCCTCGCCTGTCACTTACTTACAGTTACTCACATCATCAACAGGAAATCATCCCGTTGGCTTCTAAGGCCTCTAAAAAAACCTCGGGAGAGCCGTTGAGTGCAAGGTGGCCATTTTTCCCTAATGAGGCCCAAAACATTTTTTCACAGAGAGCTTATTTAGACGGATGCACGTAGCAGCCGTGGGCCGTTTCTCAAAGAGGATGTGAGAAGTATTTTATGGCGCACCAATATACAGAGCATCCTCTTAATTTAAAGTGGTAGACGTCCATCATCCTTAATCATTAACATGTAAAAGCATTGATTTTTTTTTCCGGAAATACTTTGTCTTTAAATGGCGGCGGTGTCATGTCACACTGAGGCCTCACAGGAACCTCATTGGCTCACAGGATTGTTTACTTTTCTCTGCCAATTTTGTTTCAGGTTTATCAGTATTAACATTTCACAACTGTCAACACTGGCTGATTGTGTTGCTGCTGGTTTGTTTGCATTGGTCCTTCGCCAGCGTCACCTTTTCACTGCCAGGTTAGTGAAGCTTCCTGCTTCTGGGTTCACTTTGCCAAGAAGTTTACCGCACTCAGTGGAGCGCATACTGTACCTCCGCCAACAGTCCCTTTGTGAAACCACATCGAAATTGACTAGATCCTGATTTGTATTTGGATCTAAACCAAATCAAACACAGTCATCACATCAGTTTTCTTTGTAATCCTTCCAGTTGTACTTGTGTAATCTTGCCTACAAGCAAACCAATCAACAGACAAAGGGACCGGGGTGAACAGAGGTAATTAGGTCACTTTGTTGTCCTGTTCCTGTTTAAAGACACTCATCGAGAGAATTAGTATCATCAAGTCCTAATATTTGCAGCATAGTAGTGAATGGAAACATTCATTTGAATTGTTTACAAAGGAAACCAAGCTAAACTCTTGCTATGGGGAACTCCATACAATTGCATATGTGAACCAACTTGCATTTGGGGGCGATAAATCTGATAATTCTCACGAGAGTCGTGTCAGCTTGGCCTAAATACTATAAATGTGAAAAAGTATGGAGTTTGCATTACCAGACCTCTGCATATCCCCGCTTGACTTTAGTGGCTACTATCATAACACACTCAGTGTGATGTATTAGGCTAATATCTATAAACCAAATGCTCCAAAAAACACAAAATAAAAACTAAGTGGCTGCTTATGATGGTCTGGAAGATATCGAATTCCTTTCCTTCCTCTTCGCTATCCTCCCATGGTCAACACACATACACACCCTCATCATCATCTTCATCACGACTGTGGCTTGTCTGTCTCTCCCTGAATGATGAATGTCCGAACCCCCCCCCCCATCAACACAAACACACTCGAAATCAGACACCATTCATTGACAGAGCTCGTCTTTGTCCGGTACAAATGCCCCCTCCCCATCTTTGTATCCTTCAATCCACTGTCTATCCGTTCTGCTTCTCTTTGTGCTTCTGCTCGCTCACAACCTGTCATTTCGGTTTCTGTCAATCAGTTCGGATTGGATGGCGAATTTCTCTCTCTCTCCGAGCCCCTTCATTGAAAAGCAAACACGATGATGGTTGTCTGCCCTTCCTGGTTACGTCTTTTATTCTCTTTGTTCATTAACCATCCGTCCATTTACTCCCCACGTCTCTGCATCATGACTGTGCTCTCCCTCCCCCCTCCCCTCCATATTTAACACTTAAATCAGGGCCCTAAGTGCCTTTACTGAACCACTCGCTGGATGGTCTGAGGGGAGTGACCACCTCCTGCTGAGCTCAGCTTGTTTCCAGTGCACACAGCTGGTTACTGGGCCAACGCTCGGAGAGCGAGTCAAGACATTTTAGTGATTAGCTCGGCAACGATTCCCTGAAATCAGGTGGCAACGCGCACTAGAGGATCAATCTTTGCAGATATTCTTCTCCTAATCTCAAACATACACACACCGCGAGATTTAAAAAATAACACCACATCACACACTGCAGGAGATTATTGAGATTATCACTCCAGAGAGAGCGAGGCACCACCTCACGTCACCTCTCTGATGTGAGGGTGCAAACCAAACGGACACAATGGAGACTGGTGTAGTGCGACCATTCGCTCTATTGGTAACAATGCTTCAACATGGTGTGTCTATTCTTCAGCTCGACCGGAGGAGAGATCTTCATTGTGGCTTGTTTGCCCTCGTTTCTCTTATTCGTTCTGCACAGAAAGTACTGATGCATTCATCCTGAATTTAAATCCCGGGGAGGTTAAAGAATTGGCTCTGCAACCGCTCACACCACCAGATAATCCGAGCCGAACATCGGTACAGACGAAAGTTACAGACCAGATTTCTCATCGGATTCTCAGGTTTAAATTGGCCACACAATTCCTGTGGTCTGATCCTATCTTTTGCAAAAGACGTCCTGATGTTCTTCTGGTCAACATGTGGCAACAGCCTTTCAGTTAATTATAAGAAAAGACACTCAGCTGTCGAAATTACAGGTTCAGTCAACTGTGACTCCTCCAAACAAACCATTTATTGTATTTATTGTTAAGTATTATTCAGTTGTTACTGAATTTACTGGAATATTCCTTCTGGGTTTGTCTGTTAATAATTAACTTGTGACTGGAAATGTACTCGTCAGCATCACAGGAGTAATTATATAGAAAACACTCCTCTGTGTCGTTTCTGTGAGTGTGTGTGTGTAATTTGTGTCTAAAGTGTGTATGTGTGTGCGATACACTGCGGAGCCAACAACCTGAGTTAAACTCCTCATTCCCACCACTTCCTTGCAAACAGCTGTTGCTGCCGTTTCATCTCCATAGACTCTGGATTGAAACCAAAGGAGAGGAGGGGCTTACAGGCACAAGCTTGTTATGATATGTCATTACACCTGAGCACGGCCGAGACTGCTGCCAAGACCTGCTCTACGAAACCTGAAATGCCGTCACCAGTGAATTAAAAAAAAAAAAAAAAAAAGAGTATGTTGTTACAACGAGTGCAAACATGACGACTTTGACATTTCTGTTATCTTTTGATATCTCTTTTTCTCAGGCTCGGTTCCTCCCATCACACAAACTGTCACATTTTTCTGCCCACGTGCTGCAAACACACCCCGATGTATGTTGTTGCATTTGTATGGGATGCGTGTGTGTGCACGCCTGCATCGCTCTGTGTATGTGTGTGTCTGTTCTGCGGCAGAATGTGATCAGCACTCGCAGAGGTCAACCAGAGAAACCCGAGAGTGCAAACTCCATCGCTTCTATCGACCAGACCTTGTTCTCAGCATCTGCCTCCCTCCGCTCTCTCGTGCTTTCTCCATCTCGTCTTCTCCGCTGCTCCTCCTGTGCACCACTCTCATTGTCGTTTATTTGCTGTTGTACAATTCCGCTTTGGATTTGCTTGTCATTGTGGTAGTTTAAAGTGGGCATTGCTTTCTTGCAAGGGTTTAACGAATGGCTGTATATATGGATCATCAACACAAGTCCGACTTTCGCTGTGACAGAAATCAAGCAATGCACAATTCCATGAAATTCCCTTTTCATGCCACAGCGTAGTAATTCAGCTTTAGGCAGTTATGACAGATACAAAGATATATCTCGCTCAGACAAAGGCGGGCGTGGCAGAGACACAATTCCCCCAACAAATCCTCCCAAAGACCCAAACCCTGACTCCTGGGCCGATATCCTGGCAATGAATGAACGGCACGAGCGAGAGCGCGAGTGTTGTGGTCACCTTTGGACCAGAACGTCTCACTCACGCCAAATCACCTCCAAAAATGCCCCTTGAACCTCCAGGGGCAAATTCCCTGAGGGGTGGCGGGACAACTTGAGGATGCCGAGTCACATCCACAAGAGGTCGATTCTTGTTTGGTGGAGAACGGTTTAACGCTTCCGTCGTCGTGACAATGCTCGCACTGTGTGGAGTGTGGAGGAAAAGAGTTATAGAGGGAAGGTCAACTGTGGCTCTACTGCAGCCCAAGTCAGTGGAGAAGTGTGTAGATGAAGTTATAGCTACACAATGAGTGACTGTGCCACACAAAGACAGTTAATTGTTTCGTCACTTTGGGGTTGGGGGATTCTTCACAGCTATTGATGTGGTAATGCTTTGGACACAGGAAATCAGGAATGTCGTTTGGAATTTTGCCGTTTGTCTCCCCCGGCTCTTTATCTGTCTGTCAAACGCTTGCTGGGACTGATCATTTGCTAAGGCCCGCCCACATACAGTGGGAGTCTAATCATAGCAGAGCAACCATAATGAGGCACTGGAAACCGTGTTCAAGCAATGTTCACTGGGCTCTTATCAAAGACATACTCAGCATCCAAAGGGTTTGGGAGTGGTGTCTTTTTAGCCTTTTCAAAACCCAAAAGTAACATACCTGAAAATGTAAGCATCTCCAGTAAACTAATACTTTATACTTTGTGGAGTTACATGTTACTTTACAAAAGCCAGTTCATGTCCTACTAGTTTATCGTGTTATGTTGCATGTTCTGCTCTTTATTGGATTTGGGGAAGTAATTGGGTTCAAGAAATGCAGTGAGGTTAAAAGACATAGCAAGATGGTGGAGTAGAAGTAAAGAAAGGCCCTCCACCTTTTATTCATTACCATCTTCTCCCTCTCCCTCCACAGTTTAACCTTCCTCCTCCTTCTTTCTGGATTGACTTGAACTGCTCTGGCCCTGAGTGCCAAGCATACATGGGGCTGGTTAGCAGATTACGCTTTCTGATTTCTGGAGGGCAGCCTGTCAATCGTTAAGGTCAACCAGACTCAGGAAGGAAACAGCTCCCTCCTCCTCCTCCTCACCTATCAATTCAATAACCAAATGCACTTGGCCCAATCAACAACCCCCCCCTCCGCCACCTCCCCCTCCCCTCTGTTTCCTCTCTAACCCACCCATTTGACCTTCAGGCTTCCACATGCTGCCTCAGACCTTTAATGCTCAATAAGTCATCTAGTTAATCTAAATCCGTGTGTAGGAGTGGGAATATCCCGCCTGTCTGCATACACAGCTGTGTGTGTGTGTGTGTGTGTGTGTGTGTGTGTGTGTGTGTGTGTGTGTGTGTGTGTGTGTGTGTGTGTGTGTGTGCGTGTGCGCGTGTGCGCGTGTGTGTGTTGTGTGTGTTGTTGTGTGAGTCTCATTTTCAACTAATCCTTTAAACGACGAGGGCTGATTGATATGTGCGTGGCCTGAGGTAGAGGGAGACGAGCTCTCGTTACATTCACATGTAGTTGAATGCAACTAACTCCAATGCAGAAAGTTAATAACTTTTGCGGTGTTTCTGTTTTGGGCAACTGGAAATTGCAAGTCAGTCAACATCGGCTGAGAAAATTGAAAACATAATCTGCCTTTGTACCATTTCCCATCTGCCATCTAGGAATGTGGATTCATCAAACACCTCCCTACCTGATTTGGCCCAACACGAAGACGGAGCTCAGCACCATTGTTGCTGTGGACGACTTACTGGACGTCCAAGATGCTGAATTCAACAAAAGAGGGGATCTGTATGCTCCACAACCGCTGGACTAAGTGAATATGGACTACATTAAAAGCAATACACGTGCTAGGTTTCCAGAAATTGGCTTCTTCCTCTATTAGGCCATGACTTATGAATCACCCCAGCGTGTACGTGCATTGGTTAATATACCTGCAAGTCTCCTGCAAACCACAACCAGTTGCCGCTGCTGCCACAGAACCAGAAACCCAGGGCTTTGGGTGGTAGGTCAGCCCACATATGTGCAATCAACCCTGGGCACAATCTCAAGGAGGAACAGGATCATGGAGTCATTGTAGCTTGAGGGCTCACACCTGAAACCTCAAGCTACAAAGGGGGAATATGCCTGAACCTTCCACGGAAAAAAGGATCCCTTCCACATACAAGCCCCCCCCCCCAATGACCTTCAACCTCTAACCTTCCTCTGCGGCCTCCAGGAGATTGGCAGTCATATCACACTTTACAAGATAAGCATCTTGCCTTTAGAGCCTCAACTCAGTGGTTCTAGCCAAACAAAGTCTGGTCAGTATTACAATGTTTTAACCATGAGAGTGAGTTTTTGCTGGTGAGGCCCAAAACAAGCGCCCCCATGAGCCTCAACTCAAATAAAACAGCAAATCCAGTGTTTTCCCTGAAGATAACCCACAGTCCAAGTGATGCTCAGCTGCTTCGCTCCATCTTCGGTGTAAATACGTCTCTGATGTCTCACGTTACGAATCGTCTTCTCACGAGCAGTGGTCTCCTGTGTGCTCCTCCCTCTCCGTCCACCCTCCTGAGCGTGTTTAGCCTTCAGGCCTGTGTCGCCCGACTCCACAACACTAATGGATACGGACGTCTGGCAGCACTACAGATTTGTGCGCGCTGATAACACTTGTGCTCCGGTAAAGAGATTACATTAGAAATAAAGAGCACATGATTGAGTTAGAGCGAGGAACAATATATGATGATGAAGCCCATACACAATGACTGTGAGCCATCATGCCTGAAAACACAGCAAATTCACATTAATTATGAGGTATACTGCATTAGTTATCCAGAAGATGTTTTCCTATTGGGAGTTCTGGTTCCTTATATCTTGATCATGGATGAATCATCCCTCCGTCCACCACACTTCCCTCTCGGGCTGCAAGTTGAATCAAGATGCATTAAAGCCTCATCCTCAATGGAAGAGGACCACTCTGCAACATCAATACATGTTGTGTCCATTTCTGGTTATCACATAATCAGAACTGGTTTCCCTGGTTCTTTCAACGCCGGGCAGACACTGAGAATTGTTAATGTAGTTAATGCCGTCTGTTGCATTAGCTCACACTATGTAATCCAAGTCTGTTTTCCTCTTTTTGTTTTGTCGCTCCTCATCATAGACTGGATGACATGACTGCTCCCAAAAGTGAAGGCAAAGTGTCTTGATCGCCACCTGCTGGCTAGCTGCAGTACAGGTCATACATTCTACCTCCTCAATGTTAGAAGATGGAGAAATGGACTCAGGATGGTTTCTGTTTTTTAAGGTAGTGGTTATCAAGTGTTCTTTTTTTCCTGGTAAGTCTGTTTTTATTACAAAACTGATTGAGACTGACTGGTGATTGGTAACTAACCAGAAGGTCAGTGGTTCGATCCCCCATTTCAAGTGTCCTTGGGCACTCTGCCCCTGATGGCTGAAAAAAGCACTGCATATAGAAATGCTGTATGAATGTGAATATGACTGTAATACGTGGTTGATAAAACCCAATATAAGCTAAACACAGTCTATTCAGTTCATTTACAGTTTGGGGAATTCACACACACACCAGTTTTTCTTTTAATTACATCACAGTACAGCTTCAACAAAGACTACAAAATACTTCATAACCACATAATATTAAAACCAGTTCACTACAGTGTGTGATGGATCCCTTGATGGCAGTCAAGTGGGAAATCGGATCATGGAAATACCTCAACTCCAAGAGAACCAACCAACCAACCAACGTTTTCTGACATACCAGAGATCCATGAGACAAATCTCATCAACGCCTCTGAACCTGAACATCAAACCACAGCTGGTCGGGTGAAAAATTATAGATTAATGCTGCAGAGTGTCTGCTGAGCATAAGCAGCCAACTTTCATTGATTTCTACAAGATCCTTAAAATAGCTCAAATCCCCCGGTGTAATTTAGGGTTCAGATCCAAGACAACACACATAAGTAATCACAGTATATCATGGAAACATCTGCATAGGTTTCCCAAATCTGTTTTACTCATTACTTGTGCCTTCAAGTAGACCCATGGGCTGAACCGAAACCCCTCGCAGGCCCAACAGGATCATGGGAGAGGCACAAACGATTCCCTTTTAGCCTGAGTCCCCTCGCTCGGTCTTCATCGCTGTGATAACACCATCCTTCTCACTGCTGCCCCAACACACTGCATGGCTGATCAACAGACTCCTTTTATTGTCATCTCACAAAAGCGTTGATTTAATCTGCGAAGCATCAGGTCATTGGAATGAGCAGTGACTGTGGTCATAAGGAATTTGTGATTCGGAGTGTGATACCCACAGGGTGCAATGATATAAAAGAAATCCAGCGAGATATGACCCCCCTCTAAACCCTCGACACGGAGAGAGAGTGGTCTTTGTATCTTTGGCTGGGATGAGTCGGTGAAGACAGTGCGACAACCTTTGGCGTGGCATTTAGGTCGATGGGCCAACAATGTGTATAGTGTCACGCTGAGATGGTCCGATTATGTGGACGGCCACCGTGGCTTCTGTCCATAAAGCGCTGAGCAGAGAATATGTCCATGAGTCCATGATGACCCTGGGCAATGCGCCCCGTCATTCAGCTTTAATGGCTCTGCATAGAAGTTCATGGTAAACTTGCCCACTGTTTTGATAGGGTCATCCCACAGTCATTTGCTAAATAGCTGAAAAATAAATCTCTGAACAAGTGGATCGATTGTCTTGTTAAAAGAATTGGTTGATTTATGAGGAATTAAATTCTTTCTTTCTATCAAAGAGTAGAACAACCTCATGAAGGCCTCGTTCATGTTCTCAGCGTTAGACATTCTGGACTTGGTAACCTTTATAATGCAGAGATCCTCATAATCATATCCATAGTATGTCCCTTGGTATAATTACACTTCTATTAAATTATGTGAAAGAACAACACAAGAGAAATGTTTTAGAAAGATATTAAAACAAATTTCAACATCTCAACGAATGATGATAACAATGGATTAATCTGGAAACATTTCGTGGACCCCATAGTGGTGTGCCACTGACCTCCAGGAGTCTGCAGAGCCCCATTTGAGAACCACTGACACGTAACTTATAATGGATAGTTCACTAAAATTATCCAAAGAACTTTGAGATTATATATTTAGTTTTATCTGCTAAGCCTTCGAGAAATCCACCTCAGAGATTCCTGCTGTCACCTCAATGAGGAAGAATACAATGTCAGAAATGTAATTGGGTACAAATGACAACCAATGCATGTGATGTGTTCAAACTCTCAAGAGAAATATACTTCTTTCCTTTCTTGCCAAGTTTTAGCTGAAAAGATCGATACCACGCTCGTAAATATGAAGCCAGGAGCTTGTCTGTCTCTGTCCACTGCAGACGTTAGCACACAGTCAAAAATCGTGGTGCACAACCAGCTACATATGTAAATATAGGGCCTTATTTTGGCAGCTACATGCAAATAAACTATGACTTTATTTTGTACCTCTACCCTCTGCTAGCTAATCAACTTACCTTGACAAACTGTATCCGTCAAAGATGTGCAGACCTCTAGCACCTCCTCCTCATCACAGGTGGTGCAGGGGATGCAGGGCTCTCGAGAGCTCTCCTGGTCTGAGTACGTTTCCCCGGTGCACAGCTCACACAGAGTGTTGTGGTCCTGCTCGCAGCTGAGCAGCATGCCCTTGCCCTCCGGACACTTGGTGCAGGGCTCACACCGATCAGACGAGATGTTCAGGTAGTAGCCATAGTTGCACACACAGGTGGCGTCGTTGGAGTCTGTGCAGGGTGTCTCCATGCGGAGTAGACCCATGCATTGTATGCACGGAACACATTGGTCTGTGTGACTCAGGTATTCTGAGAAAGTTTCACCTGAAAGAAGAAGGAAGGACGTGGTTATTACCTGTTAGTTAGCAGCATTACACAAAACCTACTGGGCAGATTACCACGGAACTTGGTGGAAGGATGGGACACGGCCAAGAAAGACCCCATCAAACTTTGGAGAGGAATCGATTAAGGGCATGGATCCAGGATATATCATTTTTTCTTTTTCAATTTGGAGCAATAGGGCATTTGGGGGCATTTGAACTGATTAACCAGGGAATAATTCATGGATCTTGATGAAAAACATCTGGCGTATTTAGGGGACTGATATTTATGATTGTGTGGAATTCTGTGCAACTAAAAATATACACAAACAACAACAACAACATGTCTTTTTAGCACAATGACTTATAACATTATAACAGCTTATATCTTAGCTGTTTTTAAAGGATTCTTTCGATGACAAATTTACATGCATCATGTATGTTTCATGAATCATTTGTATACCTGCAAGATTTCTGAGGACAGATATATCTGCAGAGGATGCAATCAATATTGCATGTTTTATGGAATTGTATTTCAGCTGGATAGAGAACTGGGAAACACACTAAATTATGCAACAGAGCCATTTGTAAGAGCAGCCTGTGTGCGTGTGTGTGTGTGTGCGTGCGTGCGTGTGTGCGCGTGTGTGTGCGCGCGCGCGCGTGTGTGCGTGCGTGCGTGCGCGTGCGTGCCTGCGTGCGTGCGTGTGTGTGTGCGCACGCGTGTGTGTGTGTGTGCGTGAGAGAGAGAGGTGAAAGCACATCTTCAAAGTCTTTATCATATAAATAGTTGACAAGCAAATTGTTTCCAGCACACGTTTGATTTATTTTCAGTTGAGGTGAAGTTAAGTAGAAACAATCAATCAGTTAGATGATTGACCGAAAAATTAATTATTAATAATTCATAATTGCTCAAGATATGAAGTGTTCTCTCACTCCAGCGTCTTACTTGTGAAGCTTTTACACTTTTCTTTGTCAGGTTATAATAAACTCAACTCAACAAATCTTTATTGAAAGCTCTGACTGCAGCTGTGAGCTCCAGATCTCGTCTCTTCCAGATCCTCTTAAATAATCAATATCTGTTAATTAATTTCTGAGCTGGCTGTCATTAAATAGAGAAATAGAGAAAAATGCCCATCAAAATGTCCTTATTGCAAAAGATAATGTCTTTTAATGTCTTGTACTCTCCAACCTATAATCCAAACCTAAAGATATTCAATATATGATCATAGATGATAAAGAAAACAAGCAAATAAGTTCCTTTTGAGAAGCTGGAATCATAGGATCTGGGAATTTGGCTGGAAAATGGCTCAAATCGTCACCTAATATCAAAGTTGTTGTTTTTATTCAAGCTCTACACGAAACCAGATGAAACAAACCAAGCTGAACTGTGTGTGTGTGGCAGGAGACTGCAGGGTTCTTGGCATGCGGTCTCCATGTAAGACCTTTTTTTTCCCTGCTCAGTGTCTCGCAGCATATCAGGTTTTGGCTCTGCGTCACCAGCCCACCGACCGAGGCGATCGCTCGGACGATGCCGAGATTAAAACAGAGATGGGGAGAGATAGACACGGAGCCGGAGACACAGATGGACGAATGAAAAGAAATCAGAGACTGGGTCATTTGAGAGGACGAATCCATCTGTCCTCGACCGGTGGCGTCAAACGTGGGAGCTTCGCATTTTTCTTTAATTATGTCTTCAGAAGTGGACACTGTCGTCCCTCACCCGCCTGTTAGTGACCAGTCATATACTGTTACCCCCCCCCCCCCCGCCCACACCCCATTATCTCCTCCCTCCCTTCAAACAACACACACACTCAGACTACCCTCACCCCCGCTCCCCACGAATGCTCTCAGAGCCATTATCATAATGCCATGCATCAATAATGCAAGTCAATACATTAATAACACTAGCCTGCAGCATGGGGGGGCAGGGGGTGGATGAGAGGGGGAGGGGGCATGGACCAGACAGCCTTTTACGAGCTCAACATATCATATCATAACAGGAGCTTCGCCTCTGGTCCAACATCCAATCCCTCGCTTTGTTTTCAACACCCATACAAGGACTCACAAGTTTATCCGCTCTGCCCGGGAGGTGTGTGTGTGTGTGTGTGTGTGTGTGTGTGTGTGTGTGTGTGTGTGTGTGTGTGTGTGTGTGTGTGTGTGTGTGTGTGTGTGTGTGTGTGTGTGTGTGTGTGTGTGTGTGTGTGTGTGTGTGTGTGTGTGTGTGTGTGTGTGTGTGTGTGTGTGTGTGTGTGTGTGTGTGCATGTGTGGGAGATTTCTGTGTCCGTGTGCATGTGTGTGTATATTCTTTAGGAGCTACTGCAGCATAAACCCTGACCCTCTCAAGACCAGTAGACCTCATGGGTCCTAAGGATAGCTGTGCAAACGTGTGTGTGTGTGTGTGTGTGTGTGTGTGTGTGTGGTTCAGGTATAACTTGGGGACCACACATTATGGAGACTTGTCTTTCTTATGGGAATAAAAGTCCCCATAACGTAAATCATGAAATCTTAAGGTGAAGAAATGTTCTTAGGTTAGTTTTGTACCAAGTTTAGGTTAGGGTAATAGTAACTCTAGTTAAGGTGAGAGTAAATCTCAGGAAATTTGTGTAAGTCAATGTAATGTCCTCTGAAGTCATGTAGACATGGGGTTAGGGGACGTGTGTGTGTGTGTGTGAATGAAGAAGAATGAATGTTCGCTGCTGGCTGAGAAGTTTTCCTTGTTTCCATCCAGCTGTACTCGCTCTGTTTCATCTCCACTCATCTGTTCATTCATACCAACTCCTCCGTGTGCTTCAGCTGACGTCTCCAGGGCCCCAGTTAGCGCTCTGCACAAAGACGGACTGTTTCTTATAAATGGATGCTTTCGCACATTTGAAGTGATCAACCGTGGGCGATGCACTTTTAAACAATGCACACGCAAAGACCTAATGATGTTTGGGCGTTGATGTTGGAAAACAATAAGTCTAAAAATAAAATGTAGTGAGGGTGGTGCAGTTTGAATCCCAGCCTTGCATGTGGGTTTTCTCCGGGTACTCTACGGTTCCCTTCACAGTCCAGAGACGTGCAGAAGGGTTACTTGGAAAATATACAAGAATCTAAATCAATTGTAGATGTGAATGTTGGTCCTGTGACGTGCTGGCCCTCAAAGGATAGTTGGTGTGGATGGAAATTGTTGTGAGCAGCTGACTCTTGTGTTTCCAGACTTAAAAATAACCATAACAGTATTAAATATGCGCATGACGGCTATAAACATGATAGGAACTGTTGTAGATTGAGATTAAAGCTGCGAATTAGCATATTCTCACGAGCTGAATATAGAATTAGACATTGACAAAGAATTAAGATGAAAACCACTTTAATTTGGAGATCATAGTTTCCGTATGCAAGTCAATCAGTAGTGTATTCGTTCCTATGACAACTTCCGAGATCTCCGATGTGTTGCGAAACTCCTCAATGTACGTTGAAAAAAAAATATAAATATATATAATTGACATAAACCTTAATCAGAAATCTCCATCCTTAAAGAAATGTATTCGGAAAACAATTTAATGATATATGAATATGAAAAGGAATTACGGACACGTAGCAAAACTGTGTGGAAACGCGACGCGAGGCTTCAGAACATGTTGTTTAAACACATCAGCACAGTTGAGCTCTATCGGCCTGCATTACAGACCTAATCAATATTTGATGTGTTCCTAAAATACTACTGTGATGTATTATCTGATGAAGAGTTGTCTGCTCTGCATTACTGCTTTTTCCATCAGTCACTAAAGAGCCTGTTTGGCCCCCTGACAGTTCTGAGAGTCTGTCACTGTCCGTGTTTGTTCACGTCTGAGCAGAACAAACACGGCCAGAGTGAAAACGCATCACCCCGAAAGAACCTTCGCACCGTGAGAGCAGCAAACTCCACAGCTGTCAGCTTAAGCCTAAAATATGAAGTTGGATGATAAGTGGTCTGAGTATTAAGAAAATGTACCGCTTGACCTGAGTGTACATCTTCCCAAAGAAGAGCCGCGACTGTACAAATATATCATCTTCTCCAAGTCCACATTCTCTGCGACTTCTCCCATGACCTGTGAAGTCTGAATCATTCGTCTTACTGCGGGCCTCACGGTTTGCCATCCTTCACTGACCCAGGGAGGTTTACAACTACTTCCTGGCACGGGCGCAGGAGAGTCAGGGATTTCTTACAGGCTGCAGGGAGAACTCTGGGAACAGAGACCGAACTGGCTCGGGACCAACCCTGGCTTCGGCAGGCTCAAGTTGATCTTTGAACTCATATGATAGAGTTACAAAAAAAACCCTACATGTTAATGTTGTGTCCCTGCACGAAAGCAGAAATCGACCTCATGCTGAAGACCTTAAATCCTCATTCACCACTCATATTTATTAATCCAAGTCCTGCTCTGAATATCTTCCAATACATTATTTCCCTGCAACGACAACAACTGGAAACGGTCCCACTTGTGCATCGTCTCAGCATCACTGTCCTCCTTAGGGCAGACACTGCTTCTCTCCCTACATGGTGAGGGCCACGAGCAGGGGAGTAACACTGGAGCTCAGCTAAGTCTGGCATCTCGCTGAATCAGCCTTTACATCTTTATTATCATCTTTCCTTGACGTTTAGCAGCCTCTCACATGGATGTTTTGTAATGTGAGGCTTGTGCGTCCAGTGTTATTCTACAAAAGTCCCCTTTACCTCTGACCCAAACCGTTGAGATGTTGTACGGGAATTTAGAGTCTCCAATCGACCTCGCCCCATATCTGCATGTCTTTGGACGGTCGGACCAAACCCACGCAGACACGGGAAGAACGTGCAAACTCCACCCAATTCAATCTGCCTGTGTTCGATTCAAATAATAAATCTGTCTTTGTCTTGTTCATGTCTCTGTCCTTTTAATTAATATTCATTTCTGCTGCAGAGAACTAAGTCAAAGTGATGAAGTGCTTTGTACCACTGCTACCGGTCAAAAGGAAAAGCTGTAGCAGAGCTTACAAAACTATTAATGGGGTAATAAAACAAGACTATCATCATTATAGTTAGATTTATTCAGTATTTATAGACCAGCTACGAGAGTTTGGATTGTAATTTACACCCCTGAATACTTACTGTGGTACAAACAGTCTACAAATACTCTTTTGGAAGCACGTGTCTTCTTCCGGAAGAGTAAATACAATTGAGGAATTGTATGAGGCGGCCATAATCTACAAAGAGAGAATGTCATGGTGGCAGCAGTGAAACATTTCTGTGCCAAAGGAAACACTAAATCACAATCACAGGTCACCGGAGCCACAGCAGTGAATACATGACGTGTGTGTGTGTGTGTGTGTGTGTGTGTGTGTTTATGTGTCTGCCATTAATGCTTGTGACCATCGCTGACGTTCGAGGACACACATGTACCTTTGTGTTCGTCTGCACGAATGTCATTACAATTTGTGTGTTACTCACTGTCGAGGCAGGGCTCGCACACGGTCTGCGAGACTCCACATGGACTGATGACACCCTCTCCAGGCTGACACTGAAGGCAGCATTCCCCGCTGGTTGTGTACTGGCCCGACAAGCAATCCTGTTTCTTGGCCAGAGCCCCGACCTGTCGATCAGCAGAGAGATGAGTCAAAGTGGGGAGAGCACCGAAACATTCACATTCAGCACAATCCATACGTTTATTGCTGCATAACAAGACACACGAATGACTTTAATTATTGTCTACAGAGAGCTCAACTTTATTGTCCTAATCAAAGCAATGTTTGGCATTATGCGTTGAGAGCAGTTCAAACAATGAGAGACGTAAAGTCACCCAGTGCTTCACAAGAAAAAAGCGTTAGAAAGAAAGAGAAAATGAAAAACGCTCCGTGAAGCCAACATGTTCCCTTTCTCACTGCTCTAATCGTTCTGCTTCCACTTAGATTTATTTTGGAACCACCAAACCAGTGGTTCCCAGCACCGGGTCGGGGCCCTGCAAAGGGGCTGTGAGATAAATCTGAACCGTTGGGAGATGATTAATGTGATAAAACAAAAATGCAGATTTCATCGAGACAAAGTTGTTAATTGTTCTTGTGTAATCCCAAATAGCTCGTCCTTATCAGGCCTCTGGAAGTATTCAAATCAATCTGAGGAGGAAAAATAACCAGGACGGAGTTTCTCCACACACCCACAGACACATGGGACCTAAAGGAGCACAAGCCAAATAAATTGAAAAACAGTCATTCTAAAGCTGCACCATATATAGACATTTTCTTTTTTCAAAGTTAAAGCCACATCTCAAACGTCCAATATGTAATTTTGGCCACTAGGGGGACTCAATTAAAACAATAACAAAATGAAGCAGCGTGGGATCATGGGAGTTGTTGTCTTCACCACCATTGCTGACGAAAATCGACCTGATCACGGATGAGATTACGTATTCAAGTTTATTCACTTTATGGCAGCAAATAATCGTGATCCATTATAAGTGCCCAATACAAACGGTAAAAGGAATAAAATCCCAGTGGCTACCAGTGTGTCTTTCCTCCAGATAGACGGTAAAGTGGATGTGATGCAATTAAGGCGAAACATTCTGGATAACGTAAGTAACGTAGGTCGTAACATTGTCTTTTTTAATAAAGAACTGTTACGTAGGTCTTTAAGTCACAGGTGCAGTCATAGAAAAGCAAACAAAATCCCACAGCTAGTCCAGGTAAAGCTGGATTACGTTGTCTCTGCATTCTTCAAACTGTAACCTGCAGAGAGCTTTGTCTTCGCCGATGACAGGTGAAGATGTTTGGGCGTGTCTGTACACACGTGAGTGAATGTGCGTTGGAGTTCCTACACACTCACACACTCCAGACTGAGACCTTAAAGTTTGCGTGTTGAACATTATTATAAATCTCTATCATGCCACGTCCTTTAATTTCCTTCAAACCTTGATAAAAGCAGCAATTACCCTCTGACACCGAGCCAGAGACGAGGTCTGACTTCCCCTCGCTCCAGATAGATGAGTGATTTAAGACGTCACTTATGAGGTTAAGATGTTCTTAGTGTGTGGAAGTAAAAGAAAACTCTATCTTCTCTCTGATCTTCATCAAAACTGTAAAGAATGGGATTTTTAAAGTTTCCTCAAACAAACTTATGAGCAACATGTGAGCCGCATGTTAGAGCGTGAGTGTGTGTGTGTCCGGAAACATGTGTTCATTGAGACTTGACTCATTTATTGAGTGTGAACGTGTTACACGCTCAACATAAAATCGTCAGGGTTCAGGTGTGTGTGGAATGCTGCTGACAAGAGGGGAGGTCTACAAAACACCAAGTGTCCCCTCAGGCACCTCTGAGTCAGCTGGAAGATAACGTGTGTGTGGGTGTGTGTGTGTGTGCATGCGAGTGCACTAACACACATTTCTCTCTTGCCCTGGATGGTGTCACGGCCCATTCACCTTCCATTTCCTGTCACTCAAATATTTATCCCGTCTATGTTCCAGAAAGCATTTTTGGCTTTGTGGAAATGTTTCATGCATCATCGTCTGATAAAATATGAACCTTTTGAATTTCATAAACAAAGGAAATCTACATAAGCAACCTCGAGCTGAAGAGACGTTTAAAAGATCATTTCTGTTACTCTGCAGGATAAGACCAGACAACCCTCAGCGTCACAGGATGTCTGGTCTTGCACCAAAGCTTTGCACACATGTCTTCCTCTAACCTCACACACACCTTTAGTAACGAGCGTTAATGTAGTGAATCAAGTCAGTGCACACGCTCGTCCCTCTCCTGCTTCTCCCTGAGGGTCATATATACTGTACACACCCGGCGGCACACATATACGTTTGCTCAAACCCATAAACAACCTCACATGTGAACAAACCTGTTCCAAAATATCTGACTGACACTTTTGAAACGTCTCCAACTGCTTCTGCTTATTTCCTCTTTGACCCTACTCTAGCTCCAGGTGTGGGTGCAACACCCGAAAGGGCTCGCAGCCCGAAAATGCAGATGAATTAGAGGGGAATGGGATTTGAGCAAAGTAAAGGATGCGAAGCACTTAGCGAGTTTTAGCTCGACTTGTTTCCTGTAATTGGGTTTTAGATGGGAGTTTGTGTGTTGCACTTTTCAACTTTCGTCAGCCGATCTCCCTGAAGCTACAGCGAGGAGGCCGCCGATCACGCACTCAACGCAACGAGCACTCACAAATGCATGTGCAGAAGCATCTGGAGAAATAACTTCTGAGCTCAAACCAATCTTGCTAATGCTCCGTTCAATTTTCAGTTGGAGGCACTTAACCTCTGGACCTCGGCTGTCAGCACTTGTTAAGACATTAGAGTTCCTCTGCCTTCCAACGAACTGGGCCCGGTTCACATCCAGACATGGATCTTGAACCGCTGTGGAAACACATGGTGGCGATGACATTACTGCTAATGCCTTCCACAAACTGCACTGACGCATCATGTCTTATGAGGTGAGTGGGGGAGAAAGACAGACGCAGAAGAAGGGACGTGAGTGTGAGGTGAAGGGAGAGGACAGCGGTGTGTGTGTGTGTGTGTGTGTGTGTGTGTGTTGAGGTGGGGGGGCTCACTGTATCAATATTGCATGTGCTGAGCCAGCAGAGGATGCATACCCATCAGAGGGAGCAGCTGTCATGTATCAGTGATGCAGCCTGTTCCTAAAACCAGGACCTTGACGAGCCTGCAGCCTCTACTGACCGTGTCCTGTCAGACGGACATAACTGGGAAAGTGTATTTCCTTAATGGGCCTGCATGTTCTCAAGGGAATCCGAGATAAGTCGGGGGGGAAATTGTGACCTCCTGAGACCCTGCAGAGATTTCATGTACCCACTCACTCAAGATCTCTGCTGCTGATTGCTTCTCCTTTCTCGGCCACAGCTTGGTTCTCTGGAGTCTCACAAACTTTTGGGGTAAAAAAATCCAGTAAACTCAGCAGATAGTTTATTGGTGAGCTCCTCCACACCGGGCCGCTGTGACATTGTTATTGTCCTGATGTCTGTCGAGCCACATGTAACTGAGACGGGTGGAACTACAGATCCAGCAACTGGAGCTATAGAGTAACAGCCTGAATGGCTTGCTGTGTACATCCGCTCAGGACAGGTGCACGGACTGAGACTCTCACTTTTAACACTAACCAATCTCTGAGGCATCTTGTAGAAAGCATCCCATTAAATGCATGACATGTAAGCTGCCATAAAATAAAATGGGGGCAATAAACTTCCCTTTACAGAGATGTGTGGGCACGATTCCAAAAAAGGAAAAAGAGATTTGTGCAGATTGAAGGGGGGGGGGAACTTTTGGTCACAAACTCCCACATCCCTTCCTCGGGCTGCTGTGGACGCGTAATTGCGCAGGTGCCGCCGCAGAGCGCGGCAGGATTTACCCTAAGTAAAGTTTATGGCACACATTTAACACTGACTCTGATTATGTAAGAGGCTACTCACCACTGCAAGGAACACTGCTACGAACGCGGACTTCATCCTGTAACTCATTTTGCGGTGGGTGGTGGGTGAAGGGTTGGATGCGACGCTGGAGGATGCGGCTCTCAGTGATTTCTCCGTGAGATAAACATCGCTGCTGCGCGTCTGTTTCTTTAGGTTTTTTGTTGTTGTTGTTGAAAAAAAATGAAACTATCCAAGTAACTCTTCGCTGCCAGGTGCGTGTCACACTCAGTCCGCGAGCTCCGGCTGCAGACAGAATCCAGTCTGTGCGTAAATTCGCTGAGATTGACCCATTGGATGTTTGGCTCTGTGCGCTTTACTTGGCTCATATGACAGGAGCGCGCAGCTCGGCGGCTTCAGGGAAGGAGCCATCTCCCTCTCCACGCCCACTGCGCGCCCACACACACACACACACACACACACCACACACACCACACGCACACGCACACGCACACGCACACGCACACGCACACGCACACACACACACACGCACACACACACACACTCTCTTTAACATCTTAAATCATCCTCTGTGAGGTTCTTGCTGAGTCACACAAACCAACCCTGTTAAATTTTAATCAACAGACAAATTAAGTCTTGTGTAAACCGTGCTTTTGGCTTGTGTGTGGTTTGCATTCTCCCAAAAGTCTCACATGCAGCCAAGACACTGGGTGTTTTCTTCATCTCTCTCTACCCTGAACCATCTGATTGCACTGTGCTGGAGCCTGAGTGACTACGTCTCCCTGAAGTATGGAGCTGACCTTGTTTCACTGCCTGTCGGTGCCTGAAGACATCAACAGAGGCTTCCCTCTGAGGACACGCTGTCAGAATGCACCTTTAACCCAGAAACCTGAGGTCCCTACAGCTATTCAACTATTTGCAGTAACGTGCATGTATCAACTTAAAATACCAATGAAGCAACAGGAAACTTGAATCAGATCCGATCAGATGTTGTTTATCTTCCTCAAACCCTTATCGCTGCTCTTATTCTTACAACAAGGTCTAACTTTGACACATAAAAACTGCACTGTCGTGTTATAACACCTCCATGTTAAATATGATCAATCTGTGGGAGTTAAGTAAAAACACAGGGCTGCTCTCATCAGAAACACTGCTGCCTTTATGCATAAGAAGAGGAGAGCTAGTGTTAGAAAAGGCCGACACCTGGGGCGATATGTTGGCCTGGTATAAACCAGGGAGCACATCATGTTCTGCTCAGGCTCAGATCATGACCATACATGTCATCGCGTTCAATATGAGAACAGGTTGATTTCAAAGATTGAGTTGTTTGTGAGCTTAACAAGTTTGTCATGCTTGTGCACAGTCATTAGCACAATTACCCTGCAGCAAAAGAAGTGTTTTTGTCTCTTTATAATAATAGCTATAGCGGTGCACGAACGAAACCTTCCCTGGCATGTTCACGACATCCATTATGGAGTATTAATGGGGATGAAGTTGTCTAGTACAGTCCTTGTTGTATGTCTAGTTTTGCTTGTTTTCAGGAGGTGAAGCACAGATGGAGGTTCTGGTTTCGTCTGCTTGTGTTGGTTTTGTGGAGGCTTGGCCCAGAGGAAGAACCCAGTCAAGTTTGGTTCACTTTCTTGAACATTGCAAGATATTTTTCAACATTTCTACTGATTTATCAAAGAATATTTTATGGGTCTTGATGAAAAAGGAAATCTGGCATGTTTATTGGACTGATATCTATCAGTGTGTGTAATTTAGTGCCGCTTGATTGAATGTTGGGCCTTGGCGGAGGTACTCACAGTACTGAACTAAGTCATATTTTTGTATATACAGTATCTTTACTCACCGATCCTTTCTGATAGAAACAAGACATCCAATCATTACGTTGTTAATTGATGTACCAGTGTTTTTCAGATTTAAGAATGACGTTTCTAGGCATCATCTCGGTGAGTAAGTGATTTACACACACTACGATAGGACCGAGGGCGATGGGGGACATCGGGGGCAGCAGAGAGGGGAAGCTGGGATGCTACGGGTGGATAAATAATGCATGACGTGAAAGCGAGAGGGGGTCAGACGGAAAGGAATAATCAATTTCACAATTTCAGAGTCATGTATGTGCCTAAAAAAAAAAAAAACTACTTTCTATCTATCCGTGTGGCCTGTTTGATTGCAGCCTGAATACCTCAGCAACCACTTTAACACAGACTGGGTGAGGAAGACTTGGGAATAGTAACTCATTCCATAGGACACGATGATGATAGTGACATAAATTATCACATGATTTTTGACTTAATAATCTAATTTCTGTTTTTAATTCAACCATAGTAATTCATTTACAACAGGTTTTTTCAGAAGAGTTTCTCAAAATCTGTGAAGAAGTGAAATGCTTGTCGGTCACAGTAAAACTTTTTCCCTACTCTTGATATCTATTTTGACACAGAACAACGACGCACCCACTGACCATCTGTCGCCGGCGAGTGGACACAGGATGGGTGGTCCAGGAGACGCTCACTGTCCCAGCTCAGGTTCCGGGAAAAGGATTCTGTTACAGGTGGTCGGTGCTGCGGAGAAAAGTGTGTTTGTGTGTGTGTCTGTGTGGTGTGTCATCAGTGTGAGTCTTACACTTTCCATGTTTTTTCTGTCTGTCTGTTAGTTTGCTGCATTACACAAAAATGTACTGGACGAAGAGAATGCAATTTGTGTCAGGGAAGAAACCATTGGTGTCGATTCAGGATTTTTTATTTTTACTTTCTTTAAAGGTTCAGTGTGTAGAATTTAGTGACATCTAGTGGTGAAGTTCCATGTTGCAGCTGAACACCCCCTCACCTCACCCTCCCCTTCCAAACATGACAGAGAACATGTGGTAACCTTCAGTTGTCTTAAAAACTCAAAATATGTTTAGTTTGTCCAGTTTGGGCTACTGTAAAAAACATGGCCGCCTCCGTAGAGAGGAGCCACTCCTGATGTAAATATAAAGTATTTAAATATAAAGGGACCATTCTGGGGTAAAGAAAACAACAATTCATACAAATTAGATGAAACACACTAGTGAAAACATCACTAGATTATTTTATATTCAATATCTGCTAATAGTTCCCTTTCACCTAATCTTACACACTGGACCTTTAACTTTGTGCGAGAGGCTGTTTCTTAACATTTTTGTTGATTCCTCAGATAAATATTCTTGGCTCTTGTTTAGGGCACTGATATCTATGAGTGTAAATGTAGTTAAAGTTTGCGGTGGAAATTTATCTCCAGATGTGAAATAAAGAGTTTCTAAAAGCGGAGTTGTCTTTGAGTTTTAATGATTAGCTCTGCAGAGGGTTACACAGTCAGCAACAAGGCTTCAGAGCGCAACCACGAGAAGTTAAAAAGGAAGTTTTTTTATACAATGTGATAAACAGGAAACAAGAAAGAAAGCAGACAGGAATCGTCTGCTGTCCGGCATCACTTGCTACAGAAAGAGGAATCAACCCCAGCACCCAGTTGCACAGATAAAGGTCAACAGAGGTGAAATTACCAAGTAAAGGACATGAACTTTGAGGTTGCATCAGCTTAGTGCACAGAAAATAGTCAAAACAGTAGTAAGGCATTGATCAGTGGAATTTTCCATTACAATTTGTTTTGGCTGAGTTATGCATTCTCTGACCGCCCCTGTATAGTTTGGTTATATCTCCCTTGTACATACTGTGTATGCGTGTATGTACATAATCCTCTACATGTGACAGTGACCAGGGAGAAACAGCAGCTCACCTGTCACTCACACACAGCCGTGACGCAGGAGCATAAACAGCTCTGGCAACGTGATCCCCAGCCTCCTTTGCGAGCTTTCCTTCTAATGTACTGTAATAGATGGAGAGGCAGTACATGACGAGCCGAGGAAGCCCTTAAATTACTCTGAGAGCACTCACACCAATAACCGGCATGAGAGAGGTATCGTGTTGTGAGAGCAGTGCAGCGCGGCCGGAGGAGCATCCCTGCTACGTCTAGAACAACTTGGAATATGAGAAAAACTGAAGAAATCCAGCAAACCACCATCATTAAGCACAGTGAAGGCTATGATGGGTGAGTCTGTGCAGACGTCTTAGATTTCATCGTGTTCCTGCTGCGGGACGAGCTGATTGAACTGAGATTTGTTTTAAACCAGATGGCAGCACACCCCGCTTTTTCCCGTGGGACCCCCTCATCTGTGCTTTATCGATCCGAACTGTCTGATCTCCCTTTCTCTCCCTGTACTGTACATCCTCCCCTCCCCTCCACCCCCCGCTCACCAGCTGCCACATCTCAGGAATAAAATACCGCAAATATTTTATAATAATAAGTAGCTTGATCGTGGCTGATGATACAGATTTAAAAAAAATTAGAAAATCCTTTGGTCTATTAATTTTCTTTATCCATTAACCATGTTCAGAATCACAGGGTTGTTAGATGGCTCAGTGGGCACAATACACAGCTCTACAAAAGTAAGGCCAAAACGTCTCAATCGCCACCTGGTGGCTGGTTGCAGTATAGGTCAGAAATCCAGCCTGCTCCATGTGAATTGATGTGAGAAGGACCAAAATGAAAAGTCAAAGTACACGTAAAATAAATGTGACGGTTTGTGTCGTTTTAGGTATAGTTCTTATCACACTGACGCTTTTTTTCAAGTGTCTACGTTTCCCGATAAGTTTGGTTTTAATGTGTTATTTAATGCTATAAAAACAAATGGGGTGAAACTTTATGATTGACAGCTGAGACTGACTCGTAATTGGTCGAGCGCATTTATCAACTACTGCACGGCCTCCAAACGCAAGATGCAAGACGACGGAATTTAGATCTGGGATGTTTTAGCTCAATAGCTGGATAGTGGGAGGAAGTGGAGATGCGTTGAAGACCTTTAAACCTCTTTGGCAACAAAAACACACGACACAAATGTAATAACTAAAAAAAAACATGTGTTTGTTTGCTTGCTTTTCAGCCCTCTCAGTCTAATACAGATGCAGATGCTCTGGGTGCAGTCGATTCTCTAAAAGCTGCTATTACTTTCCTCTGTGACTCTGAATGAACATGTGTGTGATTTATTGTGTTTCCTCTGTTTAGGAACTTGGGACATGACCCTTGAACTGTGACCTGACCTGAACCCAGAGGCAGATGCATAGTGTCCGGGTCATGGCAAAGGCATTGGTGCATGTGTGTGTGTGATTCTCTGTGTCACTTCCATGTAGCATGATGTCCTTGCTAATATATTCTGTCCTCTGTTGATTGAAAAGAGCAGAATTGAGGGAAATAACGTTTTTCTGGGGGTGGATGTGGAACAGGCCCTTGTATTGATCAGATTTGGTCCGTTCACAGTTTGAACACTCTGGGGTAGAAATGAGCCTCGGGCTGTCGGCTTTCAATGCCCATTATGCATTCAGTGACAAAGAGACAAACACACTCACAGATATGATGGTAACCTGCTGAGCACAGATACACAAGTCATTGAAGTACTGGGTGGTTCATACTGTACTGTAGCAGCGTCGAAATACAATCTGCCAAGTAAATTCCCAGTAAACACACTTTAATGGTAGAAACCTCCCATCACATAAAGTGCACATCATAGAGAATGGCACAGACTCAGAAAAAAAGTCTGAAGTATTGTGCAGTAGATGCAGTATACAGTGTTACTTTAAATGCAGTTGTGGTTAACAATTGTTTCCATGATACACTCTCAGATTTTAGTTTCAGGGTGATACTAATGTTTAAACTCCAGATGTGTAATCATGATGTTTCCCACATGTAATAGTTAAACACCTCAACTGCATCCGACATAATTAAATGAATGGATAACATGTTCACCGATAGGGAAGTTATATAATTTAGATTTGATCATTAGTGAAGTTCCTAACCACGACTGATACAATGCTGCCCCCTGCTGGGCAGACGGCCATCATCCTGAAGAGAGCACTTCCATTCAGACATGATTGTTTGATCTATACAAGGACACATGGAATTCCACCAGCACAAAAAAACAACAGATTTAGGATCATACAAAAGACAATAACCAGGCATTTGTTACCTTACACAAAGATATTAAAATAAATATATGTTATGGGTAATAAAAGTCTCTTAATGGTACAGCACCCTCATCGTTTCTGATGTTTATCAGAGTACGTTCAGGTCTTCTGAGTAATATATATTGCTAAATATCCCAAAACAAGACCTCTATAATCTTGCTTTTAATTAATTTTATTGTTTTTTTACTTCTTTTTATACCTTTTACTAGTTTTATGCTTTTACCCTAAAGTCTTTGTTTCATTGATAACATGTTCTTATTGTTTGATCTTATTTGATGTCTTTGATTTTATTGTAAAGTGTATGAAAGGTGCTTCATAAATAAAATGCATTATTGTTATTAGTAGTAGCATTGTTGTTGTTGTTGTTGTTGTTGTTGTCATCATTGTTGTCTCTGTTTCGTCACACGGAAGTGGGCGTGGTGTGATGCACAGCAGTTCAACACTAGGTGTCGCTGCAGCGCTCCTGTGTGTGTGTGTGCGAGCACAGAACAGATCACGTCTGTAGTTGTCATGACGTGGACTGTCTGTCTTTCTTCAGTCTGTGTTCTGCCTCCACCACCGACCGCAGCTCCTCGCGGACCGAGAGACACCGAGCCACACACCGCTAACTTCCCCGGGGTCAGCGGCGCCTTCACCGGTACGTAGCGTCTGTTTGCTCCGGTGCCGACGTACGTGAAAGTTAACGGTGGGAAATTAACGAGTCCGCTAACCGGCGCTAACCAGCGCTAACCAGCTAGCATCTCACCAGAGCTAACCAGCGCTAACCAGCAGTGGTCCGCTGCTCTCTACCTGTTAGCAGCCCGGAGTTTAACGTGCTTGTTGCTGCTCTCCACTTGCTAGCACTTTGAATGTTAGCCAGTTAGCTACCTGTGGATGTGATCGATTATCACGACGCCTTTTTTAAATCGATAATCGATACGAGCTGTCGTTGTTTATTGATAATTGGAAGCTGATTTCAGGGAAGCGACATTTCCCTCAACTTTTCCCTTTGGACACAGTTTGTTACGTGTGTGTTTTTCAGCTCTTTATATTCGTATTAATCTATAGCTACGTGATTGTTTTATAACACACTGTTCATGTTAGCATCCTGGTTAAAGGCCTTTAGTCACGTTTATAAACAAAGCACGTTCAGATAACCAGAGTGACTGGAATAATGAGAACTGGATCCAAACAAAGAGAAATACAAGAATAATCTGAATATCATTCCCATTTTCCACCAAGATCCATGAATTATTCTCTAGAAACATCAAAGAAAATGTTGAAAAGTGCATTTCTAAACAAACCCTGCATCTGCACTCGAGTTGAAAGTGTTGCTTCTCTCACCAATACTTCCTCATTCCTCCTCACCAAGTCCCTGCTAGTCCATCCACTAGTTTGTGTGCACTCTTAATAAAGCACAGACCTCATGGCAGAGGAAATGCACAAGATAAAAGGCTGTAAAGTTAATAAAGAAATAACTAAGTGCAGTCTAAAGCCTGAGAGAACACGTGGGTCTTCAGTTCAATGTTATGTCTGTGGAAGGGGAACACCGAGTAAAAGCCCGACTTTCTTTACCCTGAGGGGCAGCTGGCAGCAGCTGTTCGGGGGGTCTCACACTTCTAGGTATGTGGGGTCCTTAAAGCTTTAAAAACAGTATATATACTGAACCTGTACTTCACTGGAAGCCAGAGTAGAGATGCAAAGATGAGATGCTGTCTCTCTTCCTGTGTGTGGAGTCCTACATCTGATTACTGGGAGCCCCATCTGTCATGTTCAGAGGACGCCGGTCCTGCTCAGCCACCAGGTTTGAAGCCTAGAAGACTCTTCACGGGTGGAAACGACTGCTGGATCACAGTTATTTAGATCTGCAAAGACCTGGTTCACGTGTTAGAGATGTGATATGGAGTTTACCTGCTGATAGTCATCCTGCTTCACTGCTTGAATCTGATAGGAGCAGGGTTGCAAAGCTTTTAGTTACACTCCAAGGAGATTGCTTTGGCCAAGTTCGCTATCTCACTCCGATGCTGCGATGAAAATGTGTTTTTTTTGCAGGTGATTAGAAAGTACATTGTGGCTGCCTCTGATAGAAGGGATCACATCCCCTTGAGACACTGTTATTGAGAGCTATAAAATGGCGTTCCCGCTGGAGGTGTTCGTAGATCAGAGTCTCAGCCTGTGTCGATCGGGTGTGAAGTAAGAGGTCTTTTGAAGTGACCCCCTCAGGGTGCAAAGAGCGAGAGAGGAAACTGACGGTAATAAAACTGATGCAGGATTTGCTTTCATTTTACTGAAATGCTTTGTCCTCGGCTGGTGTAAGGAGAGATGGTTTTACCTTCGCCATGCAGGTCGACGTGTTTGAACCCATGTCTGTTTGTTTGTTGGTTGGTAGAGTTGTAAGCAAGAGCCCATAAAATGTTGGTACGAGTCCAGATCCGGGGCAGATCCTTGAATTTTCTCTCTTGCAACATTGCAACATCTGGCATTTTCAACATTTCACAATAATTCAGGAATCTGGATGAAAGAAATCGGCTGCAGCTTGATTACATGCAAAGGGACTGCGGTTGGGCCTTGACGAAGAAACAAGCTCTACTGTGTGTCGTTCCCAAGCTGATGCAACACAGAGATAGCATTACGTTGCGCCTTGCAAGTCTAATACCACACCCTTTGCAGTGTAAATTACACAGTAGCACATTCTAAGCACCATCACAACACAATGTTGAATATGACACCCGAGGACAATAAAGCCCAGTGAAAGCACTGAGCCATGTGACTTCCCTGTTGTGGTTTCACTGTGAAGAAGCGCGGTAGGACCAGTGAGGTGGAGCGCTCATAAAAATGACTGGGGGAAATTACTGTTTTACTCAAATGCACAGCTGGTAGTGGGGCCGAGGAAAAAGGAGCAGTGGCCCTCAGCCTAACTAATGAGCACTTACTGTACCACAGCTCCTTTTAGTCTGAACCTCTGTGACGAGACCGAATCAGGAATGTGAGAGATTAGGGTTTTGGGTTATTCGTCTAGTAATACTCACTAATGTCTGTAGCTTTTTCACGTTTACCGTTTGCCTGTAGTGTTTCAGTGAGAGGACACTTTCTCCCTTGCCTTCCGAACGTAAAATAACTTTTTTTGTTTTCGCAGGCTACGATGACGTGGTGACCCTGGGTCGGCCAGGCCGTGAGATGTTTGCAGCTTGGCTCGGAGACAGGAAGGAGCCGAGAGATTGAGAAAGAAGAATGGGCAGGAGCATCTGGGGCTTCTCGCAAGATATCTTCTCTACTGCGGTGCTGTACGGCTCACTGGCCCTGTTCACCTCCATCCTCAACAATGTGTTCCTGCTCTACTACATGGAGACCTTCGTGTCCGTCTACAAGATTGATAAAGTCTCCTTCTGGGTGGGAGAGGTAAGTGACAAGAAACTGGGGTCTGCAGATCTGTCAGTTAATCTTTAGATCTAAATTTTTACCTATGCTTTAAGCTTCAAATTTAATATAACAGTGCTGTGATGCTTGTTAACCCATTTGGAAGCTTGGCACCACAGTTATCCATCTTTCAAACTATTTATACACAGAAGACGATAAACTGTGTATATAATATGTTGGATATGGAAAGTTATGAGTGGTTATGTCTAAATGGAATTCATTATTTGAAAGGAACGCAATTACTTGGCGCTCTCAAGTGTTTGACATTATCATTCTGTAAATAAAGCCTAAAAGTGCATCGTTCTCGGTCATATTTTCAGTGATTAATGGTCACAGAGGTCGGACTCTGCATCTGGATCACTGTTCCTCACCATAAACATAAAAAGACACCAGAGCTTAATTTAAAAATCTGCCGTTCTCCTTCTTTTACCTGTCAGAAACTTGATATCAATAAATCCACGTTTCTACATATTTATTTATATAATTGTCCTGACTTCCTCTCTGATGCTCCACAGACGGTGTTCCTTCTGTGGAACAGTCTGAATGACCCTCTGTTTGGATGGCTGAGTGATCGCTCCTTCCTCAGCTCTCCTCAGTAAGTGTCTCCACCCGGCCGTCTTCCTCTGTTCTCTCTGAGAAAACCCAGTCGTGTCTAATGTGGGCTTCCTACACAGTGGGATCTGAACAAACAACATGTAAATGAAAAGGAGCCCATGCAAATGTTGATTCTTTTCAGATGCAACAAGACCACACCTGTGTTTGTGTTTCACTATCGTAAAGCAAAGTGTAGCTCAGTATTTTCATGAAGTAAGTTTAGTTTTACAATATGATTTGTTTATTACATTGTGTTCGTAGTTTTCTGTTTCCGTATTTAAATAGGTGGTCATATAACACTTCGCCTGTTGAAGTAAACCTTCATATAAAATACTCAAGAAGCTTAAAAGTATTAAAACATGTCCTTTGGCCTTACTTGTTTCAGTCTCATTCATTATCACCAAGCTCAAATTTGTATCTAATTGCTGTCGACATTGTGTTCCCCCTCTCAGGACGGGCTCTCCGATCACATCTCCGGAGGTGGTGCTGAAGCGCCTGAAGGCTCTCTCCACTAATGGCCCCCTCTTCGCCCTGTCCTTCCTGGCCTTCTGGGTGGCGTGGGCCCGGCCAGGCCTGCAGTTCATGCTGTGCCTGTGCGTGTACGACGGTTTCCTCACCATGGTGGACCTCCACCACAGCGCCCTGATGGCGGACCTCGCCGTGTCCAACACAGATCGCACGCGCCTCAACTTCCACTGCTCGGTGTTCAGCGCTCTGGGCTCGTTCTCCGTTTTCCTGTCCTATTATTTCTGGAACAAGGAGGATTTTTACTCTTTCCGTCTCTTCTGCGTGGCTCTGGCAGCTTTTTCCATCATGGGCTTTTTGTTAGTGTCCAGGTTACTACAGCGTCGTTTTCAAAAGGAAGTCCGTCCAAAACAGGATGAGGCCCTAACGCTCAAAGAGTAAGGATTTTTAATGGATTTATGAAATTCTGAATGACTTTGGTGTTGCTCCTCTCAGTCTCACTCCTTTCACTTCGTTTTGCTCTGTCCCAGGTTGAGTGTTGGCCATGCACCACTAACCCAACCAGAAAAACCTGTCACGATCGGACAGTACCTCAAGCAGCTCTCGAGACAGAAGAATTTCTTGTGGTTTGTGTCGATGAATCTTGTTCAGGTGAGAGACTGTTTATTGTGCTACGAGTGCTAGTCGAGATAAAGTGGGAATGACTGATAAACATTTTTATTTTATGTTACTAGATGTATTCATGTATTAATAATGTAAAAAGTAAAAGTATTGCTTACCCTATGGAGTCATCATTTTTCTAGTGGTTTAATTAGAGTAACCATAAAATTGTAAAGATACATTTTTACTTGAATCTTGAATCAGAGTATTTTCTACTCAGTGATACTTTATTCGTGTTGTTTCTCCCCCTGCAGGTGTTTCACTGCCACTTCAACAACAACTTCTTTCCTCTTTTCCTGGAACATCTCCTCTCGGACAACATCTCTGCCTCCACAGGTTCTATCTTACTCGGTAAGCTCCCTATTTAAGAAACAAGCAATAACTCTCACTTATATACTTAAAGCTTTTAGATTATTTGTTTTGTTTGTTGGCATCCCTCTTAATTTTCTTATATTATTTCGGCTGATAGTTTTTCATCATTTTTAATGCTCCTGTCTTCTGCTTCCATGCAGGGATCTCTTACATTGCCCCCCACCTGAACAACCTGTATTTCCTTACACTGTGCCAGCGATACGGGGTTTACCAGATTATCCGCTGGCTGTTCATGCTCAAGCTGGGACTTGGTGTGTTTATGCTGCTGGCAGGGGCCGACCACATTTATCTGCTGTGCATCTTCATTGCTAGGTACGGCCGTGGACATGCATCAGGGATCTGATGGGTGACAGCTTGTACTTTTGTTTGCTTGTTTTATATCACTTATCAACATCACTTATCGGGGATGTTTGGGTTGCTTTTTGCACAACATTCACAAAGACACTGACTTAACTCAACATTTGTTACAAGTTGTTTCCAAATATTGAGTTGAACAAACACAAGTTTGTTTTTTCACTACACAGTGCTTTATTTATGTTGCCCTAAATCACGAATTTGCGTCAAAAAGCTTTGAAAACACCCTCTATCGACAGATCTGTTCAGATAAGGAGTGTTTTAAAAGGTTTTTATTCAGTCTTATCGCATTGTTAATGTTAAATAATAGAGCTGCTCTTGTAGTTAACAGCAGGATGTGACTGACTTGCACTTGAGTGTGTGTTCTGCATATTATCACACAGCTGTGGTAGAAGTGAAAAGTGTCAGATTGATTTTGTTCCTTTCTCTCAAACCTTCCAGCTGAGCTATGCGTATGATAAGGGGGTTAAGTTATTCCATCACATAATTTAATGTGATTTTACAGACAGGTGCACTTAAGCTTTCTCTGTTCCCTTCTTCAGAAGCTGCTCTCAACACATGAATGATGAACTACTTTGTTTTCCGTTCGGATTGATGAGTGTCACCCTCCCTCTCCTCCTCCCAGTAATCGAGTGTTTACAGAGGGGACGTGCAAGCTGCTGAAACTGGTCATTTCCGACCTGGTGGACGAAGACTTCGTGGTGAACCGACGGCAGCAGGCCGCCTCCGCTCTCCTGTTCGGGATGGTCGCCCTGCTCACCAAACCAGGCCAGACCTTCGCCCCACTCATTGGCACCTGGCTGCTGTGTGTTTACACAGGTACAGACACAAACACTGGATCCTCCATCAGATTCTGATGCAAATTCATGTAGTCGTGTATTTGCCTTTCAAATTACTAGAACTCCAGCTCTTTTGTGTCATCAGTGTGTGTATGGACAAATGTATGTTGGTAATGTTCTTTGTGACTGAACTACTGCCACAGCTGGACGAATGAGAAAAATCAGCACAGGGTGGCGCTAAGCTTATGTCAAACCACACTTTCTTAGCCATACATTCAAATCGAAACAATTTGAATATTTCATCTGTTTTATTATTGGGGTGTCACAGTCATCAGGTTCTTTCAGTTTGAACCATCGATTCTGAGAAGTCTATTTGAATGTGTGACTGTGTTTCCTCTCTTCCGCAGGTTACGATATTTTCGACAGGGAACCGGTGAAGGACTCGCTGGTTGCTGTGCCTGACGTTGCCTCCGGCTCAGGGACTCCGCCTCTTCGCCTGGGCTGCTTCTACATGTTGGTGTTCGTGCCTATCACCTGTGCCCTGCTCCAGCTGGCCGCCTGGTCCCGCTTCACACTTCACGGCCGCAAACTGCAAGGGATCAAGACCCTGAGGCAGTCGGCCCAGCACGGCCACCTCAGCGATGTCAAGGCTATATGAGCAGAGCGACGCGGATCGAAGCTGCACTCAGACACTTTTGAATAATCACTTTTACTGTCCCCTTGAAGATGATGAAGCAGAAACCTGCTCTGATTCATTAGTTGTTCAATAACACAGAATGTGGCTTTGTGGTCGGTGAAAAACGCCCCCAACAAATGTGACCACAAATGCCACTAGAAGGAGCTCGACACATTTTAATAAACAAAACTTGCCTTATTTTTTATATTAAGATATTAACCTATATTTATATTTGAACAGATGACCAAAAGTTAAAGTAGAACCAATCAATCCGTTGGATGTAGAAGGACCAAGGAACCAACTCCTCACGGTGCAGGCCAAAGATAGGGTGCCCTCTTTAGAAAGGGCTTTTAAAGTGTAATTCAATTGTCAGTGATGGCCAGTAACATCCGTCTGTTTACAGCAGAGCTACTGTTGTGATTTCTAACGTTATTAACAGGAGGAATAAAATGCATTAAAACCATGACCTGTGTTCAGAGTGCTGTTGGTACTGCATGGATCCTGCTCTTCAGGGCCCGTTTCTAACTGTGTTTTCTGTCGGTGGCGATTCTGATGTTTTTTGCACAAAAACTGCCATTTGTCTCTCGTACTTCTAACATTCTGATTGTGACTCACTTTATGTACGGTTGTAATAAAACTGGATCGAGTAATTCATGCTGGTAGCTGTATTGTTAAATTTTGTAACACCTCATATGATACAAAGACTGAAAATGCAAAGAAAACTAAACTGCTGTGCCATTACACTTGTATCATAGAAACTTTTAACTGGGACATAAAAGGGAAATGTTTGACTCATCTGTCTTGTGTGAAATCTTTGTCTTACTTCTGATTATCAAGTTAGTTACAAGTGAACATCCTGCAACTTGTTATTGTTCACAATCGCTGTTCAGGGGAATCAACATATAAGCATAAAGGTTAAGTGCCCTCAGTTCTGACAAAACCGCGACAGATTGGTTTGTGTAAAACACATTTAAACAGGAAGTCATTATAAAGACGACGTGTATGTTTGGAAACTTGCCTGAAGGCATTTCCTCTATTTTTAAAGAATTTGAAACTGGTACGATCAGTTTGTTTTCACTGCAGTGACATTGTTTCACATCCACTGTTCAGCAGTTTTCAATGGTAGGTCAGTGTTTCCTGCAGAAATACAACTTTCCACTCTGCGCTGAGTTGAATGTTTATATTTTGAAAGTACACACACGACCAGGGCCTGTTGACCTGTTGGGTCCCAGGATACAAATGTGCTGCAGATAATCAAGTACCTTAAGGTTTCTGCTGGTCAGTACATGAGTAGATTGTGAAATTACTTCTCTCATAATACACTTGTGGCTTCCAGGGGCCAGATGAGAGGATGTATTTGACATGGGACCCTTCATAATTAAGTTTTTAATTCAATTTGATGTGTTTCACTCCAAACACAACATCCATTATCTGAAAGGTACTTTACACAGTGAGGTTGAGACTTTACACTGTTACATATAAGGTGTGATTATGCTTGTGTCAGGCTGAGGTGTAAACAGGTGTTTAGTTCAATCAAAGAGTGATTGTCCTTCTCACGTTGTTTTTAAACATGTGAACAAGTAAAAAACGTGTCAATGATGTTATGAATCAATTGTATACATAACTCAACCTTCTGTCAAAACTACATTTAGCTTCTTTTATGGTTGAACGAGGGAGTGTCATCTTCTGCTGGGACGACTTCCGGCGAGAGCGGAAGTAGCGGGGGGTTAATGATCTCGCTTTGTTTATTTACTTCCTGTGTGTGTTCTGCGCATGTGTGAGAAGTTCAGAGATATTCTTCTATTAACTCGTGACCACACAACTTTATCTCCTCTCCTGTGAATCATTCACTGCACATCTGGTCACCAGTTCACATCTGGTCACCAGTTCACATCTGTTCGTGTTGTTTTCTTTGTTCGAGCTCTGACAGAGTTACTGCCGGAAGGGGGCTGGATTAACGCCCTGTTACCCGTCATGCACCGCGCGAAAGAGTTCAAATGTTCTTATTAAATGTATCTTTTGGATCTGATAACATATTATATACCTTTTTTAATGACATGATGCACAAGTACATGACGTGTTTGTGATGATGGTGTATTATTGACAGTGTGGAGGATTCGGAGTGTGAACGCACCGTGAGTAAAGCACGTGTCTGTGGGAAGCAGGAGCCCCAGTGAAACCCCAGGAAGGCAGATCACTCATGTTTCTCTTCAGATCGAATAAATCTTTCGCCTTTTACTAAAGATTTCCGTGGAGAGGAACAATATGAGTTCCAAATAATTTTTTGATGCCCTGCGCAAGTGGGGCTTCCTGAAACTGTGAAAAAAGAAATAACATCCGAACCACCTTCCTGTGGATGAGCTCTACTTCCTTTTATATCTTTTATATCTGTTTATTTTAGATTTGTTTTTCTTGAAGTACTTATTGTGTTTTATGTTTTTATGTTCATTGTATGCACCATATGCCACGCCAAGGCAAATTCCAGGTAGGTGTAAACCTACTTGGCAATAAATAATTTCTGATTCTGATACATGTATAAATAATGGTGTTTAGATCTTGGTGCCAAATTGAAATTAATTCAACGAGACAAATCTTAAGGCTAAATTTAATTAAAATCAGACTTCAACGTCTTATTCTGAACTTTGTTTTACACGTTAGATTCAACACGTTCTACTTCTCTGTTGTTTTGTAACTACACCAAAAGAAAGAATGGAGACATCAGCTTTTATTGATCTTCGTGGAAAAACCTGAATTTTAACATCTGGGATACTTGTATTCGGCTTTTTAAAAAAACCACATGAATCCCAGTTCTTTATTCATGTCAAGCTCAATATTACCCATTTTTGATATCATTATGATTAAGTCCTATTAACATGTAAAACTTTTATTTATTCATAAAAGAAGCCTATAGCCTATAAACAAAGAAACTATCAAATTCATTTAAAACATTCTATTAAAGGGGAAACACATTTTTCAAAAGCATTATGAAAAAATGACAAGGACAGAAAACTGAATAAGAAAATGTATAATATTCATAGAAATCTCATGAAGTTATATTAACATAAATAACTTCAGCCTAAATAAAGGAACTATGTTGAAAAACCATCTGACAGTGTTAAAGTGCACACGTTGACCAGGAGGCAGGCGGGAGCACCCTCTATGGATCAAAGGCTGTAACTGCAATGCAAAAAAGAAAATCCCACTTTTTTATTTGTTTTAATTTGAAAGCATCCAGTGAATCTGATTCACAAATTGTAAGAAGATAAAGTTAGATTGTGTTTTTACCTCCACCAGGGAGGTCGTGTTTTCTCCGGCATTAGTTTGACCCGTGTGACCAGAAACTTGGTGAAAGGATGCGTTCTGCATTACTTTCTTTAACACTGTGAAATATTTGTTGATTTTTCCGAGAATAATTCACAGACTTTGCTGCAAAAAAAAAAAATCAGGTCTGTTTAGTGAAGCGATACTGATGAGAAATCTAAATAAAAATATGGATCTAGTAAATTTAAATGTGGTTTCATAAGGGAACTGTCTGACGCTGGCAGAGTTATGCAGTCTACTGAGATTTTTATGCTGATCATCTGCCTAAAATAAACATAAATAATGCAACAAATTAAAAAAAATATATTCAAAAACAAGTCTTTTACATTTTCAGTATTTCTTTGTTGCAACAGCACAATGAGTCATGTTCTTGGCGCTCGTTCCAGTCGAGCGTCCGTCCATGAGATGCCACAAACAGATTTCAAAAATACAAAGTCAGACTTCCCATTTCATGTGGCTTGGGTGCTGTGATCAGTCACCGGTTGCTTCTCTCAGTCGAGGTGCATTCACACAGAACAGGAAATGAGAGCGAGGAGCAGAAACAGTTACAGTGAAGCAGCAGCTTGTACGACTCCGGCTCTGCAGATACACGACTGTTACAGGGACATCTTGGAATCAGGCGAGTAGATGAATTATTACATGTGCCGGGAAATTACAGGAAGTTATTTGTTGTTACACTGACCTTTAGTTGTATATGATTGTGAGTTGCCAAATTTAAACATTATATTTTGTGTTAAATTAACTTTAACTCAGTTACTTATCCCATGTTGGTTAATGTTTTATTTTCCATATATTATCTTGTTTTGCATTTCCTATGAATTTGACAATGCACACGCAGTTTCAACATGTGTCAGTTGACCCAAAAATGAAATTCAAATATTAAGATTTAATAACATGGCTCCAACAAAAACACAAACTGGTATCTCTCGCATGTGATACAGCTGCTAACCGAAGCGTCCCGGTGTTTTATTGTAGTGTTTGTTATTTATAACTGTAAATGTGCTGAGAGATTCATGGGTGAAATAAAGCCTGATAAGGTAAACTGAGATTACAAGGTGACGTGGGACTGACACTGAGCTGGGGTTGGTGCAGACTTCCTGTTTTGTGGCTGAGCAGCAGTTTTCTGTCTGCTGCTGAAATGGTCTGTAAATTTAGGCTGAAGTTGCTCGGCAGCAAATGGAAGCAACTTCCTGTCACATTCCTGTTCAGAGATATAAAAATCATCAAGCTCAAATCTGAAACTGCATCCACCGTTACACACACATGGATTACTGAGTCCACACAGACCCACACTGAGACTGCTGCTGTGACACACATTGTTCCACAGTCAATCCACCGACTGCAAAGACACAAAACGACAACTTAAAGAAGAAAGAAAAGATACAAAATATCAAAGAGACACTAAATGGATACAAAGAGATAAACCAAACCATACAAACACAGAAAAAACAAGAAGTTATCTGACACTAAATCAAAGAAACACTAAATTAACACAAACAGACACAAAATGTTACAAGAATTATTATTCACAAAAAACCACAACACGAACATAGAAAAGCCAAAATGATCCAAAACACAAAATAACCCCAGAGAGACATGAAAGAGGAACAAAACAACAACGTAAACACAGAAGAGACACAAAACTTGTTGACAACTACAACAAATAGTTATTAAACGACTACAAAGAGTCGCACAATGTCAACAAAGTACAAGGAGACACGAAACAACAACATTATCACAGAAAAGAAACAGTGATTCACTTAAACTACAACAAAGAGACTGAAAATGAACACAAAACAGCAAAATAACAAAAAGCTGTTTGGTGTGGGAGGTTTATCCATCAGTGACATTTCTCTATAGATAATAACACAAACTGACATCTGTAATTGAAACCCGCTCCATCTCCCTCTACTGTCCGCAGCTCCGTGATGTTTGCACATTGACTCCGAGGCCACACCGGAGCATGGGGCTTGTGTCGGTGCAGTTTGAGTTTGAGTACACGGCGAGAAACGGCAGCCTCGTGTCCATCAAGCCTAACGAAAGCTACATCCTGGTGTCCAAGACCAACCAGCACTGGTGGCACGTCCGCAGGGATCCGAACTCCAGTCCTTTCTACGTCCCTGCACAGTACGTGGTGGAGTGTGTGACCGGCAGTGGGGCAGCAGATATGACCCTGTGCAAAGCAACACCAGTGATTCGTGTCCCGGCTCGCGATGCTTCAAGAGAGACGTACCGCTTCTCTACGTTTGGTTTCTGTGACAGTTTACCAGAGGTGGAGACGCCTAACGGAGGACTCACAGGCAGCCTTGCACCCACAGTGGATAATCTACAGAAGCAGGTCTCAGCAGGAAGCTTCTCATCGACCTCAGCTCCTCTGCAAACCGACGGCCTGCAGCTGCTTCCAGAACCTCCTCCTCCTCCTCCGCCAAAGGCTGAGGACGAACCACAAGAGCTGCCAAGCCCCCCGCTGGAAAGTGGAAAGTGGTTTGAGGACGATGAGGATGTCTCCTTCCCCTCACCCCCTCCTTCAAACATATACAACACCATACCAGAGCTGTTCCCAGAGCTGGACTCACTCTCTGGTCCTCTGGCTTCCAGTGACCTTTCAGCACCAGAGCAGCAGAGTCGGAGTCCGACGGCCCCGGATGCTCCTCTCACTGAGCAGGTGAGGAGTTCATTCATCATCACTCACGACTCTGTCACTGTTTTCATTCATAGGTGGAAATGTGTCATTGTGATGTCACGGCCAACAGAGGGCGCTGTTTTATAACATAACACTGTAGAGGGCTGTTATTTTGTGTCCTACAGTTCACACATTTAAATAAGTTGTCATCATTGAGGCCTCTTGATACTGATCAACAGAAAAGACCATTAAACGTCAAAATATACATTTTACAAATGAATTTAACTAAGTTACAAATATTAAATAGACGTAGAAATCATCCACATGTATTTTATATGATATACCTGAGCTATCGTTGTAGTATAAGGTCACATGTTCAGTTAAATGGGGATTACTGGTGTGTAGTTGAGAGATCTCAGCTGATCGTAGTATAAATACACCTGTAAACACCTGAGTCTAATGTTAGTCTGGGCACTTTTATTCTATTATTATTATCAGTAGTAGAAGTAGTTTTTTTAAATCATGTAGCTGAGCATAACAAGGAGGATTTTAACTTGTTTAAGTTCCCGAATACATTGACGTATGTGTTTATTTCGTTTAATCCTTCATAACATGTCAATTTATACACTAATTACAGGTTTTCTGTCTAAAAGTAGTACTCACAGTACCTCCTCGTGGTACTCAAGTTCAGTACTAGAGTACATGCACTTGAGGTTTTGGAGAGATGATGAAACCCTGGTGTTAAATGGGCTGTTTGTTGAATAAAAAAAACGCCGAGCAGAACAGGGTCTTTGTCCTGGAAAGACGAGCCTGCAGGGCAGAGGAGCTACAGGAGCTCACGCTGGCTCTGATTCATGGAGGTAACAGAGAGTTGGCTTCATGTTGCCCCAAAAGAGTCCCGAGACAAAGCTGCAGAAAACGATCTGCAGCACAGAAAACTCCCTCGAAAGATCACGTTCAAGCTCAAAGAGCTCTTTACTTAAACCAGTTTTTTTTTTAAATCTTGATATAAAAGATAGAGCTTGGGTTTCTGCAATGCTGTTTAAATACCTTTAGTGTATGAGTCTGAATATAATCCATAGACAAATGTTTACTGATGTTATAAACCAAGAGAAAAGCAGAAACATTTTCTCATAGACTGCTATAGAAACAACTAGTGGAGTCGCCCTCTGCTGGCCAATCGAGAGAATACAGGTTTCAGACACTTCCACATTGGCTTCACTTTCCTGACCCGGAGTCTACGTCCACTTTTATAT
This sequence comes from Reinhardtius hippoglossoides, assembly GCA_006182925.3. NCBI lineage: Eukaryota > Metazoa > Chordata > Actinopteri > Pleuronectiformes > Pleuronectidae > Reinhardtius > Reinhardtius hippoglossoides. Next base: position 4,059,520 of record CM031690.1, on the reverse strand, counting down.
ACAGACACACATTTAATAATACCGAGTATATAGGTTGGGTTCTTGGTATCTGTGTCAGCAAAATAATATAAGAAAGACTCGTCCTACATATGTATTTATATTTCAGATTTTATTTTCTAAGCATTTTAATCATGTAAAACAAAATAAGGTTTTGAAATATTCCTTATATAAAAAGGCTTTAATCTTCTTGTGATTTATTTGATTTACTTATCAGATTTTTATTTAATTAGTTTTTATCATCATAATTCATAACATGTGGACAGCAGCTGAATCTTGTGGCTCTTGAATCTCTTGTTGATTCTGAAACTTCTCCCAGTGAAATACCTCAGTGGTCGGGTTCACGGTATCTGTGCCAGCTCATCAGCATATGAATGGACCCCTGTCCCCCCCACTGTCCTCTCAACGGGCGAGGAGAGGTGCTGGTTTTTTCAACACCAGTAGAAAAAGTGAAAGTTTCTACTGGTGTGGACTCGTTTCCCATCTGGTGAGTCAAAAAAGCCAGCTCGGCTGTTAGGGTTGAGGCTGAACCCGGTGAAGGAGGAGCTGCAGGTTCCCCATCAGGCTCAGAGGGAAGCTGAGCTCAGTCAGAACAGGTTCTAGGAACAGGTTGTGTCGCCTCAGCCTGCGGAGAGGAAGGAGTTAACGAGCAGGGAGGACGGCCACTCCCAAACCTCCAGCTGGCTCTACCTGGTTTCCCCCCCAACACCGGTGTCGATCCTGGGAACCATGATCCACCGCAGCGCAGGGGAACCATGAAACTCGCCAAGTGAAAGCCTCCCGTGACCTCCTGTTCCTGCTGGATGTAGTTTGTTGAGCCCAAAACGACAGAAAGCTCCGGTTCCGGTGAGTTCGGAGACAGTTGGTGTCTCTGCACCTGTTGCAGGAGGGAGCGCGTCAGCCATGCGTCAGGGAGAGTTGGAGGAGATTTCTGTTCACTTCTAAACTTTGGATAGTTCTCGGCTGATTGTGTGTGTGTGTGTGTGTGTGTGTGTGTGTTCGTCATATTAATGTAATTCAAAGTTTGCTGCTTCGCCTTTTCTTACAATAATTAGTTTCAGTCACACGAGTTTCTGCATTTGCTGCTTGGAACCTGTGTTTGTGACCTCAGACGTGCCAGGACCCCTCAAGTGCTGTAGTTCTTAGCCCACAATGGAGGGCCATCTCCATGGTGATGTGAGGAGGAGGAGGAGGAGGGGGGAGAGGGCTTTGTGGTGGGGATCCTGGCCTGGCTCCCAGCATGCATTGCTGTGGAGCCTCCAGTGCCCCCTTCCCTGCCATGACAGCTGACATATGAGTTCACATGTAATGTGCAGGACGTGTAATTAGCCCAAATGTGGGTCGGGTCATATCACGGGGCCATGTTGGCTGCTCTGTGAGTCTCCCAGGGGAGATTAGTGGATGACAGAGCCAGGTGGGATTAATAATCCAGTGTTTGTGCAATTATAACTGTACAATTGAAGGGTTTTTGGTGGATTATCCTCACTCTGGCTGAGGGTTAAGCTCAGAGAATGAGGCGCCTCATTAAGACCTATTGTGACGAATGAAATTTGATTGATTCAATTGAGAGAAAGGTCAAAACAAGTCTGTTTCGTGTTGTTTATCTTATTGTGTCGTCTCTATCGCAGCTGTTGTGCGGCCCCAGTGTGTCACAGCTCTCTCTTTGAAGAACTCATGATGGATATTGATTTATTTTTATCACTTGTCGTCAAGATATTTGATGTGAGGGGTCCAACGTCCCATTGATCTTTGGCAAGTACTAAGAAACGTTGCCCTTTGTCCTCTTGTAAACATCGGAGTCCTGACGGTGCTGATTCTGCGTTTCTACCCGAGCACTTGATCCCTTTTCTGTCTCTGAAATCATTTCCGAGCTCAGCCGGAGGAACGGCAGCTTCCACCGCGAGCTCCTCCACGACGACAGAGCGGTAATTATTGCTGCTCTGTGGAGCTGGAAAAAAAAAATCAAATGCCAGCAAACTGCTCCAACAGGTAGTGTGAGTGTCTGTTCTCTGTGCAAGCCTACCTGACAGAAGATGTGTACATCGAGAACAGGTGCACGGAGCCTCCGCTTCCTGGTGGTTCCTGGTCCGGCCCTTTAACTGTCAGTGTCGTAGTCGGTTTCATACAATTCCTTGGAAACAGTGATGTGTTTATTCAACCAGAAAGATTGAAAGATTGAGTCAAGGCATCTTGTCTCAGTGCCAGTTTTACAAGTGTTTGTTTGTTTACCTCCACCAAAGAGGTTGTGTTTGTTGGTTGGTTGGTTTGTTACCATGAAACTTGGAAGGATTCGGTCACTTTCTTTAACAGAGTTTGATCGGGCATTTTAAACTCGTGGATCTGGATGATCAGACACATTCAGTGTGTGTAACTCTGTATCGATGGGCCCTGGCGGAGGTGTGTGCTCCACTGAGTGACGTTCTGGTTCGGACCGTATGTTCCTAATGCATCTCACACAAGATGTAACTGGGATCGAGGGTTCGACGAGCCCGGCCCCAGTTTGAACTTCTCATATCTACGACCTTTACAGTCACGTGACAGAGACTGCAGCTGGGAAGTTAACACCTATTTCCCTGCAATATAATCATTTTGAAGATATGCCATGAATATGCCATCGTTTTTTATCAATATGATTATTGGGTTGAGCTCCGTGAAGCGGCGCTCACGGTCGTCCTGAGCCACGAGGCGAGAGAAAGCAGAAATCCTGCAGGGAGCCTCAGCTGCTCGGTGAAGGGCCGCATGAGTCACAGGAGCAGGAATGTCTTTTGTGTCATGACTCTTCGTAATATGTTTTTTGTTGAGTTCAAATGAGACGCTTGATTATAGTGATCCTGACATTCAGAACATCCTACCGTCAGCACAGTGCAGAGCTGAAGGTTCCCACAAGGGCAGTCCCCAAGTGTAAGATAAGATAAGATAATCCTTTATTAGTCCCACAAAGTGGAAATTTGCACAAGTCCAAAATAGACATCAGTAAAGTAATACGCAAATATAAAAACTATAAATGGAATACAAACTAATTTAAACAGAATCTATAAAGTGTGAGAACAGATACAGGGAAGTGGATTCCACAGCACAGTCTGTTCTGCAGTTGTTTGCATGCTCTGTGTTGATATTTGCACCAGGAACTAAGTGTCAAATCTTTTCAGAGGTGAGAGGTTTCCATTTCGATCGGCTGGTTTCCAGTTTCCTCCGAGACGATTAGAGAGTTCCCCTCCCACACAGAAAAGCTTTTCACCTACAAAATAAGAGTGGGAAGAAAAGTTGCAGATTCAGAGTGTGGTTCATGCAGACCTGGCCTGAAGCACTAAGGATAAGGATCATGATAGTCAGATGGATTCTGCATCGAGTATTTGAGGAGTTCTCCTGGATTCTGGGCCACGGAGAGAGTGTGATGTAAGAGGGGGCGGAGCCACATCCATTCAATAGCTGGACTGTGTGCTTTGTGGCGTGATTTGGGCCCCAATTTGGAGCTCCATTGTCTGATTGGATGAGTGCTAATGTGGTTAAGTAATCAGGCAGATTGCTGCTTCATGCATTGCTGAGGCCAGAGAGTCGCCTGCTCCGCTCTGCAGGATGTTCTTTACAGATCATGCTTGAAAACGTTAAATGCAGTTGTAATTAGTATTTAGAGGAAGAAGAAGCCAAATACAGTTTCTCCTCGCAGACTAAACTTTTCCGTGACGTTGTCCTTCACCTGCATATCTCTAACATTTGAAACATCAGTATTGTCAAGGTTTTTTTTCAAAGATACATTTGAATAACAAATGATCTCCTGTCTTCTGTTAATGGGAAAGAAATGCAAAGTGTTTCCACTGCAGCCATTCTTATACAAACTGTAACGCATTGAAATAGTGTGAACTAGGTCTACAGGACATTTAGCTTGGTCTCAATCATGTTGATGCAGATATGTTCACGCTGTAATCACGGCGCACCATCAACCGAAGTTAGCAAGTCTCCAAGACAACGCAGATTTGCTATGTGCAGTAAAAACAAGCTAGAAGCAGCGTTAGGCAGCGACAACAGGGGAGATGCTGGTGCTCCGGCCATTAGCAGCTGCCATCATCTGCTGTCTGCAAACAAACGCTGATACTTTGTCCTGACGGGTCGACGTCTGCACTTAACGTCACAAGTCACCGACCCGTCTCCCCCCCGTCTCCTCCCCGTCTCCCCCCCCTTCTCAGAGAGAAACTCGACTGTGAAGGATGTAAACTTCATGACAGACACTCCCACTGAGCTGAAATGAAACAAGAAGCATTCAGTATTATCGTGATATTCTGAAATGACTTGTACAAATCAGCTGGTTTTGTACCAGGAAAAACAATATGCACAACTTTGCCCATTTGATTTACTTATTTCAGGTTGTGTTCATTCAAACCTGCGTTACAGGAAGCTTTCACTTCACAAAGCTTCTTAATTAACTCAAACTTCTTCTTTTGAATGTTAACGGTTAGTTTGTTTATCAGTACTGTTTGAACACTGTCAGGACATAATACCAAAACTGCGATGATACTGAAAACCGTGATAATGTGGTCACCGTGATCGTGATATTACATTTTCAACCGTTTTCATCTTTAGCCTGTGAAAGTGATAAGTTGTCCCAGTTACCCACCGGGCCCCTCGAGATCAACCCCAACCTAGAAACCTCGACCCGATCGGCCACATGATGCTGCGTCCGCTGTCTGCAGACGGGCTAATATTGTCTCCTGTTGAGGGAAGTGTTGATTGAACAATTAAACTTCCTGTTTCAGGCCAAACGCGACGTCTTGTCAAAAGCACCTCTCCCATTTCATCTTGAAAAATTATAGCTTCCCCTTTTTTGCCTGAATCATTGGACCAGTGACTTACCAGTGACTTACCAGAAGAATACCAGTGCATGATGTTAGAGAAGCTGCTGCACACGAGGAGAAGACCTTTTCAAAAGCTTTCCTGCTCTGTGACAAGTGTTTTGTTTTGTTATTCAAACCAAAAGTCAGGCGCTGTGTAAAAGATGGGTTTCAATTGCTGTCATTTCCTTTTCGATCATATGGGCACACAGGCAGGAAGTAGGTGGATGTGACCTGTGAGAAGTTTATGTTGCTCCATTTATCTAGACCTCCTCTCTGTCTTGTTTTCATTGTTTCTGTCCACGCACACACACACACACACACACACACACACACACACACACACACACACACACACACACACACACACACACACACACACACACACACACACAGAGAGAGTGAGACAGTTACCCTCTAGCCCTCCATCCTGTGTGAGGCCGTTCATGCGTAGGCACACACACGCACACACACAGACACACACACCCCTCACCCAGTCCTCAGTCCCTTCCTGCTGCTATTGTAACGCAGTTCTCTTTTCTGTCTGCACTGCAACTGTCACAGCTGCAGCCAGGCAGGGGAGGATGTGTGTTTGAGGGTGTGCCTCGCGTCTCTCTCCCATCACAAGCTGGTGTAACGCGGTCGCAGGCTCGAGTCGGGTTGAGTTCCTTGTTCTGCACGTTTGGACGAATGGCTCCTTTTCAGTAGAGCCATACCGACATGGTGGACATGTACTCCAGGGTTTGGTCGAGTCACCGGGCCAAGCCGGGCCTGACCCTGCCGGTGGGTCCTCAGGTAGGTGGCGGCGCCGGCATCAAGGCAGCGTTTATTTCTACAGAGTAAAGTTTCACGCTGTGTGGTCGGAGTATTTTCTGTTGTGTTGATGACAATCTCGCTTCCTGCTTTTGCCTAAACAGTCACATCTGCACTTGTTCCTAGAGAAGCGACAGCGCTGGCAGCCGTTGTTCAGACACTCAGACGATGTTCTTTTACCTTTTTTAGTTTTAGTATTAAAGAACCATATTTTTGGGGGGGTAAGGTCTGAATTTGACAGTTTTGTTTGTCGACAGCGAGAACTTCCGTCACTAACTGTGGATACGAGCGAGTCTTTAGATCCAAATAAGCTTTTTCGAAATGCTTTTCATCCAGAAACAAACAGAATGTCCTTTTTGATTCCAGCCGTGTTTTATGTCATCGTGGCGTTTGGGCAGAAAACAGACGGTTTTTCACCTTTTCACTGCAGAGAAACTAAACCTGATACAAATATTCAGTTCCCACAACATTACACTAGAAATACTTTACACGTAACTTCTGAATTTACAACCATAACTAAAAACAATTATCAGGAAAATGTACTAAACAAATCAAAAGTGAAAGTACTCTTGTATATAAATGAACCTTGTGACTGATTATTATTCTAAATCACAGTATTGGGTTGTTACTGATGCATCAGCATGTTAGCAGCACTGTATCTACAGCCATATATGGCATGTCACTGGTTTCTAGCCAAGGGTTCAGGCGCCTTACACACTCACAATGATGCTAATCTGTAAAGGATCTAAGGGATCACAAGCCAAACAGGTTTGAAAACTGGGTTCATCTCAAATCTTAAGATAATAATCATGTTTTTATGTAAAGTTTTGAAAATGAACTTGTAAGTTCAGCTGTCAGATAAATGTAGTTTAACAAAAGATACAAAATGTGCTCCTGGAAAGCATTGGAGTAAAATAAAGTACTATAAAAAAAGGTTCCTCAAATACTACTAAACAGTTTGAGTCATGCACTGGACCGACTCAAATTGAAAGTTACTCTCGTACTAGTAGTAATATTTCCTTGAAAGTGATGCCTATCTATATCACAGTGTTTATTGATATGTATCTGCTTGTTCATGAATACAGTGCGCGTAGTTTTCCTTTCATTGCCCGTGGTTGGTTTTAAAGGTTGTCCCAGGGGACGGGGACATTCCAGCGTCGCTGGGCCAGAGATCAATGAAGCCGCTCTTTCATTTCCTCTCTGTGTTTCTGTGCAGCGTCGTTTGGAATCAATCTGTTTCGGGGTCAGTTGTCTGGTTATCTATATTGATCGGCTCAGGGTTGAATGAGATCAATACTGATAACAATGAATCGATCAAAATCACACCGCTGATAATGAAGAAATGCTCTCATCTCTACTTTTATCTTCATCTCCGCCGCGTGAAAAGTATTCAGATGATTTACTCAAGTAAAGAGCTGCACAAAACAATGTTGAATTTCAAAGTACAATTCCTGTATTTACATGGCATGTGCCCTATTGCCCTATGAGACATTTCAATATATAACACATTGTCCAACAAGTGGACAAATCTGCAAGAATAATGTCTTCTACCAGTTTAATTGATCTAAAACGCTCCAGAAAAGAAGCTGAGACAAGAAGGAACAAGGCAGAGCGGCGGACTAGACTTTTTTTCTAGGGAAGCATGACTCAAAGGTTTTTCTTTGGAAATCACTTCGTCAGATATTGCTTTGTTTAACAGGAAAGAAAACCTCCAGAGCTCAGCTACTGGCTGCACTTAAGTAAAGAACACTAGACTGGTTTCAGTGTCGGTCCACTACTGACCTGTTTCTTCTGTGCATTGATCACAGTGATGAACACGCAGCACAGACAGTCTCAGGTAAATAGCTGCGAGACCCGAGGTTCAGTCTGTAAGAGACCGGCGCTGTACCCTCATGACGGCGTCGCAGGTCTGTCGATCCCCGGACTCTGAAGGGGAGAAGAGCAGAAAGATGACTAAGTTTTATTCTTTTATTCCGAAAGAGGAACGATGACTGAGTTTTGGTTTGTTTTAGTTTGGCCCCGGGTCATTTCAAGTGTAACTGTGACTTTCAGTCACACTGAGTCATTGCATCACAGTTTCAGGAGAGCTGCTGGGGACAGTGTCGGCCTTTCATCACACTCTGGTTCACTCTCTTTAAACAAACTAGTTGTCATCTTCGGACTTCATTTGCATGTAGGGCCGGGTCATGTGTCCAGAAATTATATCAAGATAAAAATGTCCATATCAGCCAAAAAAAAATAACAAGCACTTTTACAAACACACACCGATAAACATTGGACTTTTGTTGTATTTCTATTGACTAAAATCATATTACAGTAGTTGTTATCGTTTTGTCGCCCAGCGAGTCGACGCATGTGGAGCTCTGGAGGTTTACAAGCTTCTGAAACCTAAATCGTATAATTCGTATTAGATCATTAAAAAACTCGCTCTGGTGAATTTAACCCGTTTTCTTGTGTTCTCTGAGGTTTGCAGGTTAATGAAAACACACATGTTAATCTGGGAAGGACTCATCAGTACAGACAAACTCTGACATGGCTTCCACACAAGAGAATTTAAGTTTTCTGTGTGCAGGAGAAATGAAGCGAGAATGACGCAACGATTATTACAACCATTGTGCGGAGAAACGGTTGTGTGGTTTGTGTATTTTTTTTTAGCTGTAGGCTACTTCCTGAGGCCGGGGGGAGAGACGCGGAAGGCTGATTTGTAAAGAGCTATAGTGTGAGCAGTGAGCTGAAGCCTGCTGCTTCAGATACTGAGACACAGCTCGTGAAATCGTGGTCAAGTTCTTCATAGTTTTTCTAATGTGCGAGAAACAGTTTTTTACTGCTGATAGTTTTCAAGCACATTGTGAACTTCAAAAAAGCTCATATTGTCATATTTATTGTTGGTATTGTTAAAAAAAGACTGGCAGGATAGGGGCACTTCAGGGGCCAATCAGATTGGGGTCTAGTGCCCCCCGGCCCCGGACCCCTGGAGCACCCCTGGCTGTAGTCCTTGTTTTCTAGAACCAGCTGTGGATGTATTTGAGTTTCTAAATCTTCATATTTCTTTCCATAGGTGGAGAATGAAAGCCTCCGCTCAGCCGTCTACGTCAACGTAGCACAGCTTCGCCAGAGCCTCTCCGAGTCTCCCCCCTCGGCTCCCTCGTCCTACTCTCCTTCCTTCCTTGACCCAGAGGGGTGGGAGGTGCATGTTGACCAGGAGAGTGGACAGGAGTACTACTACCACCCGTCCACGGGGCACACCACCTGGGACAATCCCTTTCTAGACTCCCCCACAGACCCCGAGCGTCTCCCTGCCGAGGACCCTTGCTCCCCCTCGCCTCCTCAGTCGCCTGCCCGCTCCCTGTCCACCTCCTCCCCCCCTGCGTGGACCTCAGACTGGGAGCAGTTGGTGGATGAGACCAGTGGTCGCCCCTACTTCTACAACGCGATGTCCGGGGAGACGTCCTGGGAGCCTCCGGAGCTGCTGAGCCCGTATCCGCCGCTGATGGAGCCGATGAGCGTGCACAGGTTTCACGAGGCGGGGCCGGTAAGGACGGGCTGGCTGCTCCACTTAGCCTCTCTCTGTCTCCTGTTTTAGCTTCACCCAGGGGAAAGCTGCAAATACAGTCTGCTTTTAATAAAATGAAATCTCCTGCACCCACATCGCAGACAGGACTCATTTTCATCAGGATAGCGAACAGCTCCCGTGTGCTAGTAGTCTCCAGTATTACTTTAAAGAAGGGAAATATCTGTCCTCATTTTGAAGTAATTCAAGAGACTGAGTGTTTTGGGATTCCAGGGGCTGTCGAGAAAAGTAAAAATGATCCACTGCACATCCTAATATTTCCTTATTACAATGATTTCCCACATTTTCTTCTCTGACCCCTTTTCTCCTCCTCGATGACGTGTTTCGAGCTTGAGCTACTTTGAGGCCATGAAGAAAATAGTGTGGCTTATATATCAATGTCATGGAAAAGTCCTTGAGCTCTGCATCAGGGCCACAGGAGGAAATGATTCAGCCGACATTATTCAACACAAAGTGGGACAAAGATCAGTGTGTCGGTATCTCTGCGGTTACACCCAGTCTGAAGGTCACGACTCCCCAGGGATGATTAAAGAAATAATTCAATCAGATTGTGGGAATTAGCTTTTCGATTCCCACGAGAGATTTGATTGAGTACAATTGTTCTCAATTCTTCATCCCACTCTCAATTATCAAGACAGAAAAGATCAAGATAAAAAACCTGTGAGTTTTCCATCTTCCAAGAAAGGTGTGACCGGTGTCACAAGAGAAAAACAAACCATAAAACCAATGAGCTGCTCTAGTTTTTGACTTTCCTTTCAGGTGTGTGTGTGTTTTAATTGTCGTTATTGTCGTGTTTTGCGTCCCGCAGCCTCCTCTGCCTGCGGAGGACTACCCCCCCGAGGATTACCCGTCAGCTGCTGAACAAACAGAGGTCTACGAGGATCTCCTTGCCGCGGGACCTCCCACCCTCCCTAAAGAGTACACCCTGAGCCACGTGAGCCGGACCATCATCCCCAGGGCCAACCTGGACCGCAGCACCCCGAGTGGCTGGAACCTCAACGTGGATCCCAACGGGACCTGGGTGTTCACCAGTGACCTGTCTCCAGATCAGGTTTGTCCGAGTGTTGGATTACATGAATGAGTTCCTATAGGTTTTCTAAATTAAAAAGGATGACGTTGAAATACTAACAAATGTTGACCTTAAGTATCTTTATGTTCTGAGCTACAGTGGATTTCCGTCATTTTCATTTCAAGGCAGTAAAATATTTTTCTTTCTTTGAAAACATTAGTGAACATAACTGAACCATTTCTAACTAAGAAACATATGTTATGCAACAGTGGATCAAGTCTGTGGACGAGCGAGGGCAGACGTACTACTACCTGAGAGACGGCTCCAGGTCTCAGTGGAACCTGCCGGAGGTAAACATCGTCTGCAGAAAACAGTCAGAGCTGGAATTTTAATACAATTTTATATACTTTCTTTTTTGCTGGATTCATGGTTTTTAGCCTCGAGGCCGACGAAAAAACACTTTGTTCATAATCTAAAGTAGATGAAACTTGGCAAACTTAGGCAAGTATACATACATTTATCAAACAGTTTTGATTTCATTTATTTGGTTTGAATAAAATGTTTTGTTTGTGTTCATTCAAATATTTATATTTTATACATATCTCTACTTCTGTTGTATTTTTGTTTCTTTACCCTTGTCTAGTTTGAATTAAACTTTTATTGTCATGTATTAAGTTTTGAATTGTTTGTATTTGAACTAAACGAGTTTTGGTCCCTCCAGGCCCCTGTAGCTCCTGGTCACTCTCGGGTGGAGAACGGCATCGAGGTGGAAAACGTGTCGGTCATTAAAAACTGGAGACACACCATGGGACCTGCTCAGCTCGGCTCAGCTCAGGATGAAGTGGTACGTTAACAACACACACACACACACACACACACACACACACTTTCAAACCTGCATGTACCTGCACAGGCTGCATCACACGTCCAGGGTGTGTCAGCCGGCTTACGCACTAAGTGCTGAGGGAGAGTCTCTGTTTGTCCAGCGATGCTCCGAGGTTTTTCACCCTTATTTAGCAAGTCAAATCAAGTGTGGTCTGCTCCTATTGACAGTGTGAGCTCCAGGACCGAGTGGGGGGGGAGGGAGGGGCGGCTGCATGCGTACACAAACACCTGAGAGTAGCTGGATACAAACAAGGGCTTGTTCCTATTTTAGCAACACACCAGTGACGGCCAGGGGCTCGATTCCTCACACAAGGACACGGCAGTTGTAGAATTTAAGGTCACGGCTGCTGTTTATTTCCCTCCAGAGCTTTAAAAGAAATATGTTCTGATCCCGTCATATTGTGTGTAGCTGTGTCTTTAATCTCGAGTTTAGCGGAGCCTCCACTCTTCTGGGAGCGTTTTCCACCAGAGCTGCAGGGACTTGTTCCCATTCGGCCACGAGAGCATTAGCGAGGAGGAATAATGATGCCGCGCAATTAGGTCTGCCTCAGTTGGCCGTTAAACTGGATGTGGCCGCGGTCGAGCTTGTTCACACCTAACGAGCAAATAACTGCTAACACTAAACTGCGGCCCCCATAGACTGCATATAAAGATGGAGAGCGCGTCTCCACTTCCTCCCAGGATGTGATTCAAAACAAATTAACAAAGAAAATTAGTTTGATGTGTGGTTTGACTTTTTAGCTTGACCCATGTCCCATTTAACCTACACTGCAGCCAGCCACAAGGGGGCGATAACGACGATTTGGCTTCACTTTTTGGGGCGGTGTCGTACAAACTACGAATAACAATCGCAGAAAAAAAAATATGCGTAATGTACAAATATACATTTTTATCTTCATTCAGACGCTGAAAACACTACATAGAATAAAATATATATTTAATTGTACATAAAAAAAAGGTCGACATTACTCTAATTATTTACGTTTTCTTTGACATCTTCAGCTACTTTTCCCTCAAAGGAACATAAATCCTCTGTGTTGATATTGGGATAAGTTTGAACACCTCTCTCTTATCATCGCTGTATCGTTTTCGATGTTCTGGTCTGATTTTCTTTCTAGATCTCTCAGAGATTCGTGCCGACTCACAGGAGGAACACGTCCGACTACAGCAGCGACAGCTCCAGTACAGGGAACTCTCCAGAGACGCAGCATAACGTGAGTGCAGCCCACCCGTCTGACCCAGTCTGCTGACACTCATTCTGCTCTAGATGAACCAGATGGAAAAATAACGGTGTTGTGTATATCTCTCCCCTTAAGGCTTTTGGGTTTAGACCCTGGAGAAGCCCTTATTATCTGACCTCCAGGTGGCTGCGCTATAACGTGGGTGGTTAGTGTTCACCTGAGTCTGATCCATAGATAACACTGTCTATCTATGACCAGGCAAACGGCGACTGTACATCACCCAGGCAGCATTTGTTGTACTCGTGTCTCATTCCCTGCGTCAAATACATTTAAATCACCGTGTCTTCCATATAATGATGAACCTCCCCTGCTGGGATTGTGCTGTTTGTCTTTTTTTTTATTTTGAAAGTCCCTCTGTGTTTTCTTGCTGAGCAGCAGTGGATAAAAATAGTGTAACATTGGAGAATGCTCAGTTGATTTGTCAAATGCAAAACCGTCAGAGGCATAGTTTCAGATCCTTAGTTTCAGATCCATTTCTGAATGCAGAAGAAAGAGTGTTTTCTCCCTGTGACTTAAGGAAGAGTGCAAGCTTGTCTTTTATGAGTTTTTAATTCTTAACTCTTGATCCAGTCACAGTCGGATCTCCACGGCTTTGATGGACAAAAGTACTTTCATGCACTAGTTTATTTTGAGTCGGTCCCGCTCACTGTGTCCTGCTGTAGGAAACGATAAATAAAGTACCAGAGGAACTCTAACCAGGAAGTAGGAACCTGTGCAGGAGCGTTTCCATCACAGGGACCAGGGTCTAATTTAAGTTCTGGGGAATTTTTTTAACCGCAAATAAGGACCTGCTCGTGGGAACTGTACTTTCTGAAAGTAAGAGCTTCTGTGAGGTGAGGCTTGCAGCGCTAAATATACCTGACTAGTTTAATACTTTATTTATACCTTTAGATGCGAATATAGATTTATTAAATATATATAGATATTCTTTGCTTAGATACTGTGCTGAACATTTACTCCTGTTTGAATTCATGTGAAAACTGCAGTACACAGCTGTGTTTGAAGTTCTAAAAGTGAAACTAAATGTATTTTTATAAACATGAATAAACAAGAAGTATCGAGAGATAAACAAACAGATGGTTAGTTAGTTAGTTTGGGTGTTTTCATGAGATTTGTTAATGATGATAATATGGAATTACGTTAGGTTTATATTTTAAGCCTTATACTTTAAACATGAATTGACAAGACTAGATGTTGTATTGATTTCTGTGTAGTGAAACTACAACTTCCTTTTTATCATAATTCTCCAAATATGCCTCTTGGGAAACTCCTCACCCTCTGGATGAGAATGACATTGAACACAATCTGTCTGCATTGTCTTTATTTGACGAAGCTTTGTTTGTCCCTCATTCAGCATCAGCATCTAATTTGTGTTTACGTTTAAGCCGAATAATTACGTATAATCCAGCAGTTTTTTTTTTAAATGTTGTTTTTATTTCACATGTTCAGGTGCAGAACTTAGAAAAAGCCGGAATTCTCAACAAAACAAAAGTGTCTGAGAACGGCAAGAAAGTCAGGTAAATGAAAAAAAAGCTCTCTCTGTGAGATTATGACGTTCTCACGTTTCAGTATTTGAGTTTGACTGTGTTCGGAGTCATGTGTCATTGGCCGCCCCCCCCCCCCCCAAGAGCTCCCATGGCTTTGTTCTGAGTTGCTCATCCGTCTTTTCCCCTTTTAAAGGAAAAACTGGGGCCAGACGTGGACGGTTCTCCACGGAGGAGTGCTGACGTTCCACAAAGACCCAAGGTCTGCAGTGACGGGGGCCTCGGTACGATAAACACTCGTCTGAGAAGAAAGTGCTCGTCCTGCATTGATAAGAAACTCCTCATGTCATCAGACTCTGAATGTTCCTCCTCATGTTTTACGTTCAGAAGGAGTCACTGATGCTTTATTTTGAAGTTTCAATACATTTTATTTACATGTTTCAAACCTGAGAGAGTAAATGAAAGGCTAAGCGGCAGCATGATGCAGGTTGTTGTGTAGCACCTCCGTGAGGAGTGACGTAGCAGACAACCCTCAGGCCGTCAGCTGACACTGACGGTCGTGGCTTTTGTTCTGAGCGCAGCTTGTTTCTTGGAATGCGGTGCCGTCGGTTTCTGGTGAGCAGCTGTGTTCTTTCCCTCCGTGCAGAGCAAGACCAATCAGATCGTGCCGGAGGTCACGGTGGACCTGCGAGGAGCCACGATTGGCTGGGCCTCCAAGGACAAATCCAGCAAAAAGAATGTTTTAGAGGTGTGTTCGTTTGTTGACTTGGACCATAATGCAATGTGCGGCATTTGATTGTGTGTTTTTTATCGAGGGGAAGTAACACGTCTATTTTTAGCATTGTTATTGAACGTTCCCCCAGAAAACATGATATTAACTTGATCCTACTGTGATTAACAGTAGGAACAATGAGAAGTTATGGAATCACCACAGAGCTGCGACACTATTGATATTGATAATAATCAAAGTTGAATATACAGAAATTATAAGAAAACAAAGTTAACCAAACAGTACTAATGTTGATATAAAGAAGTGTGTTGATATAAAGAAGTGTGTTCACATTGGTTCCCTTTACTCAGAGGCTGATTTTTTGTTTAGTATTCAGAGCCGTTAAGATACGAAACACGTGACAAACTGTCCATTTAATATGTGATTGTATCTGTTTCAGTTAAAAGGTAAGAACGGTGTGGAGTTTCTGGTGCAGTACGACACAGAAAGCATCATCAACGACTGGCACAAAGTCTTAATGGACACTATACGACAACTGGTAAGTACTTCCAATGATTGAAAATGATCAGGGACTACGTTTCTGTCAGTAATTTAATGGTTTCTGACGCTTCCTGTTCTGTTAACATGTCAGAATACAAATGAATAAGTTTGATAAGCTGTGTGGTTGTAGGTTACCCTCAGGCACGCGCCCTATTTGTGTGTCTGTAGCGGTCTGTGGTGTGTTTCTGTGCCGCAGCACTGGATTAAATCTTGTTCATGTCAGGTTTAATTGAGATGATTGTTAAATAGAGATCTCTCTGTACGTGTGTTCATCAGGAGTACCAGGACCATCACTCAGAGGAGGAGGACGAGAATTTATACGAGAAGATTGCCATCACGGAGCGAGATGACAAGTCGAGCGGCGCCGGCCTAGACAAGCGAAGACGTAAGAGGAACAAACTCCTTCACTGTGGAAACAAACTTTGTCTGATTTTTAAATGTGGAATGATTGACGTAATCGTTCTGACCTAATTAGATCCGCTACATTAGTTATAGATATTTATAGCCACAGTTACAACCAGTTTAAATGTGTCATATTTCTGTCTTCAGCCTCGAAGCCGAGTGTCACGCACACATCCAGCTCTGCAGGGGAGTCCGACCAGAAGAGGGTTCGAACCAAGCTGATGAAGTTCCTCTTGAAACGTCCAACGCTGCAATCTGTCAAGGAGAAGGGATACATCCGAGGTACGGTGGTTCTCTGTGGGTCTTTACATTCCAATAGAAGCTCGTGGAAACAGGTACAAAGAGAAAATTAACCCCCAGAGTTACTGCAGTTTTCAGGAAGACGATTTGTGTGTCAATTTAATCAAAGCAAACAGAAACTGGGATAATAAAAACAGGAATAAAACAATGTGCTAAACTCTGCAGGGAACCAATAGAAAGTAATAATGTTTTTTCAGTTAAATTCCCACTTTTTCATATTCTCATACTTCTTTGGCTCTTATACTCATTGTTATGAACTATTCAACATTTTCACAAACTGATCATCTACTAATTCTGTCTGATCTTATATACTGATAAGGATAACTGTTTCAATTGGATGATAATTCAGGTAGTATTATGAGCTCTAGAAGTACGACTACAGTATTACTACTACCACTATGATGACTACTACTACTACTACTACTACTAATAGTAATAATAATAATTGTGATTATGTTATTGTTCCCTTCAGACAATGTGTTTGGTTGCCACCTATCCACACTCTGTGCACAGGAGAGAACCACAGTTCCCGGTTTTGTGGAGAGATGCATCAAAGCAGTAGAGAAGAGAGGTGAGAAAAGAGAGTTCATATTAAAGTCAGGATCCCACTGACGTGTTTTTACTGTTCGCAGTTGAACAGTTGAGGAACTGATGTAATTTTATTCACAGGTTTAGAGATTGACGGACTCTACAGAGTGAGTGGGAACCTCGCTGTCATCCAGAAACTGCGCTTCAAGGCTGATCACGGTAAACTCACAATCATTTTACAACTTCCCATCCATTAAACTGGAGATCGGTTGTGCATACGTGGAAAGTGGACGTGTCTCACAATGGACAACAGCGCCCTCCGTTGTGTGGTAATGGCCCCTGCACCTGTTTTGTCCCAACAGAGGAGCTGGACCTGGAGGACGGACAGTGGGAGGACGTTCACGTCATCACCGGAGCGCTCAAGTTGTTTTTCCGAGAGCTTCCCGAGCCACTTTTCCCCTTCAGCCACTTTGAGAACTTCATCACCGCCATCAGTAAGCTCATTTTAACATCCATAAATCAAAAAGTTTTCTTGTCTGGCTAATTGGAAACGATTACATGTATTAATAACTGATTGATCCTGGTTTTTTTAAGGAATTCCTGATCATAACACAAAAGTGGCTTGCATGCGTGACCTGGTCAAATCCCTTCCTCTTCCAAACCACGACACCATGGAGATGCTTTTTGGTCATTTACGCAGGTAAACTTTATTATCGTCTCTTCTGGTCTGTGGGTGTTTCATGACAATAGTTTGAGAACTTCCACAGAGAGAGAAGAAAAGCTCCTCATGTTATTTCATGTCTTTTCACAGGGTCATTCAGTTCTGGGAGGAAAATCGCATGTCTGTGCAGAACGTCGCCATCGTGTTCGGTCCAACGCTGCTTCGGCCAGAGATGGAGGCGTCCAACATCGCGATACACATGGTGTTTCAGAACCAGATCGTGGAGTTCGTTCTGAACGAATACGAGCGTATCTTCCACTCCAGCTAAAGATAGATAGATAGATAGATAGATAGATAAATACTTTATTAATCCCGAAGGAAATTCAAGTCGCACGCCTCTGGTGCAGTACGGGGGGCAAATGTCTAAATGTGCTCACGTGGTTTGAAGTGCACGTAAACGGCTTCGGTGCAACACCTGAGGACAAAACTCATCTTTTAACATAAGTGAAAGGGCTCCTGAAGCTGTTCCAGAAGTTTAATACCGTTAAAACTAGTAAAGGGACTTTCAAATAGTCTTTGCTGAGAATATATGAAGCATGTGTAACCAGATTTACTCCATAGGAGGCTCACACAGTTAGAACTACGTTTGGCAGTATTGGAGGAAATTGACCCGCACAGGTGTCGGTGTGGTTCAGTTTCCCATCTCAGATTATTGAGCCTGTCTGTTGGGTGGAAGGAGGACTGTGTCACGTCTGTGAGAGTGAAAATGTTTTTATCTCACAAATCACGTTCTGGACATTTTAATCGTTTGTTTTATTTTTTTTGTTAGTTTGTTTTTATTTTTCTAATTCGCAGCTGAAATAGGAACCAAGTCACAGCTGGACAGGTGCATCAATTCTCTCTGTAAGAAACTGTCACTGATTGCTTCCATCTTTATTCTAGTTTAATGACTTTTAAATATTGTTTTGGATTTGATATTAAAGTATATCACATATTGCAATAACTGAGATTATAATCCAATACTGCATTTTTTTTTGTTTTGACCCATGAATATGTTTTATTGTAATATAGAAATGTATAAAAAAGAAATATTAATAATGTGAACTAGATGGTGACATAGAATACTTCCACTGAGCTGTAAAACACGTTTTTTGGATCATGCTGTACTTGAAGAAACTGTACAATAACATAGAAATATAAATAAGTAAGAGATATTTTTGACAGTCGGTGGTAAAGTCAATCTGACCATGAAAAGGTGAACTGGATATTAGCAGAGATTTATGTCTTGTAAATAGAAATAGAAAGCATGTTTATGCTGAGAGGTGTTGGAAATGCACAAGCTATTGAATAATAAAGTAACTTTGTAAAAAAATAAAGCCAAGTTGTGTGTTTATTCTTGTTGAAACAAAAGTACATTTTCATTCAATAGAGATGTTTTTCATTAACAGACATATAGTGTGTGGAAGGAACATACAAGTGACTCACTGTGCAGGCAGATGTTCAATATCCTGAAGATCCAGTGTGTACGATTTAACTGAAAGGGAGCTATTGGCAGACGTTGAATCTAAAATAATCTTAGTGATGTTTTCACTAGTGTGTTACATCTAAATTGTACAAATTGTTGTTTTCTTTACCCTAGAATGAGCCTTTATATTTAAATACTTTATATTTACATCAGGAGCGGGTCCTCTCTACGGAGGCCACCATGTTTTTGTACAATAGCCCAGACTGGACAAACTAAACCTTTTGAGTTTCTATGACAACTGAAGGTCACCACGGGTTCTCTGTCATGTTCGTAAGGGGAGGGTGAGGTGAGGGGTGTTCAGCTGCAACATGCAACTTCACCACTAGATGTCACTAAATCCTTCACACTGAACCTTTAACTGATGCTCTAATGTGTAATTAATCTCCAAATATCTATACTAAATTAGTCAAGGGGAAGTTTTGGGATATAAATAACAATCGGTCATATTATGTACGTTGACCATTTGTTTTCTGAGTAAAATGTTAATATGTAAAGCAGCTGGACTGAAAAATAAACTGAACCTAAACTGCTTTCTACTGAAACAATGGAAGTAAGTTCCTCACAAAGTACAGAGCTTTAATAAGCCTCATTCCACCTGTGATTATCCCTGTATGTCTATACAGTTTTATATATGTTCATCTCTTTTTTGAAAGTCTTATTATAATTATTAAAAGTATATATGTTTGTATTTATCTTCAGTTTATATTCGGTGTTATTTAATTCCTTCAGTGAACCTGTGTCGTTGTTTTGTCCGGAGCCTTTAGCGGGGGGCACGTGTTTCCGGAAGCTGTCAGCGGTGGCACGATGAGCTTCGAGTGGCCCTGGCAGTACAGCTTCCCCCCGTTTTTCACGTGAGTTCGCTTCTTCCTCCGAGTCTCGTTTGAATCCCACGAACAAAACAGATTATTATCTTCCGCTGCTTCTTCGTTATCAATTCGAAATGTGTGGATTCACGAGCTAGCATCACGTTAGCCGGCTAACTGGCTAAACGGCTACGGAAGTGGATTTACTCCCTCGGGAGGGATTCATTTTAAAAACAAAGTTTATCCCGCAGCTTGTGTCGGGTCGTGGAGCTCGTGATCTCGTGATCTCAGCGGGTCGTCGTGCAAACACCCACATCCACATCTAACTGAGTGATGCTGTTAGGAGCGAGGTTTAGCTGTGGCTAGCTGTTAGCTCCGGGTCAGATCTGAGCTGTCAGCCACACGAACCCGTCCAGGGAACCGGTGGAGCGGACACTTCTGTGACTGGGCTGATTCTGGGACATGTTGTGGAGCCGCAGACGCGTTCAGACACTTCAGAGGGTTTTATTTAATATGATATAGAAATCATAACATCACCGAGCACAGGAAAGGGAGGAAACCAATACTAAACAAGAGAGAGACAAAGTGCAGGTGGATGGATCAGCAGAGAATACAGGTGTTAACATCTGTGCAGATTCTCTAACTAGGCTCAGTTTGTTATGTACATTGATTTTACTGTTTAATAAAGCAGCAAATCCTCTTTTCACGATTTGAGCTGAATCAATTAAATTACATTTTCAAGGCCCTTATTCACAAATCACATTGTCTCATCATCCTCAGATCTTAGGCCTCAACAAGAGTAAAACCACCAAAGAACCCTGTTAACAGAGACACACGTGAGGGTCCTTTGCCAGAATTTGGCAAATTATGTCGCATGTAACTGAGTAAATACATATTTCTATCAATGAAGGTGGACTAAATAACAGAAACACCTCGGTTTAAAGCTTTACAGTTTAACAGCACAACAAATGACATCCATCAAAATTAAGTCACAAACAGTTGAATCTACGCTTCTCTGAAACTTTCTTGTTGCAGGACTGATGCATTGTTTTTAACTAGTTGTACCTAATAATCTGCCAACTGATTATTACATAGACACTATAATGTAATTTAATGTTTTGAGCTCTTATAGTTTAAAGGTTTGAGTGAGTGTTATTACGTGATTACGTGTGTCGTCTGTAGAAGTGATATAAGCAGTGGCGTTTATTACAATAACAACTTCAGTATATTACATGATTGATCTTTTCTACCCTGTGGTAGAAGAGCGAGGAGAAGAGCACTTTGATGGAGATTAAAAACAAGAAGTAACCCTTGTTATTTCAATAGGATCACACATTTTGATAGAAACAGCAGAAACAGGTATTTTATCATCACATTAACCTGTTTCCTAATGTGTGTAGTCACCAGCCTGTGAAGACCTATAAAGACCTCAGTGCTAAATTCCTGTCAACAAATCTAACACAGACATAACAAGAAAACACAAGGGGACACAATCATTTCCTCCAGGTAGTAACTGTGTGTTCTGTGCTGTACACTGGTGACTATTTAAAAATTATTATGACTCTGCAACCTGTTGATAAGTTTTATTCTGATAAGTGTTCGAAGTTGCAGTCGTGACACTCAAACCTCACTGATAGCATGTGATGACTGTGCTAACTCCTGCGGCTGCCTCTCTTCAGAAATACTGATTATCTCATTTAAGGAACAGGATACAGAAACTGGATTGAATCTGGATTGAATCTTGTCTGTCTCGCTGAGCTTTGTATCTTCTGCTCGTCTCTTTGCGGACAGGCTACAGCCCAATGTGGACACGAGACAGAAGCAGCTGGCGGCCTGGTGCTCCCTGGCTCTGTCGTACTGCCGGCATCACAAGCTCTACACCCTGGACATCATGGAGGCTCAGGAAAGCCCCATGTTCAACAACAAGAAGATAGAACGTATCCTAACCCGTCGCCGTGTAAAATCCCGAAGCACCAGTTTCAAATCCCGCTCATGTCGCTCATCGTGTTTAGCTCCATTGTTTAATTTGGACGATGAGTCAAAGGTTTATAGGCTGCCTCTTTTATTGGGATTTAAAATTAAGCTTCACCCAGAGGATATTAACGTTACCACACATTACAGTACAGGTGGTCATGTCTGATGATTATATAAAATATTTAACCTCTGTAGTTTTACAGGTGTTAAAAAGGTTTTCATCCATTCATGCATTGAGCACATGAGACACACGTTTATGTTTTATCTTCCCTTAACTGAAGTCCAGGAAAACTGTCAATGGAAGCAATTCAAGTTGTGTTCGAGGAGCTGAGGAAAAAAGGTACATTTTGTTCTGTCGAGATGTTTTTCCTCTGGTCGCATTAACTCATTAGCATCATGTGTTCAGATCATTCAATTGGAGCCCAAAAATAATTCTAATTTCATTGTCTCGCTGCGGAAAAATTCTTTCTTGAGAATGAATTGACTTCTTGTGTTATTGTTTTGCGGCTGACCTCAGGTAACCTGGAATGGTTGGACAAAAACAAGGCCCGGTGTTTAGTCATGTGGAGACGACCAGAGGAGTGGGGCAAGTTAATATACCAGTGGGTGAGTCATCGAACCAGGAGACACCGTGTTCCGTCTGTGAAACTGTGCATTTCGGTTCATTTGTCCGGTTGATAAAAGATGAAGAGAAAGTGCAACGTGTCCGTTGTTGATCTAGAACATGTTGTCCAGTATAACAGTTTTATGATGTTATCAAAGCCACTTAAGATATTAAGATATTTAGTTGCTAATATGCACAACATTTGAAGACCTAAGAGACAAAAACACGACTCTGGTTCAAGCTTTTTACAGAATAAATACATGGAACATAGAGTAAATGTGTATTGTGTCAATGCTGAGATGAAAATAAGTAAATAATGCCTCTGAAATGCGGTTTAAGGAAAACAACTCACTGACCTGCTGCTTGTAAACATGTTCCCAGTTTACTACAGTGCATGTAAACATGTTCCCAGTTTACTACAGTGCATGTAAACATGTTCCCAGTTTACTACAGTGCATGTAAACATGTTGTTCCATTACATGGGAAACAGGAAGGCTGGTTCATGAAGGAGTCTCAGTAAAGCAGGACCTGTTGTGAAAAGTCTGCGTGAATGAACCCGACAAAGAGAACCAGACTCAGGCTGCTGGGTTTAGTTCATTCATGACATTTGTGTGAAGTAACTCTGACGTTAATTCTGTGTGTGACTGTTATTTTATTGTTTTCAGGTTTCCAGAAATGGGATGAACAACTCTGTGTTTACACTTTACGAGTTGGCCAATGGTGATGATACAGAAGGGGAAGGTATGGATCCATAAAATGCTAAAATCAATCTACATTTATTCAGGTTGTTTCATTTTGTATTCAATTTTAATCGCTGAGTAAGCAAATATCAACCTGTACCTATACTGCAGCCAGCCACCAGGTGGCGATAAACATTGTTGGCTTACCTTCCGGGGAGCTGTCATGTCGGCCATCTTTATACGCAGTCAATGTTCCAAACTGTAGTTGTTTATTTTCATTCCACCTTCTGACCGGACCCTGACTTTGTTCCTGCAGAGTTTCACGGTCTTGAAGACTGGATGCTTCAGCGCTCGTTGCAGGCTTTACAAACGAGGGCAAAGCTGAGGTCATCACCGTGGACGACGGGAAGGGCGTCAAATTCTTCTGAAGCGGTGCTGGAATCACACTCACGCTGTCTGGGAACCCTCATACTGTACCTCACAGGCAAATTTTTAATATTTAGCCGACTATGGCTACGCAGGGTGAACCTCAGTGCCCAGCCTGGAGGATGCTGGCCCAGTAAATGTTGTTGCCTTTTGGTTCGCCCTAGAATTCATAGCCTTTTCTTATTGGAGGAGAACCAATATGTAAGTGTTTGGGTAAAAAGAGCATTGACACCATGTTCAAAGTTGTCACAGGTAACGTTTGTTGCCGTGTAAACATGCAATTAATCTATCAGGGGCGTAGATATGTTTGAATACTTAAGGGAATTATCTTTTCCCACCAGCTGTACCTTTACTCTCTTTATTGTAAATACAGGAAGTAAATATATACCGGTTTTCTGGCATTTTTTTCCCTGTTAATAAATTTACACACGGTAGAAGTAGCTCGGGACCTTTGCTCGGCTGTTGTTCCTCCTGTTCCAACCTCGAAAGAAATCCCAGAACACGACACCAGAGGGACTTTTGTTATTTTGAGAATAAAAGCTTCCAGAAGAGGAACTGGGCAGAGACCCGCTCCACCGACCCGGCTCGGCGCCGCTGAGTGTAACAACAGCGGACTTCATGTACAGATTGCTGTCATCCTGTCATATTGTGCAGTAGCTACTGTGACACTCCTGTTACTCCCTCTCTCTGTAATCTTTTTTCATATCATGTAGGAAAAATAAATTAGTTCTTTGCTAATTTTTGTTTCTTGTGCGTCTCTTCACAAAGTGTCTTTGAGGTTTTTTTTGTGATGCAGGATAATGTTAACTGGGCCCCACAGTGCAGACGTGCAGAGTCCAACCACACTGATGGAGATTAGCTCTAATTTCTGCATGTAGCTGTACAGTGAGTGACGGAGGCCCAGTCCACTTGCATCATGTGCTGCTGTGTCCCAGCCTGTGGGGGTGACACAGCT
Organism: Reinhardtius hippoglossoides; assembly: GCA_006182925.3. Lineage (NCBI taxonomy): Eukaryota > Metazoa > Chordata > Actinopteri > Pleuronectiformes > Pleuronectidae > Reinhardtius > Reinhardtius hippoglossoides. Next base: position 4,035,566 of record CM031690.1, on the reverse strand, counting down.
CCAGGGACACGTGTGAGTGTGTGAGTGTGTGTGTCTCTGATAACGTGTGAGATCTTGTGGGACAGGTGGGGCCCAGTGTGGTCACTGCTGATAAAGGTGTCCTGTTTCTGCAGCAGCTCTCTCCTGGCTGGCTCCCCCTGCAGGCCCGTCCACCCCTGCAGCAGCATCCATTTTCTAATCAAATGAGATTTGAGAAAAGTGACTCATCTTAATTCTGAGAAATGTAAGAAGTTGAAGTCTTGATCAGTGACGGGCCAATTGGAGGAGGAGGAGACATCATGTGCTGTTGCAGTAGTAGCATGTCATTTGGCACCTGTCCAGCCAATGAATACTAAGAAAAACAAATACATAAATATATTGATCCTCATATTAAATAAAAACAACCTTCCCTTCTTTTGCATCTTATGCATTTTGCACAACACTCCTCCAGTTTTTGGACTTTCAAACATATTCCCCTGATCTTCTCTGGACACCAATTACGCGTAAGAAATAAAAATCCAAGCGAAAAACATGATGGTGCATTTTCCAGAGAATCGCTTTGCGGACACTCCTCCGGTGATGCGTTGTAAATTCGTCCCTGTGTGTTCGGAGCTGTGGGCGCGTCCCAGCAGCGCGGGGCGGAGCTGGGAGCGCGCACTGGGAGCGCACAGGACGCACGGCCCGCCGGTGCCCGGTTGATATAGGCAGCTCCGTCCTTCCAGAGGAGGTTATGGCTGAGGACTCTGCGAAGACAAGAGGACACCGGGGATTATTTGAGGGAAACTATGCGTCTTCGTGCGTAATAGTGTGAATTATTTCCTCCACACAGCAGCTGGGATGAGTAAGTATTGTTCTTATTCGTCTTATTTTGAAAAGAAAGCAACTTTGCAGACGTTTTCAAAAGGTGGAACTTTGCCAGTTTATGGTTTAATCTGTTTCTTTAGTTGTGTGACAGCCTTTTTTTTTTTTTTTTTAATTGAAAGCCACTCACTCCTTTGACATCATGGAAAAGTAACGCGTCACTTGGAGTAACTGTACTCTTTTGTCCTCGCGCCGTTTTCCACATCCAGGCTCCAGACCACGTTGAACCTGCCAGCATGTCACACGCACAGGTCGAGCGAGCAGGACGCGGGTTCCCAGGTCTCCCTGTGGACATGACCGACGAGCGCCTGTCCCGGATGCCGTCCGTGATGAGGACGCACGGCTTGGGCGCGCGCAGAAACTCGTACGGGCTCCAGAAAATCAGCATGGACATCGATTCGCCTTTATACAGCGGGGTCCTCTCCAAAGCCCTGTCCTGGTCCGCGGAGAACATCCCGACCCTGTGCGAGTCCCGAGCAGAGGAGGAGAAAACCCAGGACTCTCCCCCGTGTCCGTCCCCGGTCTCCAGCCCGGGCACCAGCACCAACACGCCCCCGTGCAGCCAGGAGCCCGACGCCGGCTCCCTGACGCCCGGCACCTGGGATCCCGTCCAGAGAACCCGGGCCCAGGACGCCAACTCGGACTCTGAGAGCGACCTGCACAACAAGCAGCAGAAGACACTGTCTCGCATCGCCTTTGACACCCAGTCGGAGCAGCAGCAGCAGGAGAAGGAAGACATGGAGACCAAAGCGGTGGCCACTTCCCCTGATGGAAGATATCTCAAATTCAACATAGAGATTGGGAGAGGATCCTTCAAGACAGTCTATAAAGGGCTGGACACCGAGACAACAGTGGAGGTGGCGTGGTGTGAGCTCCAGGTAGGATGGACTGATTTCATAGTTTCACTTTTTTTAAACTTTGTTTTTACTCTGAAATAGTTTTTTAAAAGTATTTTCCCCTGTCCCTTTTTAATGTCCATCACACAAACATTGCATTGTTTACACTGCATACACTGCAACATACCTTCCTCTCTCTTCCCCCATCAACACATGTAAGCCAGGTACTCTATCTAGGTTGATACTTCCCCCTGCCTCCCTCCCCCCACGCCTCTAACCCTTCCTCCCTCTTCATGTTGAAGCAGCTAATCTACTGCCTTCTCTCCCCGGTTGACCTTGAGTCTGGATGTGTCCGGCCTGTGCCCCGGCATCCCGGGTCCTCCTGTCAGCGGTCGGCTCCAGCTGAACCTCTCCTCCTGCCACGGTCCACTCTAATCTCTGTTTTCATTATCAAACCGGTGACACAGAGGCCCGGGATCTTTTGAGTGCCTCGGTGTGTAGTGGTGTGTGATAATAGAGCCTTTACGCACTTTGAAATGTTTCCGTCTTGTGATATGGAAGCTGGGGGGGGGGGAGATCACGGTCAGCCGGGTGATCCAGCGTGTTGCAGGGCGCTTGTGCTCACGTGTTAACATGTAAACATGAGAGGTGGAACAGACCGACTACTGTTGAACTCTGCTGTCAAGTTGCAGAGGGGTCAGTACTTTTTTTTTATTACACCCCAGCGTTTGGCCTTTAGACACCAAACAGCCTGGGTAGCAGCTGCCCCTTCTCTTGCTTACATGGTTTGATAACACTGGAGGATTTAAAGATTTAAGCTTAACATCCACCGTTAACATTTGCCGGTTGTGTGTGACGTGCGTGTGTGCAAATAAAGCCCTGTGCCGCTGACACTGAACTACAAACCTAGTGGCAGCAGCTGCTTTTACTCTCTTCAGCCGATCTTAAAGATAATGGGCCTTGTTTTTTAAGATACAGCTGCACATGAAAGCACCTTGTCCCTTCGCTCGACAGAAGAGGCACAGGGGTAGTCTTTGTCTCGCATGCGAGCTCTGCAGGAAAACACCGGAGCAAAGACAGTCAGGGATTATACAGGGTGAAGTGAACCCACCCTCCAGGCTCAGGCTCCAGCAGCAGCAGGTGGGGACGGCTGCCTCAAGACCCCACCTGTCAGTTCACACAACAGGTGTCTGTTAAGTGGAGATAGACACCCAAGTCAGTCCCGGGCCTCTGATGGACACAGATGTCCCATCACCTGTACTGTAACAACACAAGTCTTTGCTGTCTCGCGGCCTCGGGGTCAAACACAGGCAGGAGTTCCTCGCTGTTTGTGGTTTTGACTTTTAAAGTAAGCCCCTTGCTTTTGTGGTTCGAAATAAGATTATTAGCAGGGGGGCACGCTGGAAAACGAGCACGCCATTTCATCTCCTCGCTCGAGACGTGAGCCCAGCTAAGCTCCTTAATCGCTCCTAATAAGCTTAAAGGTGGCCTTTGTTGATATGGTTACTGTTGTGACACGTTAACCTCAAAGGAGACGGCCTCGGCCACAAAGGAATGTCTTCACCTGAGTCGCCACCCGTCCTCTACGTGTGCCCCCCGTCGCTGAAACCAACACAAAAGCTGGCTGTTGGTGGCTAAACACGATCACTCCCGTAATGTTGATGGAGCAGCAGCTGAAGGTGCGTCATTGCAAGTCAGGTAGAAATGCCTTAAGCTCCTTTAACTATGTATTACGAGGGCCGAGCTGTAATCTGCAGGAAGTTTAGATAACCAGGAGGAAGTTCAGACAACATCTGTTTTAACCTGATTCCCTCCTGGACGGATCGTCATTTGAATCAGTCATGATTCCCACTGACAGACTCACATGTGTCTCGGCAGCGGCTGCACTGAGCACAGGTCTGTCCGGGCGTTGTCATGGGGAACTTTGTGTTCGAGCACAATAAGTAAACAATGCATTTAGGTTCCTCCATGACATGCAACACCATGGCTCATCCAAGACGGCGTTAAACACCAGACGGCCTGAGGTCACTGCTCATAGACAAACCAGATGTTTATATCACGACTGTAACACATCAGAAAAGTCATCAAACAATCAACCTGAAGTATAAGATGATTAGAGACACTGATATCTTTGCATTATCAGCCAAAATCTATCTCCTCACAGATATACCAGCCCCAGCATATGCAGTATGTCCCGAGCAAATCAAGAAATATCTGTCATAGCCTGTAAATAAAGATGGTACGGCATGACGCATCATCTTAGGTTGTTAATCATTTATGTGATGCTATAAAAACAAGGTGAAAAGTAATTATTGACAGATGAGACTGGTCGAGTGGGTTTATTTAAGGCACCTGGTTTCCAGGGCTCCATTACCCGGTTGCTACTGCGCAGAGCAGACATCTATAAAGTTAAGCCCTTACAATTCGGGGAGCAGAAAGCAAATCATCCCATTCACTACATGTCTTACTGCAGTTTCTAAAAAGTGGAACGTCTACATGTGTGTTTAAAGCGGCCTGGTACCTGGTAAACACAAAACCTTCCCAGGTGGCAGCTCGCAACCCTTCCCCCAAAGCTCCACAGGTGACTGGGTGTAATATAGGCATCGAGCTTGGAAGGAAATGCAGTGGTAATAAAAAATGGATGAGCTATTGCACTCGTTCCCTCCCACTCCCATTCATCACGCCGTGACAGAGGGTTTACAACCCGCTGTCGCTCTGCTGGCGAATGTCACTTATTGCTGCGGAGTTCACAAAAGTGCAACAAGTGTGACGAGCTGCCGTCACTGAACCGACCTGTTCCCTTTTGAAAGGGCACCGCTTGATTTAATTCAGCAGTTCTCTTCAGGACACACGAGTTTATCCTCTCGTGTTTCGCTTTTAACCTTAAAGCAGCACACGCTCTGTAATCGTGCTCCGTGTAAACAGCCTCACCACAACCACCTGTATTCTGCATTATCAGAGTTTACATGGGGCCGGTTGAGTGCATTTAAAAAAAGAAAAAGAAAACTGACCCACAACCAATTAGCCTGCCCTCTGATGCGTAAATACCAGCAGAGAGACAGTTTTCTGCTGATGGAGACAAACCGTGCTGTGAAAGGTGGTGAACTCCGTGTGTGGTCGTGGTTTCTGTTGATGTCACAAACTTTTTATTTTTAAATTGAGTTCATTTGAATCCTGCCCTGAAACACATGCAGTCTGTCTCCTGGTGATACTGCGCAGTGTGGGCTATTATTACTCCTTGTTACCGGCAGTAAATCTTCATTAACTTGCCCACAGGAGGTTCCAAAATACAGATGTAAGGATGTTGACTGGTACTAAAGAGTGTGAGCCCATCACCTCCGTCCTAAACTCTCCTCTCCGGCTCCCTGTTCATTTTACAATCGGTTTCAAGGCTTTTCTATTTGCGCTAATTGTAATAACCCGTCTTATATCTCAGTCTTTCACCAGCGAAAGGCAATTGTCCGATATGAAGACTTTCAGAGACGTATCTGTATTGGCCCCCAAAAAGTTAAAAATATCGCATTAAAAATCTAGTGCGTAGCAATTCGAATATTTAATTGATAAACAACTGCACTTTTCAGACAAAGCAACTTTACTTTTCTGTCATTTTGAGCAGAATCAGTTTCTATGTTAGTCGCAGCGTTTACCTGTTTGTTTAGAGGTCATTAGTCACAAAGAGCCGGAGTTACCTGAGGACAAATATTAGGAGCGGGGGGGGGGGATGTGTGGTGGAAGATTTACATCACCCCCGCTGTAATAAGAGCAGGGAGCATTACTGTAGAAGTGAAAGTGGGCTCATGGGGTAAAAGCTGCACTGTTTATGCTTGAGCTCCGAGTTTAAAGCTCATATAATAACAGCAGGTCGAATTAAATCTGTAGAACCCTATTAACGTCCCGCTACCGGCTCTGCACAGTTTGTATTTTGACTTATGAGGCTAAATAACAAATTATTAATCTAATTTGGCACAAGTCCTGGATTTCTGTCGCCCCTCCCCCCTCCGCTCGCTCTCAAGCTATAGCCTTGGCCTCATACAGTCCTGGCTGTGTAACCTTTATCTGAATGTGGCTAGTGTTCAGTGACACAACACAAGCTGTGGGCTTCCTATCAGTTCGACTGTAGCCAACATCAACCCTCACTTTCCTTGTAGGGGCCATGCTGAAGCGAGATGCAGCTTATCAGAGCCGGCCAATGTTCTCTGAGGAGAAAGTGAAGGAGGCCCCCACGACGATAGTCGGCGTTTACACACGGCAACGCGTCACTTTGACGCGAGGGCTGTTTGTTTAGTTTAGGTTTTGTTTAATTAGCGCTGCCCAGTCCTGAGAGGAAGGCCACCCTGCGTCACCTATAGAACTTGTACTGTACTAAATGTGCGTTTTTCTGCGATTGCTGCTGCAAGATACAGCTTGTCTGCATCGCCCCAGTTTTCACTCAGCGCTGGGACTAGATAACAGTGTCGCATCGGCTGCTGTTGATAGTAAGCGAGTGTCGTTTCAGGCTGGATAGTGAAGGTGCAAGCCGGGGCAGCGTGGTGGCTCTGTGTTCAGGGGCCCCGGGGCCGTTGGGTGTGTTTGTATGTTTCTACTGGAAACGAAGGTGCTTGTAGGAGTGAGGGCGAGCACGAATGTGTGTTTTCCTGTATGTCTTGGCTGTGTGATGGGTTGTTTACTGTACCCGCCTTCTACCTAATCTGTGCGGGGGGGGGGGGGGGGGGGGGGGGGGGGGGGGGCTGTGACCTTTAGGGGAGAAGAGGGTCCAGGAAAGAAATGGTAAAGAAAAGAGGGATTTCAATTTAATGTTTTAAAGTTTAAAAGTCTGTTTTGGTCCCATCAAAGATAGAGTAACAAATGTAGTTTTAGTAAATAAACTTGCTCACGTTGAAGTCATAATACAATAGCTTGAGTAGTTGGTTTATGATTTACAGAAAGTTAAACGTGATAGCTCAGATAAGCCTTTATTAGTCACTTCATTCAAACACAGTAATCAGACTTTCTGTTTGTTTTATATTTAAAACCATAACAAACATCCACAATATTCGTTCAAGGCACAACATTAAATGTGTAAATATATCATATCATACATATTTGGAAACTGCATTGATCAGCAGTTGGAGTAAAAGTGAGTATAAAGTACAGTATCGAAGTAAATATACTTTGTTACATCCCAACCAGTGTCAGTGCTGCACTTAACTCTGCAGGACACAAACTGGGGAACTGGTTTTTCATCTTCCAGATGTAATGGCTGAGCTGTTGTACTTTTACATGCAGTGGTGTACTCCTGGTAAAAGCTGAGTCTCGGCCGAGTCACTGCTTTTATTGGGCTCCTTCTGTGTAGAGACTCTTTATGTGAGAGGTTTAAATGTGGACTCCAGGTTTGTTAAGAGTGTTTTAGCTGCCAGTAATAGAACTCTGATGACCCATATTTTACACAATCACGAACTCTGCTGCTTGATGTTTTTCTTGGATAGAGGTCACAGCGGAAAGCTTGTTTCTTTTTAAAGGCTTTATCCTCTTGAGATTCTCTTAAAGTGACATCGACGTTCATTGTTCTGTTTTATTTCTGCAGCAGCATTTGCATTTGTGTAGTCATTTTGCTCTTGTGTGTTTGTATCCTGGAGGTTCATTATTCTTGTCGTGGTGCTTGTCCTTAACCCGTATTCAGATTAGCTCTTTCCTCTGATTATAAACACATATCGATGTCTCGGTTCAGCTCGTCTTTGGCAAAGCTCAACATCTCATGTGCTTGATAGATCTTGTTCTCTGACGGCTGTCCTGACTTTCATCTGCAGCCTGTAGGAGAAATATCAGTTATTTCACTTTGGGGGAATAAATAAAGTCTTCTCACCTCCGTGTTTTTTCATATTGACAGTGTGCGACTGTACAGTCGTTCCTCTGGGGGGGGGGGGGACACGTGGTCAGCGTGCAGCAGAGGCCTGAGTCCTGCTTCCTAAACACACCAAAGAACTCAGGTTTTAATAGCTGCCAGGGCTCTGAGGCCATAGTTGGTAAGGGAAAAGCCTGCTCCTCTGGGTAACCTCTGGTCGTCTCTGAACCGACCATGTGTGTCGGAGCGTGCAGGACGGAGGCGTCAGGACTGTAACCGTGCTCCCGAGTTGCCACGCGAGTCCTGGGACGATGAATCGGCCATTGGTGTACAGTGATGACTCCACCTGTTGGGCTCCGTCACCTCGCAGTGCGCATCGACACACACGCCGATGTGTTTTCAGAGTCAACAGAAAGTCTCCAAGCTGTGTGGGTTTCTGAGGTGCTCACGTTCATGCTGTGGAAAATCCTTCAGACTCCTCGCCGAGTCGAGCGGGGTCGAGGATTCATAAATCTTTCATGTTGTTGCCTGCCTGGGACACGGGCCCCCCCCCCCCCCCCTCGCATACCGTCACTTCGTTAACTATATCCGGTCCTGTTTGCCAGTGGCACTTGATAGCACATCCCTGTTTGTCGCTGTAACACTATGCTGCTGCTGCCCGGAGTACAAATACACTAGATACCAAAGTTACAGTAACACACGGTTCACGTTTCCAAACATCTCACTTCGAGCCTTTCAGTTCGTCGGGACTATTACAAAGACATTAAAAAACCAAACACAAATCTTTCTTTGATTCTGAAGCGGATAAGAAGAATGTAGAAGTTCTTTCCAGATATTTGGAATTTCCAGATATATATTCGAGGGTTTTTTATCAGCTTTAACTTCACGTAACGTTATATTAAAACAAGGCCGAGCAGCGTCGAGATGAAAGCGACGGCTCTGCCTCCGGGCTGCTGCTGAGCCGGAGGTCAGGACAATTTCAAAAGGCTTTGCTGTTACACTCTTGAGGTCACATCTCCGGCAGTTCCCGACAAAGCTTTGCATGTTGCCTGGAGAAGCAGATGTGTGGAGATTCTTGCATCTGGACGTTGTCGTCCACAGGAATTGTGATCAGGCCGGGAAAATATTAAATCAAAAGGTAATTGCTTCGTTAATGATGAATAATTTAGGGGTATTTACCATCTGATAGGAACGACTTTTAGGTTGCCAGGTGTTTAGGGATGTTTACTCCATCACAACACATACTTTGTCTTTATCAGGAAAACTAGACCAGGTTTATTTACCACTAAGTCAAACATCAAAGTCAAATTAGATAGTTTGTTCACAACCTGGCAAACTTAAAGTTGTTGTATTTGTTGTATTAATGGCTTATAAGTGATCAACAGAGTATTACTAAATGATTTATTAACACATAATCATTAGTTATAGCTTCTAAAACTTTTATTAAACAGTACCAATATGTCGTCTACATTAAATCGAGTATAGTTTATCTTTACACTTCCTCTCCATTGTGCTTTTAACAATAATCTTACATAGCCTGTAGAGGATTCTTGAAATCTGAATATTTACCAAGCAACGATCTAGTGTTTGCACAGGTACAACTCGTGTGTGTAACACGGGAGTCAACTTGAATGAACTGTAACCACAAGCAACTGGATCACTGTTGGGACCCACCTCTTTCAAACAGTAACACTGTGACACTGGCACCGGAGTCTGAGCAGTCTGCCCCGGGGGACCTACTTTAACAAGCTGTCAGATAGGAATAGTCACGAACTTGTTGAGGCCTGTGCTCTGTTAACGGTAGCCTGGTTGATGAATATTGTTTTAAAGTCATTTGAGGTGAGAGCTTTCTCGGAATCCAGACCGTAGGAGCTCGACGGTTTCACTCACGTTAACGATTAGATCAAATCTGAGCCGCGCTAAACTGCCAATAAAAATAGATAATAGATGTAACTGTGGCAGTTCAAAGCCCTTTTCTGATTTGTGTTCACGCCGAACAAATGATTTACGCCCTCGTTGTAGTGTTAGCTTGTGTCTGTTACAACCCACCCGGGATGGCAAGTTGTCTGGAGGTCGACGACATTAATCAACATTAACAATAAATATATAAAACAATAAAATGCAGCGTTCTTGTTTTACACTTCAATAAATGTTGGCCCGTAAAAGTACAAAAGCAAAGCATGAAGAAAAAGAATGGCATGAATTTGAGCAATATAAAATATATATACGATCAAATATTTCAGATTTTGTTTTGCTTTCTGTGATCAGAACGATGATTCCACAAAGTTTATTGTTTAGGCGCCAACAGGTTCGTCTTCCTGCGACGGAACATGATGAGGCCGTTGTGTCCTAACGCAGAATTTTTCAATAATATCCCGCGCTGTCCAGGACGAGGAGCGGCTAAATATATGTTGCTTATTCGTGGAAGTGCAGGAATCTCATGTGACACATGACTTGTTTATTGAATCCTCACACAGCTGCTCCATTAAACTTTCAGCAGCGGGACGGGTGTAAACAAGGCTGCTGGTGAACTGTGGTGGAGTCGATGGGGTGAAGTTCAGTTTTATATCATATCATAAGTAGTGTCACCTCGTTTCAACTGCGTTCATCACAGAAAGCCTGTCATGACCAAGTTCCCGGTTGTCCGACCTTGCTGTAACACGTGCTCTCCGTTGTTTCTCACACTCGACGTGTTGACGCTGTGTTTTTCAAGACACCTCGGGGCTGTGTCCTCCAGGCGTCTTGTGATCTGGCCGTGGTTCTCCGTGGTTTTGCCCGAAGAGGACAAAGTGTTTGTTCCCGTTCACACTCCTCTCTTCCAGATGCCATTACGCTGGGAGAGAACAGCTAATATGCTCTCTCCCCTCCAGCAGTTGGCAGGGCCGCGTCCCCTCGCAGGGTTGTTCAACCAGAGTCGGACAGGAATGTCCTCTCGCCTGTGTTTAACCTGAGGTCGCAGGTGCCACAGGTCAGAGCGGTTCGTCAGATTGTTGCATACACACCGTCCGAGCCGAGTGTCCCAGACACAAAGGGGCCGTTGTTTATGCATTATTCACAATTTATAATCAGTCCGGGGATGTCCCCAACCATCTCACAAATAAACATTTGCTGCGCTGACCTTTCACCCGTTGCATCTCACAATTACAGCATTTAATCCACACCTACTCGCAACTGTAGGATTCTTTGTCTTTGCCATAATCACAAGCTCCACAACACGAGACAATGCAGTGGCGCTCGCTGACGAGAGGAGATGAGGTGGATCTGGCAGCAGCGAAGGAAAAGTAAACCGGTCACGGTAATTGCACAACATGAAGCTCAGTTTGAAAGCAAAGAGGATATGGAGGGAAGTCTTAAGTGACCGTGCTATTAAGTGCAGAGCAGTTTATAGAAGGTTGAGGTTTCAGCGAGGGACTAAAAGCAAACAGCAGACAGTCAGAAGATGTTAAGTATAACAAAGTAAACACAAGTGAAGATAGAAGATCTCCCAGCTCTCAGACGGAGGTGGTGCCACAGCTCTGTACGGCTCCGACGACACAGGCTGGCACTTGTGCACAGACGCACGGAATAATAACTTTATTCATACGGCACTTTCCAAAACACACTTTACAAAGTGGTTTACGTGGTTGGAGCAGGATTAAAACATTTGAGGAGCCAGAAATAAAACATTCAATTAGAGTGCATAACTCCGGTAAGGCCCAGCAGTCACTTTATGAAACTACGATTAAATTCACTAGATCCTACAAACAAATGCAGACAAAAATAAATAACGTTCTTGGTGGAGGTATTGAAAATAATCAAATATAAATAAATATTTAAAGGGCTTTTTTTAAAGAGGAAGATTTCAAGTTTACGTCAGGCATTTATAGTAAAGAAAAAAGCATTGGCCATTATATCTGTCCTTTAATTAGTATCTGGCTCCAATCCAGTTTCGGTCGGACTATGAAATCTATTCACATCGAGAAAGCGTCTCTCTAGACTAAATGGACAAAGAGCTTCTTGACCCGCCCGCTATCAGAGACGGTGTAATCCTACATCGAGCTCTCTCTTACTTGTGCAGGTAATTAGCCGGGCGCCACAAGTTAGGTCAGGTTGTCAGAGTGAGAGCAGCAGTCAGAGGTTGGTCTGAGTCCTCAGCCCTTTTCAGATTAACCTCCCTCTGCCCGCTCCATTTACAGAACACGTTGGGCTTTCCTGGGAAGGAGCACACTGTCGCCTCAGTCCTCACCTGCAAACATCCAAATGCAACACTGCGCCAGTGTGAGTGCCTACGTGTGTGTTTACCCCGAGGGTCTGTCCGTGTCAGAGGGGTGAGGTCAGACCTGTCTCCCCCCCCCACGTTGCCTTTGACCTCGATCCTGGCGAGTCAGTCGTCAGCGCCTGTGATGGACCGTGGTTCTGTGACGCTGCTGACGCTGTGCAGGTCCTGTTCTTGCATTCTCTCCCTGAACTCTGGTCTTCGTCAGCAGGACTCGTGACTGTCAAAATCTGGAGCATCTGGAGTTTGACCTGCCAGCAGCACTTTCAATAATAAGTTCATGACAGGAAGAACAGCTCCGGTTTACCTGTCGCCCTCTTAGTCCCGAAAATAATTCAAACAGAGAGTTGAATTGGAAGATCTCTGGAATTACACAAAATGTTCTGACTTGTTTCCCCCTCAGTCCTTTGTCTACTTTTAACAGCTGCTTTTGAAGCACTGCCACTGATAACAATATATATTATTCCTCTGTGTCGTACATTAGTTTTGTTTTACCAGAAATGATTGAAAGGGACTCTATTATACTGTGAGACAATTCTAGTTTAAGAATTTGACGCTTTCATAAGGAACAAACGGGCTTGACTTTGAACTCCAGGAAAAGTATTTTCTCCCCATGGACGTATAATATAAGAGACAGAGAGAATAACACCAGCTATATCCTTTAAATCAAACATGTTGTCAAGTCGTTTGATGGACTTTATCTTTTCAGCACTGCCCTGAGCATCATTCTTAACGTGCATGTCCAGGGTGTTCAAGACATGAATATGAAGCTGCTTCTAACCCTTAACACACATTCCTGCAGCCAATAACTTGGATTCTGTGTGGATTCTTACAGATACTGCAGCTCGACCCCTCGCTGCCTGGCTGTTGCCCAGAGCCCGGGCGCACTGACTGTATCTCTCCGCAGAGTTACACCACCTGGTTTGGTGTAAATGTTGGCTGACGTGTCGTGTCCATGTCCTGGTTGTCATAATAGGGGCGTTGACAGGCACGTCTTAATGCCAGTGGCTCTGCTACCATCGACACTGTTTATGTAACTCCACCTCTTTGGCACCGAGCCCACGAATGTCCACCACTGGCTGTTGCAGAAACCAACCCAACACACAACCCAACCAAACACCAACCACCTCCACAACACAACACAACACCACACACCACACACACACACACACACAACACACACACACACACACACACCTCCCAGCGGCTAAGAATAAATCGTCTTGCTGAAATCACTTACACACCCAACTCGCTGTGATAAACGTCTTTTCAAAACAGAGATGGTTTGTTTTTGTGGTTCCCCCCCCCCTTCTCCGCTCTTACGCAATGCTTCTGGCCTGGTTTTGGCCTCAAGGGGGCAGGGGCCAGAGACAAGTGGGGGCAGAGAGAGTCAGTCGAACATCCTGGGGTAAAGGGAGATAGATACTCAGCTGTCAGCAGATGATTCCCTTTACAACTGTAGACACGTATCATTAAACTGTCCATTATAATGAGAGAAATATTTCCGTGGTCATTCCTCTCATTATTTGGTGGTTGTTGAAAAGTCTCAGTCGATATTGAGAAACACTTTATGGCTGGTTTTCATTTCTGCTTTCTGTCACAGCTGAACTGGGAGTGTTTACTGGGAGGAGGCTTTTGTTATGTTACCCTGAAATGATCCAGATCCGGCACCGATGCGACGGGATGACGCCGCTGCAGCGTGAACACGGCTCACACACTCTGTGCTTTTGTTCTCTCCGTCTGTGCTTGATTCCTTTTTCATTCCTCGTTAAACTTTTTAGCATTTTAAGTGAACAATTTTCTCCGATTTGAGTCGGGCACTGGTTTTGATGAGTCACACGAAATATTCGCTCCAGCTCGCTGTTCATGAATAGCGTTGTTCGGATTGGCCACAGCGGGATTTTCTGCTTCTTCCAAGAACTCTCCCCAATTTTTATGCATTTCAGTGTTTTGCAGCCGTGCCATGCAGCAAGCCAGGCCCCAGTGAATCCTGTGGTTTTGGAAGTGGCGGGTTTCTGCAAGAGGCTCAGCCGCGTGTCCTACACTGACTCTGTGCGGCAACAGCCACCATCTCCCCCGTGCAAGCGACTATCCACGGGAGACGAAGCTCGCTACACGGGGGGTCTGATGTTATCACACTTAGATAATAACCAGATGTCCATCAACCAATAAACCCACTGACTCACTCACCCTGGCGAGCTCGTATAATGCACTCATATTACTGGCGTTTCCTTATACTTCAGAACAGCGATGCGTCGACCTTAAACCTGGAGGACGCATGTACATCTGTATGATCTATTACCGTCATGTAGGAATCATGACTCATAGCGGTCGTACACATGAGGAAGAGGCTGCAGCCTGTGTTCACATCATGAACTGATCGCTATCGACCCAAAAGCAAAGCACTCAGTCAGAAGTCGCCTCTCGCTCAAGAGCCCGGGGCCTGTGTGAATGGTTGGTGTGATGTGGAGGTTTGACAGGTGAGTGCTGCAGGTAAAATGGGGCCTTTCTCTGTGTGACTCCAGTGGCTCCCGAGACAGTCGGTGCATTAACTGCAGCAGCACCTCCTCGCTCACTGGGAAAAGGAGCGGAGAGGAAGGAGAGAGAGTGTAGCGGTCACGTTGATTGTAAGCATAAACATATGCAGAGTATTTTTCCCAGAATTCTACCTCAATGCAGGATTCATGGCCCCCCGAAGCCCCCCCCGGAGTTTTCCAACCAACCACCCACCGCAGACTGAGTTACTCCAGCAGCAGTAAAATTGGTCCATTCATCCAAGAGGAAGCACAAAAATGTCTTTGTTCCTGCAGCATGATTGCAGTGTTTGGTTCAGTTTAACATGGATTCGGGGGGGAAACCTGCTCCTTCGGTCTGTAAAGTCCGACCTCCCCTCGTTGGAAAGTGACTGTGATTACGTAACCGAGGGGTCACCCAGATGGACCAGCCGGTGGTTTCCAGTCCCCCAGTGAGCTCATTAGCTAAAGTAACAGCGATTTATCAAATTGGCTCTCGTGTATTTGTGTGTTTTTTGATACCTACTTACGTAACCAGTCCGTAAGATAAACAGTGACAGGAGCGGAGCGCAACCTTCGCCGGGCTGCGACTCCCCCGTCATCACAAGCACATTCTGTGGTCAACTAAACAACCCACAGCTATTATAAAATATTCTGGAGCGTTTGATTATGTCAAATGATTTCTTGTTTATTTTTTTAACTAGCAGACAGTGGCCGTGTTTACATGTGCTCTGTTCTCCTGGTTATAATTGAATTATCCTGTCATATCTTGAATATGAACACAAATAATAAACAGTCATGTTCATGTGAATGTGCTTTTTCTTCGTCTCTGCAGACCCGTAAGCTGACGAAGGCGGAGCGGCAGCGCTTCAGCGAGGAAGTGGACATGCTGAAGGGGCTGCAGCACCCGAACATCGTCCGCTTCCACGACTCCTGGAAGTCGACATCGAAGGGACACAAGTGCATCATCCTGGTGACGGAGCTCATGACGTCAGGCACGCTCAAAACGTGAGTCTGTGGATCCTCTGAACTGCAGCAGCCCTTAAAGAAATGTCATTTATTTATCTCACACAGTGGACGTCATCTTTCTAAATAACAGGAGCCGTGTCCTCTGTAGCATTTGTGTCGTGTTTGACAGTTTTTTGTCTTTTGCTTTTAAAGTCATGATAAAAAGGACCAGACAGAAGTTACACTGTTCTGGGAAAGGATTCAGGAAACACACTACTTTTAAAACTTCCTCCGGGCTGTCAAAATAAGAGATGAATTATTCTCGGACACCCCAAAAAAAAAAAGAAGCTTCCTCTCCTTGCTGTGTTCAGATTTGGGTGTTTAAGTCTCATCCTTCTTTTGTTTCAGGTACTTGAAAAGGTTCAAGGAGATGAAGCTGAAGCTGCTGCAGCGCTGGAGCCGGCAGATCCTCAAAGGGCTCCACTTCCTGCACACGCGCGCTCCTCCCATCATCCACCGGGACCTCAAGTGCGACAACATCTTCATCACCGGCCCCATCGGCTCCGTCAAGATCGGAGACCTGGGCCTGGCCACCCTCAAAAGTGCCTCTTTTGCTAAAAGTGTCATTGGTGAGTGTGGAGTTTGGGTCTGCTTGTGTTTACCCTCCTCGAATAATTTACACAAATCATCACTTTCCACTGATATCTGAAAGAAACAGTTGACAGGGAATCTACTGGAGCTGAGCCAACACAGGCAACGTGCCACCGATCGGAAGATGTTGTGCTTCCAGTTTCTCCTGCTTGTATATTTTTCTTTTCACACGAACGAATTTGCATAATTTGACACGATTGGATTTGAATTCCAGTGGAAACTTGGCCTTCACATCAAACGCATGCAGGGAGTGTCCCGCTGAATGTTGGTGTCACGACGACTTGTTGATACTTGGATTCTTTTTGATTGATCTGACTGATTTTCTCACGTAAACATTTGAAACACCGAAGTTAACAACAAGGCAAACGACGTTCATCCGATAAACGTCCAGGTCTTGTACCAGTTATTGTCTTTACTCTGCCTTTTGGCCGTTTGCTTGAAATGTATTTGAAATAATGCACATGGGCACATTATCGAAAATACATTGTTGTATATTTATATTTAGACCACATCCATATTAATACTTTTTAGTTTTGAAGCAACATTTTAAAAGTAACGCTTTATAATGCAAGTAGGAAAGTTCTTCATAGATCCATAGTGGGTAGAACAGCTCTACTTAATGTGTGAGGTCCAAAAAAAACGATTGAACTAGAGATTTAATTGCATTTAGTTTTTTAACTGTTGACTTTCCCCCTCTGCCCCGACAGGAACACCAGAGTTCATGGCCCCTGAGATGTACGAGGAGAAGTACGACGAGGCGGTGGACGTCTACGCCTTCGGAATGTGCATCCTGGAGATGGCCACCTCGGAGTACCCGTACTCCGAGTGCCAAAACGCCGCCCAGATCTACCGCAAAGTCACCAGCGTGAGTAAAGGGGAGGGAGAGGGACCGGCTAATTTTGTTTAATAATGTAATTGTCCACATGTGTACGTTTGTTTCCATGCTCACATTGGAATTACGGAGGAACCAGGATATCTGGTGTGTGGATATCGTGTGGAAACAAGTGGGGCCCACATGGAACGAAAACCTTTAACTATTAAAGGCTCAGATTTGTCCTTCACGAGCTCAGGGTGCAGAACCGTGCCACGCTGATCTAAATGGTTCGTGGTGAGGATCACATAGTTCAAGGATCCTGTCTTACTGGTTCTGGAAATTATGTTTGAATGGAAAACTGACGCAACATATCAACGCTGCCATGTGCACAACTTCTGTCTCAGCTCTTTGTTAAGCCTCGCAGACTAATATTCTAACAAATGGCAGATTTGTTAGGAAATTAAACTCTTTTCTTTTATGGTATAATATCTGACTAAGGATGACGAAGGTTTGAATCCCAGCCCAGAACCCACTAAAGCTGTGTAAGATTCAGACCAACAGAAAAAGGTTTACAGAGAAAAAGACATGTGGAACCTCTCGGAGAGGAAAACCGGTCCAGGAACACAGTAGTGAGATTTAAAGCTTTACAGCGGTGGCTCCAGGCTGCCGTATGTTTCGAGCTGCCAGGTACAGCGGTGATGCCATGGTGGGCAGAACCGGGCGACGGCAGAATTATATGTTGTGGAAAAGTGTGTCTCACGCTTCGCTTTACAAAGAGGCCAGTTTGTTTCTGGAGTGTCGCATGTGCAAAACAAGCCGAGTCTGACGAAAGCTGTGAAGTGAGAACGCGACAATGCCAACGAGCCCGAGTGCGTCTGGCCCGACGCAAACAGGACGCCAGAATAATGTTCCATATGAAGTCAGAGGAGAAACCGCACAAACAAATATAATAAGTATCATATTCGCTGTGCTTTTCACAATTTGTTTACATTTTGGGTTTATGTGCAGAACATGTGACAATGTATTCATAAGGCAGCTTCATTAACTATTTACCTATAATGAGCTTGTACTTAAAGTCTATTACGGAGCCCGAGCTTGATGTCATTCAATTCAATTCCTTGTTCGAAATATGGTTTATTTCCCATTGAATTAATAGATTAATATACAAAGGAATTAGTTAAAGAATGTTGTTTTCTTATCATGGAAAAATGCCTTCAAAATAGTAACATATGCCAACAGCTCAAACTGTACAGACGGAATAAAACCCAAAGAGTTTCACTTTATTATTATGTCTTCACGAATAGCAGCAATCCCTAAAATGCGAGCAGCTGTTGGTGCTGGTGTTTTTCCTCAAATCTTGAAAATGTTTTTGTTTCATACTTTTGGCCACAGGGGTTAATTCCCTCGGTCGTTTGAAATCAATGCCAAAGAAAACTACATTTTAGTTTGTAAACCACCACCATGGTTTATTCTAATATTTGGTGCCAGATAATTGCTTTGGTTTGGTACAAAATGAACAGAGCAATCAATTTTTCTGCCAAGCTGAAATGTGACTCACCAAACAAAGTCAGGAGACAGCGGCATTTTTCTCCCGATCTTATCTGGAGCTCTGTCACTGCAGGAAAGGTGCGGAGCTGCAAATTAGATTAGAGAAACCGATTTATTCTGAAGGTGACTGAGGACACCGGCTCCACAAAGAAACCCCTGTGCTCCTCTTCAGATCCTCAGAATCACATTTCACCACCATAACAGCATTTTGTGATTGTGTTGGCGCTCACCGGTGAGGCGGGCACGTATAGTTAATCGTTAAGTGGGGTTTATATAGGGTGAGTGTTTGTGTAACGCAGCAGCAGCAATTCTGCACAGTAAGCGTTTCTCCCTTGAAGCTGTTTTCCTTTTGTCTCATTTAAAACAAGCGTGACTATCTTGAGAAAAATGAAATGTGGTCACAACAGAACAAAAGAACTCGGTTACTCTGTGACATGTCGGCCTTTGAATGTGAGAGAGCGAGATGTGTCGCTCGGGCCTGTTTATGTGCACATCTCATTATTTGGGTGGTTTGAGCGAACATCAGCTGGTTGTTTGTGCATCTGCAGGACGAACTTCTCCTTGACCTCGGTTCTTCGCTGCCGTATCAGTGTTGTTACAGGGATTGGAGCTCTGCTGTCATGATAGCGTTCAGAAAGCCTCCCTCTTTGGTTCATGTAAGAGAAGAATCCTGCCTGAGTGCTTCTCTGTGAGCTCAAAGCCGCAGCTCTTCTCAGTTATCACACTGTGGGGTTTTTCCATGTGCTGGAACTCGTGGCTGTGTTTTCCTGGTGTTGACATGACTGCAGAGCAGAATGTCATGCTGGCGAGGGGCAGATGTCAAAGCTGCGAGTGCTTTGCTTTGTTCCTTTGACAGAACTGCAATGTAGAGAGGACATCATTGTTGCTGATGCTTATTCTCCTCCATCGGCCTAATCTAATCTAACTCCTCCTCTGATTTCTCTTACAGGGGATAAAACCTGACAGTTTCTACAAAGTCAAAGTCCCGGAGCTGAAGGAGATCATTGAGGGCTGCATTCGTATGAACAAAGATGAGAGGTACAAATAAAATAATCTATATTTCCATGTTTTTCCTGTTATCCTGGCTTTTGTTTTGTGCTGATAAAGCAGAAAAAAAACTGACAAAGCTCGTTTTTAGTCTCCCTATGCTATCATGGAATATTAAAATATCAAAGAAATGAAATAAAAGAAATGTTTTCTAGTTTAAACGTTACTAAAATGTTGTTTTCCATCGTTTGTACGATGTAAACATCAGGAAAAGAGCTTCAGGTTTGAGAAACTCTTCTCCTGCAGCTTCTCACTGAGCGGAAAGTGGTTTTTGGAAAGTTTAGTCTTTCAAAAACATTCACAACTCTCTCACAGTGCAGCCAAGTTTCTCTCACGTCGTATTCACTTTATTTTAAACTGATTGTCCTGATGTAAGTCGGAGAGTCAAGGTCGTTGCAGCCTGATAGACTGCATGTTTTGTAACTGTCTTTTCTTTTTTTTTTACTGTTGTGGGCTCACACTTTGATTCTCACACTTTGTGCTCAATGAGAAAAACCCTGATCTGTGAAGCTGAATGTTTTTTAAAAAGGTTTTGGAAATGAATCTGTCCGTTAATTAGCCAAAGCGTCCGAGAGTAAACGACTAAACGCTTCTCTTCCTGCAGGTACACCATTCAGGACCTCCTGGAGCACCCCTTCTTCCAGGAGAACAACGGCGTGCACGTGGAGCTGGCGGAGGAGGACGACACGGTGAAGTCGGGCCTGAAGCTGTGGCTGCGCATGGACGACACCAAGAAGCTCCAGGGGAAGTACAAGGACAACAACGCCATCGAGTTCCTCTTTGAGCTCTACAAGGACGTGCCCGAGGAGGTGGCGCAGGAGATGGTAGGTCGACCTCCGCGGCTTCACCGCTTCACCGCCCGCTGCCTCGCCTGATCCAGTTTGTTGCAGCCATTAGTGAGGAAATTGAATAATTGATTCCCGATCATGAGATAGACATGTTCTCTGCATCCTGGTCTTGATTTATGATTATAGCTTTTTATAGGTTTTCTAGAGGAACGTGACATATGGCACCACCCCCTATTGTTTTTAGAACAGTTGATTCCTCACAAAAGAATTTTCATCTGGATGCTTTAAAAAGGGTAATTAGATGTCTGCTTGAAGTAGACTCATTATCTTAATGAGTTATTTTTACTTCTACAGCAATAATATTCAGAAAACTAGAAACACGGCCCGACAGTCTCCTTATGAACCCACATTTAAATTCTTGATTTTTATTTGGATTCTCCACATTAATATAAATCAGTCCCCTAAATAATTTTTTATTAATTATTCTGTGAAAAATCTGTGAAAATACAATCTTAAAGTGTCCCTGGATCCACCCCCTTATTTGGATCCATGGCTAAAGGTAATGGGACACTTACAAATACATAAATCAATTTCAAGGATTTTTCCATGGTTATTGTAGATTTTGTAAGAATTTTACCTGAACATGCAGATATTCACTGTTATCAGCGATGCCAACATCATTTCACAGATTCTGAAATTATTAGAGAAATAAATGGTTTGCCATCTTCCTCTCGACCCCAGACGGTGAAAGCAGCATCGCTAATGCCCCCGGCATCATTCTACCACTTTTACGGTTCTGTTGTGACAGCGGGAACATTGAGATGTGCTGCAGGCCATAAAGACAAAGCCTTGACGAGTGTGTCAAGGGCACACGGCTCAACCTTTAATCATCAGTTGTGGGAAATGTGAGAGCGTGTCTCAGGAAGCAGCATCTTTAATAATATAATGGCTCTTGGTTGTTAGGAAACCGGCCGCGTGTCCTCCGCAGAGGTCACTTTTAATGAAAATACAAGCCACAATTCCTCACTTGTTTATCTCTTTGGGGTGGTTTTCATCAAGATCAAATTTGGTATCAGTACGGGGACACGTAGTGCCGGCGTGCTGCTGTAATCTGACCATGTGCTGAGTGGCATGTTCAGCCTGAGAATCCCTCTCTGCTGCACCGGGTGTCACGAGAGGCGGTGGAAGACTACAACCCGTCAGAGGAAATCAAATCAAACGCTGTCAGAACAAAGCTGATGTCACAGTTTGCGTGCTCGGGTCGTTCAGAGCAACAGATCTGTGTAACTTGTCGACATTTTGCAGACAGCACATCACGGACCATAACGTTTACACCCCCCGCCCCTGTTGTGCCCTGACCATCTCTGTGTGTTGTTACTCAGGTCGTGCTCGGCTTCGTGTGCGAGGCGGACTTCAAGCTGGTGGCCAAGGCCATACGGGACAGGGTGTCGGCCATCAAGCGGCAGAGGGACAAGCTGAGGCGGCTGTCGGAGGAGAAGAAGAGGAAGAAGCTGGAGCAAGAGGCCATAGAGGAAGAACCCGAGCCTCAGATCTGTTCACCCAAAGTCAGAGAGGTCGCGGCAGCGGAGTCCCCCACCCCGGCCATGACGCCTCCGGCCCCCATCGTGTCCCCCGTCACAAGCTCCGCGGACTCCGGCGTCAGCTCCAACTACCCAGCAGAACCAGAGGAGCCCGAGGCCGACCAGCACTTCCACATCCGACACAACAGCCTGTCCTCCGCTAACTGTGAGGGGCCTCATGTCACATCCCATAACATGACGTGTGCTGATTTTCATGTTTTCAGTTCAAAAACAAGGAGGAATATAAATGTTGTGAAAAAAAAGTAATTCTTAAAATTCTTAAGTTAAGTACAAGCACCTCAAATTAAAGGAGCTACACAAAGTAACTTCATTAATGTTTCAGTTACAGTCGTCGCTCAATGTTTGACCTTTGACCTCCGCTGGATTTGTTTGTGCTCAGGTAAGAAGTGAATCAGGAAACACGAGTGCTTCTCACTGCTTTAGCTGAACCATTGTCAAAGCTGCTCAGATGTCGGAGCACATGGGAGGCGCACAGTGAAATGTGAATCTGTGGATAACTGAATGATCTAGTCCCTGTAATTTCCCGGCTGTTGCACAAACACCACAAAAGTTGTGTTTGTAGATATCGAATCTTTCTGTTTTTCATCCACACGACATCCTGAGTGTTCTCTCTGGAGATTCGGAGTGAATCAGTCGGATCTGGTCTAAATGAACGGCGCACAGTGGTGTCATTGTCATTGTGTGTATGGTTCCCGTCTGTGTCGGTCTATCAGGCCACACAGTTGATCACATGCTAATGGTTTATATCCTTTGTTGAAACAGCTGACTGCGAGACGGATGGCTATCTGAGCTCCTCTGGGCTCCAGGATCCGCTGGAGGCCGGCACCTTCAACGCGCCTGCGACCCCTCCCACCGCGCAGGCCGCCTCCCCCACTGCAAGCGGCCTCCCCATCCCGGCCCTGCGCTTCCCCTCGGTGAGTGGCCACAGTAAAGAGCAATTTCCAAGATTTTACGAGACCTTGTTAAACGAGATAACTCAAATAAAATACAGTGCTGACACATATGTAAACAATATATGACTATAAAGGAATTGAGTACGTAGGACCATAAAGATGAGTGAGATACTCCCGGAGGAGGAGGAGAAACTCCAACTTACATAAGGAATAACTTAATATCCTGAAGTTTCCAGTATAAATAGATGTAGTGTGTATTTTTTGCTACTTGATGAGAAATGTTCATAAGCAAAGTGAACGATTTGCCTGTGAGTAAACTGTGTAAATCTGAATTACTTTAAATACTTATGCACCCAAGAATAAGCATGTGGAAAATGTCTCATGGCTACTATCTAGTGCTGAAAACCTCAAAAGTAAAAATATATGAATCAAAGTCTTTCTCCGTGTTTACCTCCTCCACATTCCTTGTTTCTATTCAAAGAGCATTGCGGTATCCAACAACACGGAACATGGCAACTCCCCGAGCGGCTTCAGCTCCCCCGTGGACAGGTAAAGCTCCTCCTCCTCCTCCTCCTCTCCTCCTCCTCCTCCTCCTCCTCCTCCTCCTCCTCCTCCACATCTGTGGGGCTGTGACAACAAGCTCGAGGCAGTCGACCGGCTCCTCTGTGTTTTTATTGCAGCGAGGCAGAATGGACCCTCGCGGGTTTCTGTGTGACTCGGCCTCAGATGTTGCGGAGGCCCTGTTTTCCATGTTGGTGGGATATTAGGGGGGGGGGGGGCTCTATTCCCGGCATGAGAGCTGATAATAGATGTGTAGACTGTGTGTGTTTGTGTGTGTTTGTGTGCTGAGGGGCTTTCATCATTGCTCCATCTTCTGTTCAGACACAGCAATGTTTCAAAATTACATTGCCCCCATTGACTGGGAGACTCTCTAATCCTGAAACGATTGTTTTCATTATATATTAGTTGTGACCTCCACCGAGGAGGTTATGTTTTCCACAGGACGGATTTCCACGGTTTCACTTTCTTTAACATTGCGAGATAGGGTGTTAAATTACGAATATTAATTTGTGGATCTGCCAGTACTAGTTTGTGTTTTATTCATCCGTCTATGAACTTTAAAAAAATAACTCTATGACCCGGGGTCGACAGGTCGCATGTTCAGAGCTCAAACATATTTGGTTTATAATGACAGAAAAGAAAACAGAGATCTGGACTTTTATGATTAAATTAAATTTCAAAAACTCTTGTCAGTTAATTTAAAAATGTATTTGTGTGTTATTAGTTTTTCACACTTGTCCACGATGGACTGAAATAAATGTCCAGTCTAGTTGAGAGTCATGTTTCACAACAGCTCAGGACCCATAACGATTAACTATCTAGGAACCAAACTTACTCCTAGTTGCTTTATTCTCTATCCTCTGACGAAAGCCCGGGAATACTGAGATCAAAACTGAGAAATGATTTGAAAATATCAACTTGTTCACATTTCCATTTTAAAGTGGAAAACGGGCTTTAATTTGAACTGAAGTTACCCGTGAGGTGGGAGGTTTTTAAATAGAGCTGAGTGGACGCAGGCCAAGCAGCAGCCCTATAAATGTTAGTGTGTGGTGTGTGTGTGTGTGTGTGTGTGTGTGTGTGTGTGTGTGTGTGTGTGTGTGTGTGTGTGTGTGTGTGTGTGTGTGTGTGTGTGTGTGTGTGTGTGTGTGTGTGTGTGTGTGTGTGTGTGTGTGTGTGACCACAGCGAACTGAAAAGGCCCAGGAGATGCAATTAGCTGAACCGAATCGTTTAATAAAAGAAAACACACTGAACGTTCTCCAGTTGAAACCTAAAACTCCTTCATTGTACAGATCGCGTGGACGTGAGACAACAGCACCTTCCTATAGAGTCTGAACAGACCCCATTACATTGTATTGTTTAACTTTGAGTGTTCACACCCACGAGAAACACATCAAGACATTTGCGAGTGCTGTTTATCCTTATGTGTGACGCCAAGATAATCAGCCATGATAGATATTCACACCCTGTCACACTTCTGTTGCGATTGATAGATTGACTTTGAAATTGCTGCGGGAGGAAAGATTCAGTTCACGTTCTAACAAGTAGCATCTGTCATGTACTTCCCCGCAGCTACGCCTCTGACGTGACCTCAGGCTTGAGCGACGGCTACGAGGGCCTATCGGAGAAGAGCGAGAAGACGGCTGCGAGGCGAACCGCGGCGAAGCTGTTCAGGAGGAGGGCGCGCTCGAGGCTGCGCATCACAGGGGTACGATAAATCAAAAGCTTTAATCATCATAAACAGATAAAACAACGGGCAGGGCTGGATGACTGGATGATGGGAGGCACGGTGATGGCTCCACCCTGGTTATGCAATGTTATCAGTAGCTATGCTGTTCCTCCCTCGTCAACCGCAGGACGTCTCCTCTGATCAGGACACTCTGGAGGCAGAGACAAACACATCATGCATGAGCACATGTTCTACAAAGAGTGCACAGTACAATGCACGTCACAGACTCACAGCACACACACGACGTGACACGTTTGCTCACACGTAAACATACGCAGTAAAACATATTGTCCCCCCCCCCCCCCTGTGTTTGAGTCAGAGAGCAAACAGACACCTGTCCTGACCGTGTCCCTCTCCGCAGCTCTCTGATAAAGTGGACCGGGTGGTCGAGTGTCAGCTGCAGACGCACAACGACAAGATGGTGACCTTCAAGTTCGACCTGGATGGAGATAACCCTGAAGACATCGCTGCGGTCATGGTGGGGATCAAGAGATCATATTTAGAATATCAATAATATAACACTTTGACCATTATACTTTTTTGGTAGATATAACCTTGAAAGAAATGCCCGATAGACTCAGAAAAACTTTACATTAGGAAAAATCTAATTTTTATAGTGTTAACATGAGCCACCAAACCAAATGATCACACCACATCACATAATAGTAACAATCAATAATAATAATTCAACTTTACAAGTCAATTATCCTCCGTATATTCCAATTATACATATATGGGTCAACCACCGCAGCCAAACATTTATTAGTGCTCTTATTATTTTAAAGTATAGAGGAGACACCAGATGTGTCACTGAGCGTGAACATCACATCTATCGGACAAAGGCCCCTCAGAAAAAAATATAGATGAAATGAATGGGTTAACAGTTTTCTATGGAGACACATGAGGTCACTGTGTCAGCTGATACGTTTTGCAGATTCCTGTATCACAGTCGAAGGTACACATGATTTATTCTGCCTCTAGTTAACAGTGTTTTTTTGTTTGTTGATCTGAACCGTGGCTGATATTTAATCTAAGTCACTGAGAAGTGAGTGACGCAGGCACACCACCCCCCCCCCCCCCCTCCCCCTCCTGTCATTGTCTCTTAGCTTTATTAGAGGTTTGCACAAGGGTGAATGCGATGAGGGCCTGAAGAGGCAGCATGTGCAGCACCACAGAATTTACTGTTTTCATCACCCTTCCAACAGTGGTCTTTTGTTTACTGAGTCCTGGCACAGTGGGGGGGGGGGTGCTTGGCTGAATGAGCTGAGTTACGCCGCGCTGACAGGAAACGGTCACCACACCCCTGCCCACAATCACAGCAACACTCAGAACTGTATGAATATGCAAAAAAAACCGCAAAACCTCGGCGAATAAACTGCTGCATTGTGGATTAACAGGATGATTCATGTGTTTTTTCCTGAGAACAAGTAGCTGATGATTGAAGGGGTGTGTGCTGGCGGGGGTGCTGTGACACACAAATAGACACCCACTATACCTGGAGACAAAATATTTACTCTGGCAGTGTAACTAAGTGCAGTTTTAAAAAAGTATTTTTAATTTTTTTACTCTATTTTCTGCTACTTTACGCTTCTACTCTTCAAAATTAGTTTATGTTGTTCTGCACTTGAAATAATTTACACCTGTTGTTACTTTGCAGCTTTTACACCTGATGAACTATGAGTAAAGAAAATACAAAAAAGATCAGCTATTTATATCAACAATACAGTAATATTATATAATATATCACTATAACACGTTTTTGACACTTCAGGTAAATTTTCTGATAATAGCATGACTGTAATGAAGCCTAAACCATGTTGATCGCCCCCTGCTGGCTGGCTGCAGTATAAGTCATAAACCCCGCCTCCTCCACGTTAGCAGACGGGACATGGCCCAAACTAAACAGCCAAAGTACACTTTAAATACTTTTTTCACTTCTTACTCAGACTCTGGCTCCAAATGATGTCTAAAATGGAAGGTGGACATTTCTGGGATATTTTAGCTTGATTTGTTGCAATGGGAGGAAATGGAGACACATCGTCCATCTTTTTAAACGGTCTATTGATAATACTCAGTCGTGCAATCTGTCTGAATGCCTCTTCCACTGTCCTTGTGTCGTCCAGGTGCACAATGAGTTCATCCTGCCGTCAGAGAAGGAGGGCTTCATCCACCGCATGAGCGACATCATCAAGCGGGCCAAGGCTCTGATGTCCAAAGACCAGCCGGTCCACGCCAGCGGGCACCGACTGCCCCAGCCTGCTTTCCACAGCGCGGTTAACTCGCTGTCTTCCTCCCAGGTCAGCAGCACCTGCTCCTCTCCAGTAATCCACATCGCAGCATTGTTACCTGAGGACAAACCAGTGTGTGTTTTACTGATTGTCATAAATCACATCAGCTATAGTGTGTGTGTGGCGGTGGTTATCTAAAGCAGACCCATAAATCTGGTGTAAATGCATAGCTGCTGCTGTAGCTGTGCTTCCGACACTGGATGATAATAAAGAAAAACCTCGGCTGAGTGCTTTCCTCACGGCCCCTCCTGAGACTCGGCCTTAAAGATGGAAGGTTAAGTGTTGTTGAAGCCACCTGAGGCAGCGCTTTCATTTGGAACATAATGTTCCTGAAAGCACCAATGTCATAAACCCCTGTGATTTGTGGAAGCGGGCCAGAACCCACTTCTCTCACACACACCACTGTATTTGTTCCCAGATCGTTTCCAGTGCTCCCACCATAAGGACATTTTCCAGATTATGTGCCCATATTGAGTGGGCTAAATAATGAATGTTTGTTTTACTTGAGATTGTGTGAACTTGTGAGACTTCCAGGAAGAAAAATGAAGGTTGTTAAGAGCAGTGCCATCCTGTGCAAGATATGTCCCAATGCCGAATCCGATACAGTTTGTCCGCTAAAGGGAAAGAAGCGTCTGTCCTGCCAGGATATGTTCCACTAGAACAAATCTCATTGTGCCCTCGAGTAGAAATAATCCAAGATGTTTGCAGAAGCTGGAACAAAGAGTAATGTGCAGTTTCACGTAGGACAAGAGACGAGTGAGAGCAGTAAAACTCAACCTTCAACCATCTACCTTGTTCACCACGTTTCCGACCCCCTGGCCACTATAATTACCCAGAACCACTTTGGGGGCGGATCTCTCCTTGGCCTCTCTCTAGCGCCTGATTACAAACATTACATGCACCACATCCCGTAAGAACCATTATAGCTGCGCTCCCCAGCACCGTCCTGCCCGGAAACCACACCGCGCTGGTTGAGTCAGGAGGAAACCCACGATCGGACTCTGTTGTGTAGTTGTGTTACTACTCTGACTGTTCTGTGGAGCGATGGAGGCTGAATCCTCGGAAGGAAAAGCTGGAGCCGTGCTGCTAACCTGGCTAATGAAAAAGTCTCTGTATATCTTCCCCTCAGATTTCACAGAGCTGGATTAGAGTGGCCACTTAATCAGATTATGGAGACTTTCCATAAAATGACCAACAAAGCAATACTAGTTCTGTTAACTGGTTAGTAGGATGAGATTTATTATAGAAAACAGCTCTTTACACAAATTAATAGAAATGGATTTAATGCAACACTGACAATAAATACATCATCGTGTAACTGGGGTCAGGCCTCAGGGGGTCGCACACGTCATCCTCTGAAGGCAGATGCATCCTGTGCTTCAGTGTCTTATACTTAAAGGGACATTACGTGGATTTTACATGTGGGAGTCTATGTATGAGGGAGGATACAAGTCTAAAAAAAACAGTTCTTTGGTATTTTTAGAAATCAAAGTTATAGCAGAAGCCTGGTGTTGTATAGCTGGAGCAGTGTTTAGGACTTTTTATGTTTTCTATTTGTGTCTCCGAAGTCCCCCCGGGCATGAAGGCATGAGGCTCTGCATAATAATTCTAAATCAATGTGAACATGAATATGAATATGAATAAGTGAAGTGGACACTGAGCTTCATCAACTCTCTCTTCCAGCCTAATCTGCACAGTCAGCCGCTGCCCCGAACACACTCGTCCTCCTCTCTGCCCGGTAAGACCTCACGTCTGCTCTGATTAACTCATTTAACCCAATAAGAGGAAAGTGGACAACCTGATGTTTGAAGAGATTAAAACTGAAACGAATCTAGAAACTAACGACTACATTAGTACCTCGCCCGCTGTGCTTTTTGTAGTAATTACTTGCAAGCCTGAAATTCAGCAAATAACATTAACGGCCTAGCATTTGTGTGTTGCATCTATTCTGTTGTGCATGCCCATCGGTGTGTGTGTGTGTGTGTGTGTGTGTGTGTGTGTGTGTGTGTCTGTCACATCATCTCATTGCATGTGTGTTGTCTCAGACTTCGGCCTGGCTAACCCGAGCGCAGGGGTACGTGGCTCTCCCCCGTGCCCCAATGGCGACGTCTCCGGTGCAGACGTGACTTCATCTGGGCGACCGCTAATGCGCTCGCAGTCTTTCCACAACGCCGCAGGTAAATAGCCCCCCCACCCCCCGGCCCCACGTGAAGAGGCCGAGCATTGTTTACTGTTTCAGCACACTGAAATATTCTTACAGTCCTCTGGCAGAGAATAAGTCAAAGCAAAACTCTGCTACCTCATAAACCCCCACTGCCCTCCTCAGGGGGGGTGTTCTCTGTATTGTTCTGACATTTGCATGGCGCCATCCGCCATCCCCACACCTCAAAGCCTTCATCTGTCTCTGCCTTGCAGCAGACCCTCTTGGGTAATTACCTCACCTGAACGGCCCCTTCTCGCTTTGAGGGGGCTGTGAATGCTGTCGCTGTGAACCAGGAGCTTCTCTCCAGCGCCGCGATAGTCTGCAACATCTGCTTGCCAGCTCACACTCCTACAGAATTTCCAAGAAAGCCTCCCCTCCTCCCTCAAAGCCTCCTTCCCCCACGGGTTTAAATTAAAGAACACACATCCTCCCTAAGCCCCCGTGTCTCGGCCTCGGCGGCCATCTGAACGTCTTTATCCCCTCTTGTGCTGCGTCCCCTCTGGCTTGATGTCCGCTGGATGGTCCCTGTCGCAATTTGCCTCTTGGCCTCCTGCCACTGGAGTGTTGCCTAACCTGCGTTTCCGTCAGCATGGAAAAAAGTAGAGGCTGGTTTGCATCATCAGCAACAGGAGGTGTGGTTTCTAACTGAGGAGCCATTGTTGAGGTAAATGTCAAATCAATGGATGGAGCTGGGACGTTGGCTTCCCCGAAGGAGTGATGCAGAAACCCTGACTGCTTTAATCTCACAATCGGTCACAAAAAGGCTGTTTACACACACGTGTGTTTGATTTAAACTCCTCGAAGATGTCATACACAAAAAGCCTCACTCGCTCCACTGGTGCAGAAGCCCTCACAGCTATCTGACTCTAATGTGCAAGTGCTGCGGCTTAAGAATGCAATTATACTCTGAACAAAATGTCTTTGTTCACCATGGAAACCCATTATTTGAAAGAATGGCAAAGAGTTATGCTCCTCGTGGCAAACGTCTTGGCAGGAGGTTAACGGGAGAATCCGACGAGAGGACAAATGAGTGATCTCACTCGTCTCTCCGGGTCGACTCGGTCCAATATCCCACTGCAACCCTGCGTTTGATGCACAAGTGAAATGAGGACATTCGGATTTTTTATTTCTTTTTTGCACGTGTCTCTTTTTGCACAGATGATTGACTTCCCAAACCACAGATTAAAACTCTTTTTTGTGTCTTTTGTCTCCCAGGGTCTCCGCTTCAATACCAGCACCACCCCCACCCTGCGGCTCTCCTGCCCCACCACCAGCACTACCACTTACCCTTCATGGGCCACACGCACTTCCCATACCCATACCCTGGCTCTCCGGGTTCCCCCAAGCCGGCAGCGCTTCATCCTCCCCTCACACGTGTAGCCAGCAACCCCACCTTCTCTTCAATCCCCTCACCCGGGTCCCCCAGTCCTCAGCGTGAGACCCCCAGTCCTTGCAGCAATGAGAGCATCAACATGTCCCCATCTCAGCATCCCAATATGTGGCCCACCCACACACAGCCCCTGTTTTCATTGGCTAATGTCATCTCCATGGCCATGAGCATGGCTCAGTCTTTCAGCCTGCCCGCCCAGGGGATCCCCTCCTTTCCAGGGTATCACCCCCAGCTTCCCGCTCACATGACCCAACAGTCGGGTTACCCCTCTGTCTACCAACAACAGTACCAAACTTCAGTAGAGGCCCAGTACCAAGAACAGAGCAATGTCTACCACAGCCCTGAGAACACACAAATGGATGGAGCCGCTTTCTTTACTCAGAACAATTATCCCGGCTGGTTGCATTCTGTCTCTCCACCTTCCATGGCTTCCACTCCTCCGCCGACTCCCCAGGAGTTTCTGCAACAGGTTGGACTCTCCAGTCCGCCCAGTCTGACCCAGGAGGAAAGTCTCCACAGTTACATGACACAATACCAAGCACAGGGTCCAGCTCCGGCCAAACCCGATCCACAAAGCTCCAGCTCCGACTCCTCGTCAGATCTTTCCTCATCGCCCCCAGACAGCCCTGAAAGCACTGTGAGTCATCATTACTCTTATCTCCGGGGCTGAATCTGATTTCTAAAGCAATGCTTTGAATACGCTAATGTGTTAATTCATTAATCAACAAGTCCGTCAACAGAATTCTGATGATTGATTAATAGTTTGAGCCGTTTGTTAAACAACAATTCAACATTCACTGATGTGAAAGTCTTGTCTCCATTGTCTGTTTTACATTTTTGAATTAAACTTCTTGTGAACTGAATATCTTAATGGTTTGAATACTTGATCAGACAAAACAAGTTATTTGAAAACACAAACTTAGGGTCTATGAAATTGCAAAACACATTTTTCACAATTTCCTGACATTTTAAGGGCAATTCATTAATGGAAGAACTTTAAGATGATCCAATCCAACCTTATCCAACCAATCCAAACAATTTTTTCTAGTTGTCAATTTTTGACATCTTGGATAAAAAAAAGAAAACTGATATTGACAGAGAGACTTTATTTAAAGTGGATCCCCCAAGCTGGGTCAATTAGATGCAAGTTATATTGCTAATCCTCATTCTCCCTGTGTAGTTATCGTCCTGCAGCCCTCAGCCGCACCCTCCTGTACCTGAGATGAACGTCAGCATCCCAAAACCAAAAGTCTCTTCCACTGGTAAGAAAATCTGCGAATGTTCTCTCGTGTTTTCTCCTACGTCAGATGTAAAATAACTGGACGAGGTTCATGTTTTCACCCCAAACAAACCCACACACACGCTTGTGTATACACACAAACGCCCCCACAGCCAAATATTACACATTTTTTCTTCTGCGCTCCGGTTTATAACGTGTTGGGTCTAAATACAGTCTGATGTTTCTGTCCTGGACAATTTGCCTTTTGAGCTGTTTTCAGTTCCCCCCCACCCCCACCCCCCTCTTTCTCTCTGCCGTATCCCTGGCGACATTATCATCCATTAGCGGTGCCTCTGGAGCTGTTGCGTCAGCGTCTGGATGTAATGTCCCATTCAAAATGAACACAACCGTAGGTGTGATCGTGGCCCTGCCCGCCGTCGACGGCCAATCGCTGAGCGGCGCTGCTCGTTACCCGCCTCTCCTCCCACATCCACACCTGTCAGTGTTTATTCCCTCCACAGCGAGCACAGAGCCCCTCTGTTGCAGGCGGGCAGCGACCCAGACACGCTCTGTGTTTACTGTAAGAAGGACACTTAGTGGGCAGAGTGAGACACTGCAGGATTCTAAAGCCTCAAATCGTCTGCAGATGTGAGCAGATGTGAGCAGATGTGAGCAGACTGTTCCTGCTCTCTTAAGGCGACGACAGATAAATAACCTCATCACGATCGTCATCAGTTATTATCCCTGCTGTAAACTAAGGCTCTTTAGCGGAGATCTACTGACAGGAGATTATTATTTTAGAAAGTGAGCTATGCTAAAAGTGAGGGTCATAAGGGGGGGGGACAATCCCAGCTAACATTGCTGTGAAAGGTGGGGTACTCCCAGTCTATCACAAGGTTTACACATAAAACAACCATTCACATTCACACTTATGGGCAAATTAGATTTCTATGGACTGTGGGAGGACACCCAAACTCCGGACCGGGGTTCAGACCCAGAACCATCTTATTTAGATGTGATCAGGCCCCATCGAGCCATTAGTAGTAAATAAGTGTTTAAATAACAAACTTCTTTCAAGACCGCTGCTAAGAAACACATGATTAGACTTTAATCAAACTGTGGCCGTGAGGTTTGTGTGAGGGGGGGGGGGGGGTTGTCCCGATGATCAATCAGCTCTGATCAGATTAGAGAACAGTCATTGTTCAGCCTGTGATTGGCTGTCACTCATATAAACTCTCTGTCCAGATGATGTAACTTCTCATTCATGGACACAACTCACAGCTTAAATGACATAAGTTCGGATCCTTGATCAAGGTATTTACATCTTTAACCCAAACCTTTTGACTCTATATTCTAGAAGTCCGGTCCACACCAGTGACTGTCGGCCGATTCCAGGTGACGCCCAGCATTGACATCCCTGTGGCTGCTGTGTCTGTACCTGCTGCACTACAGCCTGAGGTCAGCAGCGGCACCACATCAGAGAGCAGCACAGAGGAACAGGGGGAGTCTGAGACCAGCCTGGGAACCTCCCTCACCATGTCCCCTCCTCACCCACATCCTCAGGTGGTCCTCCAGGAGCTGGACAGACAGCCGGTGTGGGCCGGGAGCCAGGAACAGCAGCAGGAGCCGCTGACACAGGACAGAGGAGTGGAGGACGAGGACGCAGAGGTCGAGTTTGTCGGGGAACGGCAGAGGACGAAGAAGAGGAGTCGGAGGAGAGCGTACAGCCTCAGCCTGTTGGGGACGTCTGTGGACAGCGGACTCTCGCTGACGGCTGCTGAGATGGAGGGGAGGTCGTGGGACGGGGGGGCGGGCAGCCCGCAGTACACTAATGCCCTTCACCATTTATGGATGATGACTTACAGCCGCAGCGCCCCCTACCTGAGCAGCGATGAATCAGACAGTGAAGATGGGGAAATGGTGGTGGAGCTTCAGGAACTCAGAGAGAGGTAAGAGACCATGTTGACCATGACCAGGTATTGTTTTTCAATACAATGTATGACCAGACAATAGATTTTTTACATTGACATAGTAAATCCACATATTGTACACATAGGAAACTTCTAATCTGATTTGGGAAAGTATTTTCAAAGTTGCAAATTTAAAAACATAACATTTGTGTAGCTTTGTACCTCTTCATGTGCTCAGTTAGACAAATACCGACATTACTGGCTTTGCATTCCCAGACTGACGGGCGAAGTTATTTGTCTTCCTTTACCAGACATCTGACCGAGGTGCAGGACCTGCAGGCTGCCCAGAAGAAAGAGATCGAGGAGCTGTATGAGCGGATGGGTAAGGTTCCT
Source organism: Reinhardtius hippoglossoides (assembly GCA_006182925.3). Lineage (NCBI taxonomy): Eukaryota > Metazoa > Chordata > Actinopteri > Pleuronectiformes > Pleuronectidae > Reinhardtius > Reinhardtius hippoglossoides. The sequence goes on along the minus strand of CM031690.1, from coordinate 4,001,320 downwards.
CCTCCGGGCATCGTCTCTCCTGCTGCGATGCTGTCCAGTCGACAGCGCCGCCTGTCCAAGGGGAACGGTTTCCCCTCATCGCGCCGGAACAGCCTGCAGCGCTTGGACATATTGCCACTCCAAGGTGAAGAAGAATATCCGAGAACATCCTCCACTGACTGTCTGACAGCTTAATGTCTAAACGGACGTTAAAGTGTGAACGTACTGTTTTTGTTTCCCTAGGTATCATTAGGAGAAACTCTCTTGGAGGCAGCAGTAGCGGCTCCCAGGATAAACCCAGCAAAGGGGTCACCTTTGCCAATGACATAAGTAGAATGGTGAGTGTTCACTGCTTAAACAAACTTCATACATATTATTATGAGTTAAACTCTAACCGTAAAAATGCTTATTCAAGTCTAACTTTGAATCTTTCCCTTTTCCAGTAAGAAACGCTCAGCCGAGCTGTATATCTGGACTACCTCATCTGAAGTGTGACAAAGTGCTCATACCCGTCCTGAAGGAGGATCCCGTTAACACTTGTCACACACCCGCCCGCCGATCAACGAAAACCTGCTTCCCTCTGCCAGTGGTCATTTACCTCAAATGTACAGAAACTGTCACCAGTGGCGCAGAATATCCACTAATCAGATTCCCGTTCAGTCCTGATTGTCCTTGTAAATAAAGCGTCAGAGCCGACGGGTCAGAGGTCACCAGCTTCAGTTCAAGCTGCCGCAGTAAATGTCCCATCACAGTTTGTTTTAAAGGAAACATATCGTGCTGTTTTTGTGTGTTTTATTGTTTTTGTGTGAATTTACAAGTTCTGCATAGTTGAAAAGCCCAAAGTCTGTGGTGAAGGAAGGAAGGACGGAGGCCTTGTGTTTCAGACAGAGGCTGAAAAGAGGTGCTGCAGCAATAGGGTTATTTTTCAAATAATAACCCAAATTAAAATGACAACCCTGAGTATGAGCGCGATATGTCTCCTTTAAATGTTTTCTCTGATCAAGCTCTTCAGTCGAGTGCTGCAGAGTCGTGGCGACACAATGACCTTGACCCAGAATGCCTGATAGTTGCAGTTTTCCTGTCTTCTCACTGCCGTTAATCGCTGGAGCGACGTTAACCAGAGGAACTCTGGCTCTTACCGATAGTTTTTCGTACACAGATGACAATATTTTGAATAATCTCATATCTGGTGTGGTTAGTTAATGATGTCTCAGCATATTTAATATATTTTTCATGTACTGGAGCTGACTGCTGCCTTCCTGGGGCTGACAATAACAGTCACGATGGATTAAACAATTAGATTTTGTTGTAGTACAACTTCTTTAGTGGTTTTGACACCTGATAAGATCAACTGCATTCTCCAGATTCAGTTTGACTGCACTTCTGACATTTTCAGATGGAGTGAAGGTGATTTCTCACTTTGTTAAGCAGTATATGTAAATACCATGAAGATGTTAATGCATCAGGAGGAAATGTTGTGCAATGGAAAGTATTTCTTCATATTGATTTTAGGTTTTTAGACTACTGGCTTGTACATGTGTATATAGTAGAGTGCATTTATAGATCACGTTTACACTTTAAGAGTAAACTAAATGTTTCCGCAACCTTAATTCTTGCTCAAGCAAAAAAGACAAATTATTTGTTGCTTGTTTCATGATTCGAGCACCTTGTGCACTTTAGTAAAATCTATTTTAATTCTCAGTCGGTCGAGGAAGAGCTGATGTGTTTTCCTTTTATTTTTTCATGAGAGGTCGAGGGTATTCTCCAGTTTATGTCCGATCACAGTGAAGATGATCTGCCCTCCTGCAGTTTGAGATATGTGCATTTCGTGGGACATGGAGAAATCAGTCCAAGCTGTGAATCAGTAGCTGTGGCCTTAATGAGAAAATCCACAACACACACTGAATTTTCTCCTGTAAGATTCATAATATATATACAAGAAAGTTTGGAATTTTGAATGTAAATATATAATTGTGTTGCTTTTTTCCAGAAGCTGCTGTCCTGCCATGCTGAATCTGTGCTTTTCCCTTACAATGTCTTACTTTATATTTTTATTCTCGAGATTTGGTGGCTAGATCGGACAGTGTATCGAACTTTGACAAATAATAAATGCAACTGTAAATACCACTTCTCTCATGTCATCTTTACTGCATATAGGTAGAGATATAGTGTGGAAAACCATTCAAATACAATAGATTTTTATTCAACAAGTCACTCTCTGACATAAATAATACGATTCAACAAGTTGATCCATGTGTCGTTTCAGCTGTGTCATTCTTTGCTGTTAAAAGCCGCTGTAAAGTTAACATTTGGTGACTGGTGTAAAGTATATGCCCCTCAAACTGTATCCATGTCACATGATCCCCAGGGCTGGAAGCCTGGCAGGTAACAGTTTTAATTACTCCTCAATCTGGGCCTTTCGTCTAACATGTGATGGGTCTGGTTACGGTCCGGTGATTTAGTCCTAATCTATTAACAAGCGTCCAGTTGCAAGTCAGCAGCAGAACTTCACAATCAAGACAAAGTCCACTACAGTGCTGTCTCAACATGGGGGATGGGGGGGGAAGAAAAACAGCGGCCAGTCGTGGAATATGAATCAGTGGCATCAGTGTCCACCATAAGTCCCTTCTCGGTTAAGTGCAGGACGGACACGCGGTCCAACAACAGGCAGGCAAACCACGCGTTTCAGTTGGCATCAGTCTTTGGCCCCTGCGCTCTCGCACGTCGGGTCTCCTCGTCCAACTCCTCCACGATGTGCTCCTGGGAGACGGAGTAGAACGTGTAGCCGTCTAACGAGGGAGCGGGGGGTCAAGGCAGAAACGTGGAAGCAGGAAACATAACGATACCACAGACACAACATGGCAACAAGGTGATGTCAGCGATGTGTTTGTCTCATCACTGCTTGGAATTACAGCAGAAGCTATACAAAATTATATTTATGTTTTATTTACTCTTTGAAATAGCAGAAGATACATATCTTTGATTCTATGGTATATAATATATAAAGATTATGGAGCCCAATTTGACAGCTCAGCAATACATTCTGCCTTAATGACACTTATAATATTCAGTTTTTGATTCAATATTAAGGTAATTTTGGAGGCTGTTGTTCGTGGTGCTGTTTTGAATATTCATAGAACCCTTATTGATATGAATATTAAACATATGAGCCACATATCTGCCAGAAACACTTCAATTAATGTCATCATAATAACATTGTCAATATCATGGACATACATTTTTATTTAGCATCTTGTAGTTGTGACTTTGTGTAAAAAAAGTTTGCTTAAAATACCAATGATGTCTTTTAGTAGTTGAATACAATAAGCTGAATATTATGTTCACGTTTAAGACATCAGTTCTCACAAAGACCCTGAAGGCATCACACAGACACTGCTACTAAGTTACCTTTATATAAACTACACATTTAAAAAGTTTGAACATGAAAGTTATTGAAAGTGTGCACTTGACTAACTGGTGGTTTAATTGACCAACTATCTGGTGAGTAAACCAGATGTTCTTAACATTTGAGTTTAAATGAGCTAAAAACTCATTAGCTAACTGTCACGTTAGCATCATTAGCAGCAGTGAACCAGTTTGACATTCACTTTGAAACGCATCCCGTCGCGCAGGTGAGTTAGCATTAGCATTAGCATTCTCGGTATTAAACAAACACAGTGATGTAACTCCAACGCATGGGGCCACACAGTATCGTTAGCACGCTAAGCTAACGTTACATAGTTCACCTTGTGTTGACGCTAAGCAAGGATACAGATGCCGAGGACGAGCGCCCCGATGGCGAGTCCCGTCGCCGCGTTCCTGCCCCGCAGCTTCACCGTCTTCTTCTTCCACTGCTCGAGCTCCACCTGCTTGATGAAGTGCATCTGCTCCAGGGAGAGACCCTCCTTGATCGGGTTTATCCTGGTGGCGAACGGCGCCTTGGACCCGGGCTCCGTCGGCGTCTTGTCGGCCATGTCTGCAGTCACAGTGCGCGGCGGGGGTCGGGATGTCTCCTCGCCGGTCGCACGCAGCGCGGAGTTACAAGTGGTTTGCTGTTTAATCCCAATGACAGGAGCCCATCCGTGTGCTGTGAGATCTGCGCTGGGAGGAACGGGTTTCCGCTTTCGACCTGTGTGATTGTAACACCGCTGTGCTACCTCCAAATGTGCCCCCCCGTGCAGCTAATGGTTCCTAGTAGCAGTTAGAAGGAACAGCACCATCTTCTGGATAAACATCAAACACTCACACGGTTTTATTTCCAAGTCGTTTCTCGACAGAAGTGATTTAATCCTTGAAAATGGCGAAAACGATCGTCGAGTCACAGGTTCCGTGAAACCGCGGGTGACTTGCTGTCTGACGCGCTCATCGACCTGAACAAGAGAAACAAGGACAACCTCAACAGTTTATCACACAACTTCACAAACTTCAAAGACAAGAGAACATGTGGTGAGTGGGTTAGTTCTTCATTTCAGATCGATAAGGAACACAACATTGTTATTGTTAACAGAGTAAGATAATATAAGATAAGATAAGATAAGATAATCCTTTATTAGTCTCAAATGGGACATTTGCTATATCACAGCAGCAAGAGTCAAATATAAGCATCAGTAAGTAATAATAAACATGCAATACTCAAGTGAAAGGATAATAATACTTCTACATATATACACAGTGTAAGAACAAGTTTAACCCAGAGTTAAAGTGGCTCCAGCAGGGGGCAGTATAGTGACTAAATCTCATTATTTAATTTATCTCCAGGCACCACTAACTGATCAGCTCCAGCAGATACCTATTAGGCCTAATTACATAAAACACTTAGTTAAGGAAATATAGTTAAGGCCCTGACCAGTGTAGTGTCTTGTAGACAATAGTCAACTGGACGACGTGAAAAGACAAGTCATGAATAGGTTTCTCTAAGTTTTGCCTCGTCTCTCATCTTAGCTTCTTAGCTGTGATATGTTTGAGATGCTGATTACACCAAGATCTTTAGCACAGGTTGACATGTTTAATGCTCTCGACTCCAGGTAGGAAGGAAGCTGTGAGCTGTCGTCACTCTGTAAACCTTCATACACCTGGGCTTGTGAGTGAGCCCTGTCATTAACGGAGAACAACTTGCAAAGCAAACTCCCAACCGCCAGCACCTGAGCAAACAAACCCTGGCCAATGCAGCGGAGCTAAAGACTGTGAATAAAGATGGACGACACATCTTCACTTCCTCCCACTATCCAGGAATCAAGCCAGAATGTCCCAGATACAAACACTGCCATCTCTAGGTTACATCATCGCTGCAGTAATGGTTGCGTCAGTCTCAGCTGTCAGTCGTGATTTAACACATTTTTATAGCATCAAATAAGTAATTAAACCCAAACTTACTGGCTGGGAAACAAGGATTTGTACAAAAATCAAGGTGAAAAATGTATTTTGACTTTTTAGTTAATCCATGTGGCATCCACTAACATGGAGGAGGCAGGGTTTATGACCTATACTGCAGCAAGCCACCAGGGGGCGAGACACAAGTCCACATGGCTTCACTTTTGTCTGTATTTTAACTTACAGTCAATGGATGGAGGAGTTTTAATGACTCGTAATGAACATCCAGAAGCTTCTTAGTACTTCACCAACACCTAAGTGCACTTTACTAAAATGAATTCACGTGGATTACCTCTAATATAAGTTCTGTCTCTTTAACATGCTTTACTCTTTGGAACATCTGGGCCTAGGTGTTATTTTTATATCATCATCCAGAGGACGATTTGTACCTCGGTAAACGATGGGATATATTTATAGTGTTTCATTTGCACTATGTTCAATTAGCATCACGGCAGAGAGCTCATAAATGACAGCGGATACTTGGAGAGTCACGGCTCAGATTTCATTTTATTGATCCCATTTCACAGAAGTAGACGAGATCTCTGCCCGTGTCATTTAACATAGGATTTCTCACACACATTTACCACCTTTTGTTGAACTGCATGCATGATAATGCCGTACAATTTTGTTTTATAGGTGCATGTATTTTGTATGGTCGATTATGGTCTGTAGATGGATTTTTCTCTTTTGCGCTTTTGTGAACAACATGTGTCCCTCTCTGCTTTTACCCAGAATGCATCTTCCTCCTAACTAAAGAGCTGAGGCTCGATCCTCTGGTCGGATACCACGCCATCGAACTGCTTCAGCGGTAATAAGAAGCAGCATATTTGCCTTTTCCCTGCCTCACCTCGCACATTAATGCTCTATAGCCTCGTTTTTGATCTTCCTCAGGTTCATGGTCAAGCACCTCACCGATCTGCTCACCTCCCCCACACTTCAAGCAGCAGCTGCTGACAGACGTGACGAGGATGCTGTGTTTGACGAGATCAAGGATAAGTTCCCCGTGTTCGTCTTCACCTGCATGCAACTCGCGAGCAAACTGTGTCTGTACAAGGACGTAAGTTCCGAGACTTCTGCCCTTAATAACTTTCCAATTCCCTGCAATTAAGAGTAAATAAATCTCCCTATAATTGCTCTAACGATTTTTAGATAATCACAAACAAGGCTGCTGTGCACTTTCTGCACTCAGTCGGCCTCAGTGTTTCCAAGCAGACACTCCAAGAGTCCGAGTTGATGATCCTGAAAGCACTTGATTTCAGACTAAATACCCCGAATCCTCTGACGTACATAGAGTTACTTCTGGAGGTCCTCGGTAAGACGTCACAGACAGAGCCACTATATAAGACTACATTAATGGAAAGGGCTGCACTGATCTGTGGTCATTTGAACTCTGATAGGACACAATGAGCCATCGGTGCCTGTGGAGCACCTGTATGACTTGTGCCACCACGTTCTGCAGTTCGTCAGCCTGGACAGAGCCGCCGTCTACGACTCGTTGTTAAAGACGACCACTCGGTGTAACAGCCCCTCCACAGAACAGAGGTATCACATCTGGGTTTGAGACACATTCCTGATGTTTTGGGACAGGTGGTTAGCGTCGTGGTACAATGAATAAGCTGATGGATGAATTGTTGAGTAGACAGCTGAGAACTGTCAGTGTTGTTTTAGTTGCAAACTCTGTTTGTGCTATCAGGCTTCCTCTGTCTTGTCCCCTGGGAACATATTTACCCAAGAGCCTTTGGGCTTTTTAACTTTGCATAAAAACATATATAACGCACTAGGTGAAAGAAACTCATCATATGTGTGTACTCAGTTTTTAATTAAGAACGATTACAGCCTGGTATTGTTAGTGGGTGAAGTTATTAAACCTGTGATAAGTGGTGGAGTTGTTTTGGCCACTGGGGGCAGCAGAAACAAGCTGAGAATAAGACATTGACGCCAACTTGTTAGCAAACATTTGCCTATTTACACATCCCGCAGACACACAGTAACATTAGCATGTGTGTCCACCTGGCAAATGTAAAGTCCAACATTTACTCTCTGAAATAACTTTAATCTTGTTTAAAACCAGAGAGAAGTTTGTGACAGTGACGGAGGACTACATGCTTCTTGGTGTTGGCGTCATCACCGTGGCTACGTTCATCCTCTCTGTCCGGAAATTGGAAGAGGTAAAACACACACGGTTTGTATAAGTGTGAATGCTCCATTTAAATTAACCAACGAGTCATTTCAACGCCATAAACAAGTCCTCATCTTTAACCTTCTTCCTTAATGTTAATGTGTACGTGTATATAATCCTTACATCTGTTTTTATTTATGTGGAATTGCTTTGTCTTCATGCGTCACAGGTTGTGGCAGAACTGAGTCATATCACAGGAATCTCAAGCAGAAGCATCCGCGACTTCGCCCATGTGATACTGATGCATATTGTTAGACCCAGTTCCCCTGCAACACCAGCTCGAGTCCTGATGACACACACGTACTGAACACTGCGTCCTACTGTCACTGTTCGTGGTGGAGTTGGTGTGTTGGTCGTAGATGCACCATGATGTTTGGGATAAGAAAAAGGGGATTATAGTTTAATTGGCCATTAACAATATAAATATAATAAATATTACATTGACCTCACCACATACTGTATATTTCCACAGTTTTACATTTCCCATGACATATTGTTCCTTTGCCTTAATTTAGATGCATTGGGGTTTATTGTTATACTTGTGTTTGGTTGTTATTGCACATAACATGCATGATGTATGACTCGTCCTTGTTTTGTTTTTGAGACTGGGCGCAGTAGTAGCTGAATTTAATGTAACAATCCACTAAGCTATGTTTAGAATTCATCATATTTTATAAGTTTCCTGCTGAACATTGGAGATAAACACAGATTTTTAACGACTTCTAAGTCTTTTGAACTGATCTACAGTTCAGCTTTACTTCTCACAGGAGATCGTAGCCACAGACCAGATGATCGGGTGAGGCGTGGGAATAAAAGATGAAACATTCTCCTTATTCCAAGTCAGTGAAGCATCTAACTAATATTACAGCAGCTATTTTAAGGTAAAAAGAAAGTTGTATTGCTTTAGCAGTGATCTGATCGACTGCAGACTGTGTGAGCTGTGAGAACTGTAACAAGTCAGGCAAGTGGAGTCAGAGTGTGACAGAAACTATTCTCAGAAAGCTGTGAGCATCCTGCACGGTTGGTTAAGAAGTCGTCTCTGCCTCGTCCTCTTCAGATTCTCTAGAGAAAGTTTATTACAAATGTGTGGAACAGTGGTCGTAACTCAGAGTCTTACGATCTCCTCGGCGTTTGTTTGTTGAAACGGTGTTTCATCTTGTTCTCGCTCTTCAGGATGTCTCAGCTTTGCGTTTGTTTGCTCGCTTCCCCTTGGGTGGATCCATTTAATACGCCTCCTTCCACATGCTCAGATCTGTGATTGTTATGATACTGTGCAGGGTGTATACTTTACAGCCTTGGAAAGGAGAAGGAGAAAAATCGGTGTTCCCGAAGAAATCAAACATATTGGCTTGCAGTGAAAGCATGGCCCAAATATAATAACACCTGAAATGATGAAATGGCGTAGAAGCTCGACGAGTGAACGGATAAAAAAGTGAAAGCAGCAGGTAGCGAGGAAAAATGGCCGGTCGAAATCCTGCTATAAACCTGCTGCGCAAAACATATCCCAGAAAACTTGCATCTGGATGCCAGGGGGGTTTTCCTCAGTGGGGGATCTTTGAAGTCATTGCCAGCTCTGCAGTAATGCTCTGGGTTCCACTGGAGATGGCTCGGAGGCAGGACACCGAGCCTTTGTTCCACGGGCTCAGACGAAGCACTTTTCCCAGAGCCGCACAGGGGGGGGGCGACTGCAGGTGGCAAGCAAAGAGGGTTTGGAGTCTGGCTGTCTAGGAAAGCCGTATTTCTTAAGAGAGTTATTGAATACCGCTATTATGCCACTATATGGTTGGATTTCAAATTCCTGAGTCCATGTAGTGGGTTGTTGCCTCCACCAGGGAGGTCAGGTTTCTGTCTGGCAGTTGTGTGTTTATTTGTTATTTGGGAGGGTTACGCAAAAACAACTCAACCGATATCCATGGAAACCTGTGGAGGGGAAGGGGCACGACCCAAGGAAGAGCCAGTTCGTCTTGATCAGGGTCTGAATCGGAGGTTTTTCCATATTTTCGTTGTTTTCTCAGAGAATCGTTCATGGATCTTGATGGAAAACTTTCAGATGTTGGTGCAGATCCAAATAAAAATCTATTTGCAATCTACTCAGTGTCATTGCTGTATTTTTACTTACGAGCTCTGCAGCAAACATGAACCATCTCTTGTTTCACCTCAAAAGGAGCGTCGATGCAGTAGATCCAGTGAAAGGAATCTTCTCTTTCAGGAAGTGAACCACAAACACATTTGTTGTTACCGAGGTTGTCAGCACCCTGTTGCTCCGAGTTCTGAGGTACAACTCCGTAACGTAACAGATGGCAGCCAGCGAGTGTAGAAGAGCATTTACAGGCTCAGCTTTCGTCGGGTGTGAAATCATGTCGGGGAAAACAAGGCTGTAGGAGCGTGTAACACCTGCTTCCACTGTCAGGTGTCAGGTGTATTAACTGTGTGTGATAGACTGCTGCTGCTCTCGCAGCCACACAGCTAAAGGTAACGTTAAGCCCAGACTTGCACAGTTAACCACACGTTGTTATGAGAGGAAGCGTTGCCACAAACTTTACTAGTCTTAACATATTTCAGTTTTACGTTATGCTAAAAATTCACAGATAAATACAGAAAAGAAGAACAGAAGTGACATTGTTAATTAAACATTATATGAACTGAGTTTGATTTACAATTAAATTATACTTTCAATCTTTATCTGCAAAGTTCATTTTTACACTTTTCTGGGAGACAATTGTACTTTGAGCAGTTAAGTATTTTTGAAAGTGACATTTTAAGCATTTTTATAATAAAACGTTGACAGTAAACAGATCAGAAAGGGAGTAAAGTATTTAACTGCATGTTGCCTAACAGTGTCAGATGGATCCCATGCAGATGATCCTTGTATTAATATGCAGCACTGGAAATACACAGCTCGTGTATATAAGTGAAGCTGTGATGCATCACCTCAGTCATTCGACAGACCTGTGTGAGAGATGAAGGCAGTAACACGATGTTGTGAACTTGTCCGCTGTAAACAACCCCCTCGTATTTCCGTCCCAATGATGTGTTTCCATGGAGACCCCATGCATCTGGTACACAGACACTCCCCCGTGGAGACGTACACAACAACTTTACAATTTGTTCTTGACTTATTTGAATATAATTCTGCCTCAGGTTACCGTTTACCTTGGATTACATATTGTTTTAGAATTGCGATGCTGCAAATACAAGTCCTCAGGGAATACGTTTTTTTATGTCTGACTTTACCAAATGAGCAAATCAAGCTCTTTGGGGATCTGCCCTGTCTCTCCCTAGCAACTGTTGCTATGCCCACTGTTGCTGCTCTATGAGTCGGAGCAGCTTTTCATTTTCTCTTATTGTGCTTTATCATGTATTCCTTTTTTATATTACCTTTTGATTAAACACACAGAAGCTATAAAGGATAATGAGACAGTTATAGTTAGGGCTCAGGTCTTTTACTTAGGTGAAGGGTAGCAGTAGCACTTCCTGAAAAGGCACCATTTATAAACTAATGGATTAATCAATGGTTAACAAATCACTTGGTCTACCAATGTTTTATAGATCCTTTAAAAGTCATTAATAAGAACAACTTTTGGACTCTGGGCTGTTACTCCTCTTATATCCTGGGATGCAGGACATTTAAATTCAAATCAATGCGTGCAAAACTTAAAACATCATAAATATAGACAAAACAATACAGCAAATGAGAAATGTTGATGATAAGAGAAGGAAAATCAAAATGTTTTTGTAAAGACTGTGTCGGAATAATGCATTAATAATGTGTCATGCATCAGGTTTGAGGTTACAAATGTTAGTCTGACATTTATACAGGTTCTTGGTTTTTTAGTAAATCACTTGTGATAAACGTATGAGGAGGAAATAAAAGGTTCTCTAATCCATCATCAATGGAAAGTAATCCAGATGTCCTGCAGCCCTTCTCTACACAGGCAGACTAATGATCCATTGGAGGAGAGGTCGACCTGAAATATTAAAGAGTTTAAAAAAAAAAAAGCCAAACAATGTCTTGGAGGCGGATTTGTCACAACTTGGCAAAATGTGTTTTTATTCATCTGTAATCACGGATTTAAAAAGCTTGGTAAATAATGTAGGGGAGTGTAAAACCCTTTTTAAATGATGCCTGATCAGAAAGTGTGAGGAAAGTAGCACTAGTCCTAAATTCAAGATAAAAAAAAACTTAAAATGCCAAATTTACGTAAAATTACCAAATAAATAAAAGACACGGCGATCTCTCATTCACAAATCAGCATTACACCTGAGAATCATTTAAAATCAGCTGCAGGCGTCACACACAGTTTTCCGGAGGAGCTGCTGAGCTGCGGTGGTTTAACAGAGGATCCAGCAGAGCCGGGCTTCACTGAGTCACTGTCAGACTTCTCCGGCTTCTCCTTATGTTTCTCCTCTATTAATCTCACTGTGGTCGGCTGAAGGAACCTTCACTGTTCTCCGTTCTTTATATTCAGACCCAGGGAAAGTACAGTGGAGGACACACGGAGAAGGATGTGGCAGGGTTTGATTCAATGCTGGTGGAGGCGCATGGGTTTCTGATGGTAGTGGTGGTGGTGGTGGTGGTGGTGGGGGGGGAGAGGATTCCACTGTGACCAACTCGTCCATCACACTCACACATGTACCACACACACACCACACACAACACACCGTGGCAGATACCCTGCACCAGTGCCTGTTTCCATGGCCTCCCTCAGGTATTTCCCATTACCATTTGCGGAGAGGAGGGAGGCCTGTTAAAGTACAAATATGCCCTTTGGCAGGTTTGTCATGTCTGCCAACTGAAGGATATATTTAGGTACACTGCTTACAAGCTGAGACCTATGATGTTGGCAAGTGTCAAACATGGGAGCAAAAGGGTTTTCCTTCTTTCGGAGAGACTGTGTAATTAGTTTTTTTTTATGATTTAGTGCACATCATAGGCCGGGACGAGACAAACATTAAATTAGGAAAGGAACTTTAATATCAGTCTGTACTAATATTCATCATGATAAACGTCACATTATTTCTTGTAAGTTTAAAGACAGATTTATGCCTCTGAGTGAAGGGTTGTGGTTTTTACACTCTGCGTTATACAGAGAATGACACAAAGTGTTAAACCCATAAACTGCAAATAAAGATGGACGACGTGTCTCCCCTTTCTCCCACTATCCAGAAATGGAGCCAAAAAAAACGAGATTCTAACGTTGCCATGTTTTGCATTTTGAGCAGTAGTGAAATGACAGAGACCATCTTTGAGAAAATGTATTCAACAGGTATTTTGACTTTTTAATTTGGCCCATGTCCCATCCACTGACATGGAGGAGGCAGGGTTTATGACCTACACTATTAACAATCTATGGTTCCACCTCCTCATAACTATTATACTATATAATACAGTATATTGTTATATTTCTACTGATGAAAGTGATATTCTGATAATTGTAGCTATTACCTTGCACCTCATATCCCTCTCTTAGTAGTAGAAGTAGATCTTTCACAGAAAATACACACATTAAAGCAGTACTATACCCAACAATAGAAAACTGGGAAAAGAGTTCTTGATTCGATGGGAAACAGAAGACTGTGGCTGCCAGTGTAGCTCCGTGAAGCTCTGAAGCTCACACTTGAACGGACAAAGGTCAAAATAGCTCTTGAAGTTTATTCACTGTGTCTTAACAGGCTGTCAGAGAAGGTAGAGTCTCCAAATCAGTGGTGCTTGAGAAGTAAATATACTCGGTGCTGCACTGGGAGAGAAGTGGCTGCACCACTGCACCGAAGGGTTCTACCGCTCTTCAGTTCATATCTGAATACTGGTTTGCAAATGAATTAGAGAATAAGAAGATTACAGCTAATGCCAGATAGGGACATTATCTCCCGCTTAGTAATCTGAGCGAATCAGCACTTTGTGTGGTGGTAAATAAAACGGTATTTAAAATAAGACCACTATGCAATAACAGGGCCACATTATTATTATTATTATTATTATTATTATTATTATTAATAACTGGTGCTGCTGTATCATTACATCTATAAGTATAACTAGTATTATTTCCCAGTCTCAAAGAGCTTAAATATGACAGTTACACAACTGTCCCTGGCCTCTCCTCTCCCCCCCACTCCTCTCCCCTCACCCCAGCCGGTCGAGGCAGATGGTCGCCCACACCGAGTCGGGTGTCTCCCCATTAATCGCCAAGTGTTTGCTCTTTGTTGGAACTGTTTTGTTTCAGTATAGTATTACAAGGTCTCAACCATACTGTCCCCAACGCGAGCTGACTGTCATTCGATCCGGACTGAGCCCGATGCAGCGATTTGAAACTGTACAATCAATATAAATTGTTCTAAAACACCTTTAAAATGTCCTTAATCTCGGATGCTTTAAGGAAACTGTGTGAATTAAGATGCGTTACAGTCACACACCTCACAGGTTTAGGCGGAGGCCCTCGAGCAGTGTGTGTAGTTATTGTTGCTCCGTCCGCCCCTGATTGTGATTCTGGCTGATGGGCCTGTAATGTTATTGACTGATGGAGGAGGGGGAGGAGGTCAGGATAATGTCTGACACCGGCCCACCTTCTGTCCATCTATCATTTTTAAATGGCACACGCCATGGTCCTGCCAGGGTGGGGGGGGGAGGGGGAGGGGGGTGGTTGAAGTTTGATTGACATCGACCTTGTTTGTGTTGAATAATTATGAATGATTTAAGGTATTAGTTCCTCCTCTGGTCTCATGAATAATCCATAAGACCTGCCTCCTGCCCCCCCACTGGATGTTTGTTGCCGAGCTGCCTCTGATCTCCTGGGACCTCCCGTCAAGCTGGAAAACACACTCATACCGGAAGTACTTTATTCTTTTAAATGCACACGTGCCTTCAACGAAGCTGTTTTGCAAGGTTATACTTTTACTTGTATTGTTTTAAAACACTTACATCTATTTTATTTGTGCTATTTGTTTTATTTTTCATTCAGATTCATCCTCTAATTTCTTTAGCCTCTTTGAATCGTTTGACCTCTTTTATTCTGCTCTTTTTTTATCTTTTACTTTCTGATTTATTTTCTATAAACTTTATGTCTGTGTGTTTTTCTCTTCAAATTAATTGTGAATATGGTGCCTGATAATCCCTACAAATATCTTCTATTTGTGTGTGTGTGTTTTTTTTATGCGTATTCTCGTTTCACTCGTGGACGTTGCAGATGTGTTATTTTGAAAAGCAGCACCGGACGTGTGCAGCCTGACAGCTGCGGGGATCTTCACGCATCGCTCGGTGGCTCAGCTCCATGTTGCGGCGCTGCGTGGCACTGGGCACCGACTGGCTCCGGCTGCAGCGCGCACGCATGTCGTGAATGGCACCGGACCCTTGGCAACAATCTGCGGCCGAGAAGGAGCCGTGCGACCCCCCGGGGGCCCCCCTGCGACCTGCGGCACGCCGAGCCTGCGCACGCGACCCCCCTAGCCGACCCCCCCCTAGCCGACCCCCCCCCCCCCCCCAGCCCCGCCACTGCCGCAGCTGTGAGCGTCTCCCGGACCGAGTCGAGCCGCGTCGATCGGTGCGGGTATTTCCAGCCGAGCGGTTCCGGAGCGACTGGAAACGTGCGCACCGGGTCGAGTGACGTTTTTTTTCTTTAGGAGCGAGGAGCCGCGCTGAGCTCTGCGGCCGCGGAGGACACCGGAACCGGGAGGAGGCTCCAGTGTGATGCCGGAGCTGGACAGAAAAACAAAGGTTCGAGTCTGAGAGGTAACGTGTGCTGCTCCCTTCGTGAACTTCCACTGCTCCGCCACTGCTCCTGTCTCAACGTTAAAAGTTGATCACGTCTGTAATCAGATGTCTGTGTTCTGAGGTGTCCGGCTCAGCCAATCAATAATCTATAATGCTCATTTCTTGCCCTGGCTCATGGGCAAAGCTCAGTCAGTCAGTCAGGCTAAGCCAATAACCCCCCCCCCCAGTAGTGTTTAACGAGATGGACTTAGCTTCTGCTTTGTGCACAACAACACGCGTTTCAGTGCCTGCAGATTGCAACATGTGTGTTTGCAGTAGATCTGCATGTGCAGCATATTGTTTAGTGTGTTTTTCATCTCCTGGTTGAAGTCATTCATATACAGATAGGACACCACTGCAGGGTTATCAGTTTCTCTGGTTTTAATATTTATGTGATAGAATTAAATGTTTTTTTTTCTATTCTTGAATCTACTGGAAACATTTCCCCCAAATTCTAAAAATTCACAGGAATGACTGTACAGATATAGATTCAAGACGAATCTAGATCTTAAGCTGTAGACCGGCCACTGACTCTACGCTCTGCTGTATCCAAGAGGGTTAAAGCATATTTACATTATTATAAACCAATATCTGCCCTAATATGTTCTTACCTTGCTAGTGAAAACACTTCAAGGTGCACGTACAGGACTATTATAGAGTACTTGTGTAAACCTATATTCAGCGTATATACCCTCCCCAGAAGGGGGGTTGCCCACCCAGACAACACACCGTCCATAAAGTAAAGAGGTTTATACGGAAGAAGCTGTTCTTACTTGCTCAATGGCTCCAGGCCAGCACCTACCTCACTCTACACAGCCTATTATCTGACATCTGGTCCTTCTCGACAGGGACTTACGTGGTAATAGTATGTTTCTACAAAGGCCGTTAATCTGCGTAATGCCTGTTGTTTTGCAAAGGGAAAACACTTATTTCCCGTTGATCAGCAGTCGCCACTTTTATACGGAGGAACATGATTCTGCTCAGGACGAGGAATGTGAGAAGAGGAAGAGGAGAATCTCAGTTCTTGGTTTTTTATTTCCCCCCGTGTTTACTCGGTTACACGGTTAGTATTGAACATGGTTAGAGGTTTGTACGACTTGCAAAAAGCTGTCACTGCAGAAAATGTCATGTTTTGAGCATAGTTTACACACACACACACACACCACACACACACACACACACACACACACACACACACACACACCACACACAACACACCACACACACACTTACAATCACGAGCCTTCATGTCATCCAGAGAACTGCTGTGATAGAACCTTTTTTTCCCCCCAGAAAAACAGGTCTGCAGACGGGTAAGATTTGAGTTCCAGTACACTCATGGTTTTTGTATGAGGCTGGAGACGCACGCCGTCTCGCTGTACTTTCTTTATTCAAGTCCGTGGTTGTCAGCTCGACTCGGCGCAGATAAAAGACATTCATCCTCAAAGCCTTCTCTCATCACATCAATGACATGTGCTAGTTTTTGCTTTTCTCTCCTGCTCCCCGAGTCCTGACACACATCTGTGAGTTCACAGTGTGGAGGCTTTCCATTATGAGATCATGATGTTTTTTTTAGTCCATCAGCTCTAAACTTTTTGTCTTTCAGTGCTTATCTTGCTCAAGGGGGGGTGGGGTGGTGGGGGGGGGGTAGTGACAAGGCCTTGTTTTCCACAGCCCGAGCCAGCACAGGCCCTGCTGTCACGCTCGCTGACAGGCCAGGGGTTCAAATAAAAAGACTCCGCTGCAGCTAAAGGACGAAGGAGGATTTGGCCGAAACTTAATTTGACAAAAAACAGCCTCCAGTCTCACATTGTGCTCCAGAACCTGCAGTATAAATAAAACATGGCTCCAATCTTTGAATACAAACCGACTCTCTTAACTTACTTTACAGATTCAATGTGATTTATCGTTGGGAGAAAAACTGTTCATCGGAGTTGAGGCTCATGTTCATCGTTGGATACGGAAGTAGACGGAGCCTTCTGTACGTACTCCGCCTTCATGTCCATGTATTTCTGCTTGTCTTCTGGGAGATTACGGTTACGAACGAAACAGATGAGACATAGCAGTACCAACGGAAATCCTGGGGGGGGGGCAGTGTATCACGATCAAAAGACACGAGGAAGAAACTTCAATAATATCTGATCTTTTTGAGGAGAGAACTTTGCAGGTTGGTAAGAAACTTCCGGCATCTACATGATGTTACTTTGCCCGTTCACAACGCGGCCGCTATTGCTTCATTCTTCAAAAGGGTACGTTAATCGCAACTTGTCAGAAACTCTCGAATCTGCGCTGCCCTCTAGTGGATGTATAACAACTATACCAATTTAAAGGACGCATGGAGGTGTGTGGGCGGTGGCATTTAAAAGTAAGATATCCCTTTTCGTACGTAAATGAGCCTGTGTTTAAAGATAAATGCATCTCAGTGACCAATCCTTAACATATTACCTTCTCAACCACTAAACCTCTTAATACCCATTTGGATTTACTCCATATTGTTAATTGGTCCATTTATTCTCTATGCCAGTAGATATCTGTCGGGTAGACGTAAACATCCGGATATTTGTATTGCAACTCTATCGTGTCCCTGCAGAACAAATGACATCTTTGTTGTACACACATTTATTTCACTGGGCGTTTTTTACAACAGGCCTCAGTAATTGTACGGGGGGGGGGGGGGGGGGGGCCTTTGTCCACGCAAGAAGAGCGACCGCATCAACAACAATAATGGACACTGAAATAACAACGTCCTCCAGCGGCAGTCGGATGACGAGAGGCCGTGTTTGTCTCCTGTTTCCAACCAACACTCGGTTTTTATTTCTTTTTATTCTTTTAAGCATGACCACAATAATCCCATAACCATAAATAAATGTATTTTATTAAACCATAAAATAATAGATTCCCTAACATTAACAAAGATGTTTTTCGTATCCATAGACAGGCTGAGGCAAAGTGGGTGACTCAAAAAGGCAAATTACAGGATTTTGAGTGATATTAAACAATATCCGTCAAGTTTATTGTTAAATTTTCCTTTTGTAGAGTCACCAGCAGTTGTTTATAGTCGGTTTTACACAACTGTTCCTCGTAACAAAATGCACCATATCTGAGACTGCACTTTGTATTCTTTCAAAGTGGTTGGAGTTAATTAAGAGACTTCGAGCAGGACTGTGCCCTCCGATATGAAAAGGTCTGTTTTTTTTAATGAGCTAAAATGGCTCTTTTGGTGTGAGTCCACGGCCGAGCCCGACTGCGCTGGGTGTCGCCCTCTGAATCTTATCAGCTCGGAAAATGTGAGATTGTTTCCTGCAGTGGGAATAAAGGTGTCGTCCTCTGGGATGTTTTTGATTCATTCCCCTCAGCGCTGAGGCAAATGGCACTTTTTATGCTCTTTTAATCAGGAAAAAACAGTCAAGGAAACCAGGAAAAACCGATTGGGGGGGGAAATAAAATGCTATGCTTGTGATTTTTGCATGTGCATGATTGTGCACGTGTGTGTGTGTTGTCGTATGAACAGCACGGTCATCAGTTTTGAAAAAAACTGCAATGTAAAGGGAATTGAAATTTATATTTTGGTCATAATTTATTTCCGTGTTGGTTAATAACTTAATTTAAACCCCCAGGAGTGGGACAGGCGGTTATGATATTAAACGCAAGGCGAAGGGGGGGGGGGCCTTTGTATAGGGTTGATAAATGGCAGTACAGTAAAACACAGGTGCTTTAATGTACCTAAAATACGTCTTCATCAAGGAAATTGCCTCATTTGGAGGAAAAAGAGTGACAGGGCCGTGCCTGCGTTTTAACGAGGGACATGCTCTCCCCAGGAAGGGCCCTCAGTTTCAGCGTGGCCCTTTGAGTGTATAATAATGATGCAGAAGAGGCGTCTTTTTAGTGCCTCATTCTTTCTTGTTAGTGACAAAGGTAAGGCGGGTCTCTTCCTCCCGGCTCCTCCGTCACAGGAACAAAAGCAGCGGCTGGTCGTCGCTCTCCTCTTTGTCTCGGGTGCTGCTGAGAGTCCGCCACGTTCATTGAGATCCGACGGTTACGTCCGACTCTCACCTGTACGACGAGTCTTCGACTAGAGGAGGGGTGTCGAAGTGCGAGTTAGGAATCGGTCGTCTGTTGATGCAGCTCGGTCTCAGACAATCCAAGGCTGTTCTGGCGACTCATTGGCCACAAACACCAGAACATCGCTCTGTGTTGCTTTGTTGTGGCGAATAAGGGCTTTTCGACAAAACCACAGCAACAGCGCAGCAGTATTTTTTGAATTTGTACAGGAAACATCTGCGATATCAAAAAACCAGAATAGATTTGCAGGAAGGTGCTGCTGATTGTATTCCTCCTACATGCTGTCGCCTGATTCTCTTCAAAGCAGCTGAATCTACACCTTTTTAAAAAAACAGAATCCAGCAGCTCAAATCAAAAATACAGTGCAGGATCAAAGTGCTGTTTTTGTCGGCTTCGTACAAGGGAGGCTGTTATGATATGTCGGCCTGCTTACGATTTCATAACAATAAACGGGAGTGCTGCATCAATATATTATAACTCGAGGTTTATGGGATTTTTATTATTTTTTTCCCCCACTTCATATTTTAGTCTGGCTGCTGCACAGCATTGTGTTTTGTATGTCTGGCAGAAGCATGTGTTCGGTTGCAATGAGCAGTAACTATTCATATGTCCCAGAAGAGAAGGTGTGTAACAGGATCTGCTGTTTCACATCAGAATAGATTAAAGCCTGATGAGCCTGTGTGGAGAATTGAAAAAACGGCACGAGTCTAATACTTTTCTTTACTGCTTCTCATTTGTATCTGCACGTCCAGGTTTAAGAACTATTTATACAGGATGTGGAAACCTCTGATTTATACTGAACGCTATAGGAGAGCGGTAAAAGCATCTTCATGTACAGAGGCCTCGGAGATGAGTTTATTTCAGGTCAATCCTCACTGGGAAAAGGGGACATTTTGGTTGGATTTAATATTGAGTAAAGTATATTAAATTTTGTGGCTAGCTGCAGTATAGGTCATAGTTCATCCATGTTACTTGATGGGGCGTGGATCAAACGTAAGTAGCTCTTACCACACAGATGTTTGTTCAAGTGTTAAATAACAAACAAGCTCTTATGAAAACCTCCTCAGCTGAAGTTGTAGCAAATGCACAAATAATCATATGTATACGTTCGACCTGTGCAAGAATCAACGACCCTACTGTTTTAACTCCTAAATAACGATGATGATAATAATCGTGGAGATTATACAGAACGGACTTCCTGCTCCGCGTGATCGGAGAAACACACGGCACCCAAGTCTTTGGAAAGCCACTTGGTGTTAATGGAGTGCAGCTGCTGCCTCAGGTGGCCTGTGAACGCGCCGCAGAAGACATTTAAGTGGTGTTCGGTTGCGTTGGCATCCCAGCGTGGACGTAGAAAATTATCTTCAAAAAGCTAACGAGGCCTGAAAGACGCCCGACGTGCAGCAACTCGTTCGAACTGACGTGTTTGTGTGAGGCCGGGAGCTCGTTCGATAGCCGAGCTCCGCGATGTGTGGGAAGTCCTCTCCTGCCACAGTTCGCACAGATATATTTCATATTGGCAGTTACTGCCGGGGCCGGAGACTTTGTTGCTGCATTGCAGCTCTTAATGAAATCAAGTTAATCCCTTCCCTCTGGACGAGCAGGAGTGTTACATGTATTATTGTATAAGTGCTGCCTCCTTAAATGACGTGACGGTACCTGATTCTGCCAAGATGGCTTCGCTTTCGGATAACAAAGAGCGCCGAGACGGCTGGATCCAATCAGCCTGCCACTCAAACTTCACTCCCCGGAGCCAAAGATCCCTGTTAGCCTATTAGGGCAGCAGCTTGAGCCGGCCCCAGCTGCTGATGGCAGATGAATGGTGGAGTGTCAATCAGGCCTGAGAGCGGCGTCTCGCTGCAGCAACAACAGCTATGATACCGGCAACCTTCCTTTTGCGGTGTTGTTCGGGAGCAGCCGTGACCTCCGTGACTCCTCCATCAATTTTTTTTTAACGGCGCAAAGGCAGTTTCCTCGCCAACAGCTCGTTTCTTTCTGTGCACGCCAAAGCAATGACCCCCGACCGCTGCAGCCGTCCACCCTGTTCTCCTCTGGTGTCACTATTAGCAGATTATCAGGGACCATCCGTCATGAGAGCTCTGCATTTTAACCACGTGCTGTGAAAGGTTCACAAGATAAAAAGGGTTACCACCGTGTCACCTATTTCATTCCTGTACATTGACGCCGCCGCCGCTGCCAAGGCTAATGTGTAATGTGATCTGTGGGCCGGCGTGAAGTTGTCAATGAAACACTGGTGCTCTGTCATATCTAAATGGAGCCACTGTTCCTCCGTGTGCGCTGCTCAGTTAGCAGTGGGAGATGGGCCTCAGCTCTGTGATGCGAAGCACCATTAGTGGGTTAACTTCATTATAATTTGCCAGGCGTGTCTGTGTCTGTGGGACATAGTGGACACGTTGTTGTTAATACAGCTGCCTCCATTGGCTTTGTGTGCTAAAACGGGGTGTGACGACGAGTGTAGGAGTGCAGGAGAAAAAAGGGATTTCATGAAACGTAGCGTTGTTTTGAGTGGCGGCCACCGCTGTTTTTCAATGAGGCCCTTTGTGTGAAAGAACAATGCATAAGTGGCTGTAAATCAAGAAGCCCGAAGATTCACGGAGAGAAACATGTGCGACAACTGGAGAGGATATTAATCTGACTTATAGAAACCTTTTTAAGAATTTCCGTGATCTTCTTTGTTGTCTTCTACGCACATCTGAGATTTTTTTTTATTCTAGTTTCACATCTGTTGAAAATTAGAAATGCCATCAACACGTTCAGATTTTATTTGGTGTTAAATCCAACGAAAGCTTTGCACAGAAGTACACGCTGACAAAGTTCTGTCCCAAGAACAACAACAACAGACAAAATGTGATTAAATGAACGGGAGCCGAGTGCAGTGGCCTCTGCTCTGCGTGCTGTCACTCTGCAGCCCTGTAATGCTACGTGGCACAGCGGGCTGTTCTCAGCAGCACTTTACTCTTTCACCCGGGCCACGACGGTTTGGACTGAGGCGGCGCTCGCTGCTCGAAAGGGGAAAGCACGTGCAGATCAAAAAGATGAACTCCGTTTTCTCAGTTCAACCAAATGTCACGTTATTGACCACAATGCTCGCAGCTGTGTGGGCTTGGCCTTTTGCAGATGAAATGTCTGGAGCCCGAGTGTGGGATCTTCAGAACTCCTCGGTGGTGTTAAGTACGTTTTGTCCAACACTGGGTTTTAAAGATTGTGTACAAATGCAGAATGCGTGAGACGTCGCACGCATTCAAACCTTTATTTCCGAGGATTAGCCGGTTTCCTCTGATATGAAGAGATGCATGGCGGCGCTGACAGACTCCACGGACGGTGCCAGGGCCGCCGAGTGGCCCTCTTCAGCAGCGGCTTGTTTTCAAAGGCGGCGGGGGGGGCGGGGGGAAGTGGTCTCGTGCTTCGCCTCCAGTCACCAAATATATGTCCTTGTTCAGGCATGAGGGTTCATTGTGTTAGTGCTCAGAACAAAGAGTCCCCTCTGAGTCCGGCTAAAAATACTGCACAGCACCTCTGCCCCGAACCACACAGCAAGGGACAGGAATACAGAGAGTAAACACACACACCCACACACACACATGTGCACACACACACACAGCTAAATGCAGTACACTTGCATGAAAGACTAACTAAACTCTTAATTCATCCACTGGTAAAATAAACAAAAATGAATAGACATTGCAAGACAGGGCATTTTCCTTTCTCGGAAAATAATTCATGGATTTTGATTTAAAAAGAAAAAGCCCATTTAGGGAACTGGAATCTGTCTGTGTGGGAAATTTGGAGCAGCCTGATTGAATTTCAGGGGATAATCGGTCCTTGGCGGAGGAATGTGCTCGACTGAGGAACCCACTAATTCACCTGTGATGCATCGACTGCACCGAAATGGGCTGAAATGTAAAATTCAGATTTCACGACTTGTACTTATATTTTCACGGTGTGATTTTTACTACCAACTGGAGCCTCAGAGACGAGTCCCGTGCTTATATAACATCTGTTTAATAAAGGTTATCGTGTCTTGAATCAGCCAAGTCGTGGCCGATTCACGTCGTTATGAAGAAGTCGTTTTGCTGTGAGGTCTAATATTTGCAGGAATCTCGCCTGATGCTGTTGCTCGAAAAAGACTCGGAGTGAGGCGGCCTTCCGTCCAACCGAGGGTCAGCCAGTCTCACACTGGGCGACAGGAAGCCGGGGGGGCCGCCATTTGGAAACGCCTAATTAGCCTCTAATTGATATCCAGCTGAAACCCCCACAGTGTTAATGCCAGTTTGAAGGAAAGTGCAGAATGTCCCCTCTTCATTTAGCCAACAAGACACGGGAGGCCCCCGGAGCATTTCTTCACATGGTGTCACGGAGGTAATGACACCGAGGTTCATTAGTGAGACTGTCGTGTTTTTACCGTGGAGGAAATACAAAAAACACAAAGTTCATACATACTACTTTTAATGTTGGAGCAGCCAGGAGTAGAGTCCTGGCTGCTCTGTGGTCAGTCTGAGTTTAAATTCCTCCTGCAGCTCTGTGCCTGGAATCTAAAGGAGAAGGAGAGGGAGGAGCACTTCTCACTCGACGCCTCACCACCACCACCACCACCTCCACCACCGTCGGTTTCATTATTAAGCAGCAGTAATATTCCCATCATCCCACTCTTCCACGAGATGTAAACGCTGTAATGAGATGGATTTTAAGAACAGGGCTAATCTTTAAACCGGCTTCTTAACTAAGATCCCTTCTTTCGGTGCTTTGAAGGCTCCATCCCCCCCCCCCCCCCCCCCCCGCCTCATTCATCTTGATCAGCGCTGAATAAAAGCTTGTGCTCGAAATAGCAGCAGCGGCTGCGAAGTGTCTGCAGACTTCTAACTGGTTGTTGAGTGTGGGGGGGGACAGACGCCTCATGCTGGTTTAAAGCTGATCCCTGTCAATCCACCGCGTTCGGATAATGACTCGACACACTGTCATTCAAACCCCTACCTGCCACTTAACGTATTGACGCCTGCTCAGCGCTCTGTTGGTTTGTTAAAGCGCGGCCAGGTGATGGAGGTGGTGTGTTTTTTCCTGCGGATCATTATCAGTGTGAAGTTATATATTTTTCGGGGATAGTTCAGACTTTTGACCAGTTGTAGGAAGTTGAGGCGCCATTAAACGATAGAAGAAGAAATGTACAGGAAGTGGATCACAGGATTGTTTGTAGT
The DNA here is from genome assembly GCA_006182925.3 of Reinhardtius hippoglossoides. Classification (NCBI taxonomy): domain Eukaryota; kingdom Metazoa; phylum Chordata; class Actinopteri; order Pleuronectiformes; family Pleuronectidae; genus Reinhardtius; species Reinhardtius hippoglossoides. The sequence continues at coordinate 3,976,773 of CM031690.1, read as the reverse complement.
CTTCACCTCCGACAATGTTTTAACAACGAGGACGTTCCTTTTGCTGGCAGTAAAACTATATTGAAATCACAGTGTCAATGGTTCGTTCAAACGGAAAGACATCTTTTTATCTTTGCACTTTATTTCAAAAAGTTACAGGCAGCACGCCGACATCAGACGCACGCCACTCTGCAAACCAATCAAGTCATGGTCTCGTCCATTTTGTGTTGTCACTTACCATTTACTGCCTTTTTATATGACAAACACAGTATTGATTTCACTCGCACACAATCACGAGTCACTTTATTTGCTTTGAATTCACCGTGGCTTCTTTTCTCGATCTCGCGTCACGGCTCATATAATGTAAAGTAAGTGGGGATAACAACAATAGGTGTTTGTCTTATGTCGAGTAAGTGATCCTCCGCTCCCGTGTTTCATTTCTCAGACGTTCCAAGAATAAATAATTGGACCGAGGGAGAATTTCGTCACCTCGTTGCGAGCGTGGCGTCCGGTCGGAGCCCGCCAATTTGCACGAGCGCCTGCTTCTGCGGAAAGAGCAGCGTTTTCTTCCCGATGTGCAGCCGTGCACTTTAAACCAGCGATTAGCAGGCAAACACGAACCCGCTCGACTTTACACAGGGGCATTTGTATTACATGAAAGCTGCGGCACTCGAGGCCTCGGAGAAGGGGATGAGAGGGAACTCTTAAATGCCACGTTTATCAGCGAAATGGGGGGATTTCGAGTGTTGGTCGCTTAATTTGTTTTGATCTAAATTCTGGCCTTTTCAGTTAATAATGCAGACGCCCAGCGGACAAAGGGAATTATGCATTCGGTCACATGGTTGAGGTTTGATTCTGTGGGACTGGATGTGTTTTGTTTTGTGTTACAGGCCAGATTTTGCTCCCACGGTCCGTATCGTGGTGAAGCAGACGAACCGCACAGGGGGGTGTTTGGCTCTTGTGTCTCTTCTAATCATCATCCTCTGGGGCGGGGGGCGGGGGGGGGGGGGCAGCTGCCCGGCCCCTGTGACCCGACGAGCCTCTTGTGACACGGGGAGCTGACCTGACATATTTCTCTGACCTCAAACCATTAGCTATCTTTATACATCTCCACCAGGAACACGCTTTGTCTCGCACACTAACAAACCTGTTTTAGAGATGCTTTTAAATACCAAACGGACACAAAAGTTGTTTTGATTGACGAGATTCAATAACCGACAAATATTTTGTATTTGCTTTAATTAAAAAAAGCCATATGTTGCTCTAAGCATCACAGAAGCTGTTTTAAATCCCCCCCCTCCAACCCTGGAGAGGCTCCAAAACTAAATGTGTAAGAATCCAACAGTGAATGATACTTCTCATTATTATTGCTGTAACTTCCCATTGATTGTCTCTGCTTAATTAATATGTTGGCAACGTGGTGCAAAATTCAGATTAAATCCAACAAAGTGTTCCCCACAGAGACCAATGTGCAAACTATAATTAGAAAACTAAAAGAGAAACAGTTAAAGTCCGTGCGACGCCCCGGAGGAAACTTGATTATGGTGTTGCAGTTCTTCTGAAGACGTCTTTTTGTGCAGAAATGACATTGTGCTTCCTTCTACCTCTTTCGCGTCCTTTCTGAATAAATGAAAGTTCACTGCATTGACACTGCAGAGGCAGAGCTGAGGATTGAGACGGGGATACCGAATTCCTCTTTGTTTGCTTAACAAACACTGGAGCATTCTTCTCGTAATTGAACTTTAAATCAAGTCATATCCTTCGTCCATACGATTGGGGCTGCTTAATTCTCCACAGAGCAGCTTCACAGCCTGAAGACTAAAGCAGGTCTCAGATATGAACACGGGGAAAATGTCATCGGGTCCAGACTTTCACATGCGAAGAAGCAGCAGGAGATTGTGTCTTTCCAAGTTAACGTCTTTGTTAATTGAACTAGTATTTCTTTTGCTTTGCAACAATTATGGCTAAAATACGATACTAAGAAAAGCTTTCATATTGTATTTGATTTCTGGAAATGATCTTGTGACCCTCCTTGTGTGTTGTGCAACCTCCCGGGGGTCCCGACCCCCTAGTTTGTGAACCGCTGATTTAATGGGTTCTTCCTTTGTCATGAAATCTCTGGAAATCGGTTCAGTCGTTTTTTTGAGGAATCCTGCTGAAAGACAAACGTCAATGAAAACATGCGATGATAAACTTTATTTTGGGACGGAGCAAACACACGTGTTTACATCTCTCCACTTCTTTTGAGTGATTCTAATTTTACAACCCCTCACCCCCGTCCTTGACTCTCCGCTTAATGACATAATTATACGTTTGGGACTGAGCGGCTCGACATCACAGCTCCGAAAGCAGCACTCTCTGTCGGGGACACCCCCCCCCCCCCCCCCCCCCCCCCGCGAGGAGACTGACAACTGTCCACTGTCCCAGGCTGCTCCCTCTGACCAGCCGCCCTTGTGGCCGTCCCCAGACGAGCGCTGTGTGCATCACCGACCTCTGTTTGTGCTCCGTGTTGAAAAAGATCATCAAGAGTGACCAGCGACAGACCGTCCACTCCACTGAGCCGGATGTCAAACCGGTGTTTCTGCTGCGACTCAATGCAGAACCTCTCCAGTCCGCTGCTCGGCCCCTAGTTAAAGATGCTTTTCATTTCATTGTTGCAGAGCAGTGCTGGGTGTCCCCTCTGGAGAGGGATCGGGACCGAGGCTCGGCGCAGCGACATGTAGCGCCTGGCTGCCCTCAAAGCCGGATTTGGAGACACGCCTGCAGTCTACTCATGGTGAGTCATCTTTAAAGATTCATGGCACTTGAACCAGCGCTTGTGGCCGGAACCTCCACTGGTGCATCACAGCAAGGTCAGCGTGTGAAGTAGCTCTCGCAGGACAATAGATTGATTGTCAAACTTTGTGTGATGCAACTAGGCCAAGGGAAAAAACAACATTCTCTTGGCCTACGGATTTTATTCAAGCAGGGATTCCAGTGGATATTTAGAGATGACTATTTGAACTGTATCAGGCTTTAATAACCGGGATTCTTACCATTTTTTTTGCGAAAAACAGTTTTCCATAAAATTTTGTGGAGGGGTGGGGGCTTAACCCAAGGAGGAACCCATCCAATTTTGGGTACCGATCTGAATCATCCTTTTTTCAACATGGCTTGATTTCTCAGAGAATAATTCACCGTACTGGTATTTATGAGTTTTTGCAATCTGGTGCAGATCCACATAAAAAAATCTGGATCTGGTGAATTTAAATGTGGTTTCCTGAGGGGACTGTTGGGCCTTGGAGGAGCTACAGTAGGAATTCTACTGATTAAAGTTTATCATTGTTCAATATAAAAAACAAATCCTATGTGAATGCTTAAGAATTTTTTCTCCGAATCCACTGGTCAGTTTATGGTCTGACAATCCACCCACTGGTAAGTTGTCTTTGTTGTGGTGCATCTTTGTGGGAGAGTTCTGCAGAACGACTCTGCCGTTTATCCAGGAAAACTTTCACCACCAGGAAATGGACTGATTGTGTATTTTAACGAAGCGTGAGCTGTCAAAACGCTGTCTGTCATAAATAGTCTTATGTTGCCAAGCACTTATCAATGTGTCAGCTTGAGGCCATGTCACACAGTGAATGATGAGCCATGAAATCCTGGTTTGGCTTTGGAAAAGATTCTTTCTTAAGAAGATATTTTTTAAGGAGCGAGCCCTTCTGGTTTCTGTGAAAATGACGAAGGCAGCAGCAGGAGCTGCCTGGCCCTTAAAAAATATCCAGCAGTGACCTCCACAGTCTCAGTTCCGGGCTCCAACGTCCTCATGTTCACGCCCGTTATGTCTGTGCAGTTTTTCAGGCATGTGTCTCAGGATGAACAGCCTCTGTCAGCTGTTCACGGCAGCGTGGAGCTCCCCGGCTGCACGGAGGTTTGCAGAGTCACAGTTGCTGGCTCACGTGTGCGCAGCCTCGGCCTGTAAGATGCGGGCCGGGCAAATGGAGTGGAAGAGTAGTCCCATTAAACCCTGGCCGTCCTCTGAGGAACGGGCTAACTGCTCTGAATGCCGGGCCCTCTCACTCCCCGGGAGAAAGTGCTGACACAAATTTTTGTGCGACTAAAATGCCTCCTGACCGCGTGACACTGGCTCTTTTCTTCCCCTGAGATTCCGCGGCTGTAAAGCCCGAGCTACACAAAAGAGACCCAGTCTGCGAGCGCTGCCGAGGAGATGGCATGAATTATAATCAAACCATAAACAGGCGCAAAGGTCTGTGTTACTCACATTTTCGAGGGTCAGGGAGGAATTTCTTTGTTTGAGCCGTTTTTTTTTTTTCATTGTTCATTTCATGCACATCACATATCCTGGGAGACATGAGGGCTTTGCTCGGCGAGGCTTTCTGTAAACATCTCTGCTGTTTAACTGCTCCACACGGACACTGTTGTTCCTCGACATCTATTCAAAGACACACGCGTCCTGTAATTTGCATGTGTCCTGGACCGGAGAATGGCGGCCTTGTCCCCTCTGGCCCCGCAGTGTGGATGTGTCAGCTTGTGATTGACGTGGCACGGCCCCGGTGTTGGTCACTGGTGCGGAGATGCAGAAACATGACAGTGTCTCTGGGCACATGAACCACTGGCTTTTACTCCTTCACTTGAGCGTGTCATCCGATGTGATGTGCTGTTAACCTGTAGGAACCTTTGGAGGCGGAGGTCTGCAGTGTGTTTTTCAACACGTTGGCTACTTCCAACATGCAGCAGGTTCCTGTTGCGGCGAAGCGACTGCATCCACAGGTTTTTCTTCCACTACTACGAGTCAGGCTTCGACCAATCACGTGCTCCAGGCAGTAAATCCCTGGTGGGAGCTGGAGGGGACGATGATGAGGGTGATCAGTGTTGTCAAGCTGGAGAACGCGATCTGAAGAAGAGGGTCACTCCTCGGCGTGGGCGTGTGAAAAGCCTTGCAACAGCCCGCAGCCACTGGAGGGGAGCCGTGTCAAATCTGACACGCTGGAACCAACAAACGCCAACACTGACAGCCACTTGTGCCGAAAACCAATCTACAGGCAAAATACATTCTGTTTGAGTTGTGGGGGAGCGATGCCTCCTCCAGCTCCATCTGGCTGCTTCAGTTCATTTTCTCGTATGGTGGTTGTAGACTCGTGTCTCTTGGGCTCTGTTAGGACTTGTCATCACAAAATCCGACATAGATCCACAGAAGATCAGGGGAGAGTTTATTTTTCTAAGTCGCTGGAATGTTGAAGGAAGGAGATGCAGGTAGCATCACATCATGTCTCCAAACACGTGACCAGCAGGCAAACGCAAAGCTTTACTGGTTACATGAGCGACACATGATCACAACTCTCACCCGCAGAAAACGGCTCAGTTCCTGGTAAGATGAACTCTGGCTTAGTCATTCATTCCAGTCAGGGCTATTGTCAGTGTAAAGAAGCCGGCGGGGGACTGTGTTCCTTGTCACTGCACCTATGACTCCCTCACTTTGTGTCTGGATCATCTGGATCTGTGCCGGCGCCTTTTCCAACACACAGAAGTTGTCCAATTTGTTCCAGTTGTCCCGCGCTCGCGTGTGGAGCCTCCTCCGCTGCCTCGGTGCGGTGGGAAGCGAACGGGTAAGCCTGCAGATTTGTTGTCAGTGAAGAGTTAGCCAGCTGCTCTGTTGACTCCGTAGAACCCAAAATACTTTAACTCACAGAGAGATATTTTCAACAATCTTTCCAGGAAGTAATTCATGGATCTTGATGAAAACAAACACACATATTTAGGGAACTGGTATCTATGAGTGTGTGTGTAAGTTGGTGCAGCTTGAAGGAGACTGTTGGTCCTTGTCGGGAGTATACACTCCACATTCTAGTTCTATGTCGTCTGCCTTATCTCCAACACGCTGCCGCTTTAAAAATGTATGGTCCACAGTGGCTTGTGTGCTTATAGCCTATAAGCTCCTCTAATTGTCGTGCAGCTCATTAAAACTTCTTACGCCGGAAGCTCGGACGCACTGGTTCGCTCTGGACTCGAGATGGGAGGCGGCAGAGCATCAAGGACGTTCGAGTTTGTCTCGTCAATAGAGCAAATGACAGAAGCAACTTTTGGCAGAGTGAGATAAAGACTCAGAATTGATGATATTTGCTGTTTGTGCCACACAGCTGCTCGTTAATGCTTCCTTTCATTCATTGGTTTTAATTAGTACCTTTAGAAACATCCAGGCCTGTGGCGCTAAAAGCATTTTAACAACAGACTCCAACTGTCCATCTTAAAGTCGTGTCAATAAAAATAAATAGTGCCCGCTTTCCAGTTTTCACCAGCCCAGGAAATGAAGGACCCAGAAATCAGTGTGTGCTAATGTGTGGTTTGAGAAATAACACACGACACGAGCAGCATGAGAAGAAGTCTGCATTGTCTAGACTGAGCTTAACCACAGTTTCATTTCAAATAATGTTCCTGTTTCACTTCATGCATACTAATTGTTTGGGGGGGGGGGGTAGACGATGCAGCCCAGATGAATTGTTGTGAATTCATTTTCAATCTGTCAGAATCCAGACTTTCTTTTTTTTCGACAAACACACCCCTCCTCAGTGTGTCCAGGGCAATTTGTTGGGTTGTGTTAATGCAGCAACACCCACACAACATCTCGTGGGTTTTATCTGACTTTAACGCAAATGAATGTGCAGCGGCGGCTCGTTCATTTAATCTGCCAAGTCCGTCATGTTTGCTTCATCTCTATCCCGGTGTTTAGCATAATTAACGTCCGCACGGGCTCGTAAATATGCTGCAGATTCAGATGTAGCCAGAGACATCAAGTCATCATCTGGGCTTTTGAGGGGATTCTTTAAAGCGTGCGTTCCCTCGGGACCGCGTGTGCACAGGTTCGTTCGATATCAGCTCCTCCCCTCTCGTCTCTGCCAGCCCTCATCGACAGCTGGGCCCGGAGAACAGCTGCCTCCCCCTCCCCCAGAAACTAATACATTAAAAAACAAAAAAGAGTTGGCAGGAAGTCGGCTTCGTAAAGGAGAGTAAATTATGTTGTGAAGCTGCGCTGAATGGGTGGGTGGTCCCTCCTTGAAGAGCAGCAGAAGGTGTAGCGGCCCCGCCCCTGAGATTACCCCAGGTCGGTACTTACTGGGAAAAGGGGGAATTTTGTTTGGATTTAATATTAAGTAGAGCGCATAGACCTTGTTTAAAGATGGATGACATGACCGCTCCCCAAAAAGAGAGGCTAAGCGCTTATAGGAATAAGCCCAGCCTCCTCCATGTTAGTGGGGGGGGGGACACGGACCAAACTAAAAAGTCAACGTACACATCAAATACATCTTTTTCAAATATGGTGTCTGTTATTTTAGATTCTCTTCTAATGTTTTTTTCCTGGTAAGTTTTAATGACTTATTTGATGCTTTTAAAAAAAACGTGGTGAGATCTCACGATTGACAGCTGAGACTGACTCACAATTGGTCGAGCCAGTTCAGACTCTGGCTCCAAATGTGCAAGATGGCAGCGCTGGTATCTGGGGATATGTTGGCTTCATTTCTGGACAGTGGGAGGAAGTGGAGACAAGTTGTCCGTCTTCCTATGCAGTCTCTGATACAGCAACTCAGTAGGAGTAACAAGAAAAAAAGAGATTCATTAAAATCCATGATCACGATGATGATGGTGACTGATTTCAGCCGCTCATGATTAACTTTGAGACTTCTGTGATACCGAAGTTTATCACCTCAGGGACACACGTGACTCCTGAAACCACCCACATCCTCAGCAGACATGCATGTGGTGACCACCGCCAATTATTTTGTGGACGAAGTGCCTGGCAGGGGTCCATTACGAGGGCGTTCTCTCCTGGGCTGCCTGCCTCTACGTCAGGGGCGGGCAAACTTTTTGACTCGCGGGCCACAATGGGTTCTAAAATTTGACAGAGGGGCCGGGCCAGGAACAGATGGATGGAGTGTTTGTGTGAACTAACATAAATGACATGTCAAAATCATTAGTTGAAAGGATTTGGCCTTTAACAGGTAGCAAAGCATTTATTTGCAAGGCAATTCAGTGTTTCCCCTAGGTTTACATCTTTGGGGGGGCGGGGCGGTGGCTCACCTGTGTGCGCGCGCGCACGTGTCAGTGTGTGTGTGCGCGCGCGCACGTGTCAGTGTGTGTGTGCGTGCGCGCACGTGTCAGCGTGTGTGCGCGCGCGCACGTGTCAGTGTGTGTGTGCGTGCGCGCACGTGTCAGCGTGTGTGTGCGCGTGCATCGGGATGGAACTCCGCCGTGCGCGATACAGAGAGCAGAGGAGAAATCTAAACGCGGGACCATGTAGAGCAGGGGTGCCCACACTTAGGCTTGTGAGCTACTCTTGAAATGACCAGCTCAACAAGATCTACCGGCCAAATAATGTTGGTATCCACCGCCGCCACGCCCCCCCGCCCTGTACAAGAATTTACTGGTAGATCGCGATCGTATTTATTTAATTTAATAATAATAATATTTGGACAAGTTTGGTGGGCCGGATTAAAAAGCCCAACGGGCCGTATACGGCCCGGGGGCCGTACTTTGCCCATGTCTGCTCTACGTAGTTCAGTAATGAAACCAAAACTGCGAGCCGACAACACGTCCACGCTTTGAGATGGTTTAAGCAAGATTTCACAGTTATCTTCTCTTCTGATCTCCTGTCGACAAGTTATTTTTGTAACCACACAGTGGAATTTATTCATCAGTCAGGAAAACTTCTGACGAGTGTCCCGGAATAGACATTACAGAAAGATTCGCAATTTTATTCCACTTGAAATTGACCTACGTTATAAACTCCACCTGCCGCTGCATTGGTCTCAAGTGCTCTCTGCATTAATGAATTAAATATGCACGCTTGTGTACCGGTGGTTCGATCCAACACGCCCATCGATGGGGAAGGTTATTTATCCTCACTTATTCTCTTCCATCTCCACAATCCCTCCCCACGGTCACACTGGTTCTGCACTATTTACACTCACGGTAGGCAGCGTGCGCGAGGCTGACACTTTCCATCTCAAGAGGGTAATGGAAGCCGGCTTCTTTTCTTCTGCTGATGTCGGCAAGGCCTGGCTCGGCCTGATAATGTGGACGGCAGAGGGCCTGATGAAAGGCGTATACTCATCCGTCGGCCTGTGACCTCCAGCAATCGGCGAAGGAGTCGAGGTGACCCTGCGTGTTTCCATCTCCATAATATCTCTGCACCCTCACCCGATTAGTCTATTTGCCACCTTAATCATCTTCTGTGTGACATGCGTTCATCACACACACACACACACACCCACACACTCACACACAGACACACACACACTCAGACACGTGCCCTCTTGAAGACGTGTGTGCAGCTGATGTTGTGTCGACATTATCACCCAGAAGACGACGCTGGGCTCCTATTAAGAAGAACACTGCCTTGTTTAAGTGAAATTAATGAGGAGCCGACAGAATGGAGATGCCCTTTCTTGTATGTGTAGCTCATTAATTTCCACAGCAGAGTCTCATCAACCCGACACTGTGGATTACTCATAACGGCACAAGACAAATAATTGTAATTTCGCATGAAAACAATCAAAGTCGCTTAATGAAATGACTCACGATAAGTATCTTCCAATTAAAAGCCAATAAAGCACTTTACCGACGAAGGGAAAATGACGCAGATGATTTCCAACATCTCAACAAGAGACTTTATATCATCTGCTCACTTTCTTTCACAGAGTTTCTTTCTAACCGAGCTCATGGGGCTATTCCATGTGAGTGGCCCGCCCTGAGCCGCTTGATTGACACATGGCGCGATAGTGGCTGGGGTCTAACAGACATTTATTGGTGGCCATCAACTCTCCATCCGAGGTCAGTGGCCGGCTCGCACGCTAATTGGGTCTCGGTTTCCCGTGGTCTTGTCTGCACCTTCAATCAAACGTCAGCGCCGGGGCCGTCGGCAATCTGGCGGTGGGCTGAACTGGAAGAGAAAGTAATTTAAGATGTTTTCTCCCCCCCCCCCCCCCCCCCCCCCCCCCCCCCCCGCCCACACAGCCCTCTATACTTTGTACTGTCTTCTCAGATCCAGATTCACAGTCGCAGCCCTGGAGGTATCGCTGCACTAATGTGTCTCCTCTTTGTGGTGTAGTATCGCGGGCTCTGGAGGAAATAGTGGGTCTTGGATGGAGGAAAAAAAAAAAGAAAAGTACGATTTCTTAAATCTTGAGGCCCATTTGAGAGAAATACATTACAGGCACACATCCCATTTGTAATGACAAAGCTGCACTTGGTTGTAGACCTACATCCCTTTTTTCTTTCCGCAGGCGAGAGTGATTACATAAAAAAACCCGTAGTACAGTACATCCCCGGAACCCGTCAGTGCCTCTTCATCCACCGTCACATTATGTCATTAGCATGCTAAAAGCACGCGGGCCTCCCGCTGACACTGTGTGTGGACGAGATGAAAGGAGATACGAGAGGTGCGGCTAATTCGCAGCGGACAAAGAAGTTCTTCACAGAGTGAGTGTGAAACATGACAGCGAGCGTACATGGTAATACAGGACGGGAACAATACATAATTCATCCAGGAAGCGGATTCATCTCCTATCTCAGCCGGTGTGCCTCTGCTTCAGTGGCACCACGCTTGTATCCATGCCAGTGTAATTCACAGACTTATTTCCCCAGACAGACGTGAAACAAAACCGAGGCCGACTTCAACAATCACTTTGACAATCGGACCTGCTTCTCTGTCACATTTAGTGCCGACAGAAACTCATTTGGCCGGCGCCAGATGTCATTATGGATGCCTCTGTGTTCCTTTCTCTCTTTCTCTCATCCTGTTTTGGTTGGATGGTAAAAACCGTATTGATCTGTTCTGTTCTCGTGGTTTTGGACCCAGACCCACCCTCTGAATGTCTGATGCATCGCTGCCCATACCTGTTTACGTGTATGTGCTGGGTTCACAGACTCTTTGTGGGATGTCATGAATAGAAAGTATCACACACACAACCTCTTCTTTCACCTTCACCTGACTGACCTGCCCATTTCTTCTTCTGTGGTAAGATATCAGAGACGTGAGATGTGAACACGCCAGCTCAGTTTCGTCCACAATGGAAGCACCTCGTGTTTCAGGTCTCGTCCTTTCTGAGTGAAGTTGCTTGGCCTTTACGTAACGAGGCAAATAACAACAGAGTGGAAACTGAAAGTTCAAGTTCTATTCTTGAACTACCTGCGTTTCCTGAAGGCGACATGATTGAGGAAGGTCTCCAGCCGTCTGTGTTGTCCTGCCACTCATGACTCTGAAGGGTTGAGGTGAATCTGTGGTTTTGTATTTGATGCAAATACAAAGTTGAAGTGTTTTTTGTGAATTTCACACAGAAAAAAGGAAATGAATGGTGAGCTGTGTTTGGCTTCATGGTGAATTAACTGTATTTACATAGCACTTCCCAGTCTTATCTACCACACAGTCACAGTCACCCATTTCTATAACACATCTTCTTGCCCAAGGACACTTCAGACTGGAAGAGCTGAGAATCGAACCACTAACGTTCTGGTTAGTGGACGACCCGCTCTACCTCCTTAGTCACAGCCCTGCAGTGCAACAAAACAACATATACGACTCCTTTTTTATTTTGTAGCTGTAAGCAGCAGTGCAAGGTGAAGCAGCTGAGCTTTGCAAGTGCAAATTGTCGGCCAAGCAATTTAGAAAAAATAATGGTTGAAGCTTTGACTCGTGGTTTGTGATGAGTTTCAGCTGCAGACGTCGGTTTGAAGGGTTTTACACGTTGGTCGCAAACGGCCGCAGTGACTTTGAGAAGAAGACTTTTGTCAATGTGACGATTCACAAAGGAAATCCACTCAGGAGTCCCGTGGTGGTTCTGCTCCACTTAGCAGCCGGGCCATAAGCCCATCAACAGCCTCAGGCAAGGAAGTCCAACACTGCATCTGTGGGCAGCTGAAGTTACTACAAGTCCTCAACGGGCCTCAGGCTTAGTAACACGCGGTCGGGCATTTTAAGAAAATGAATTTAACTGGGATGTGCACATTGATTTGAATAAAATCCAGCAGGAGATTTTGGCTGCTACTTGGTTGTGTAGTTATTCCCTTGAAGTGGCTAAATCGGCCCCTTTTGCATATCATGTGAGGCCTGGTGACGTCGGGTGGAGAGAACCGACGGAGCGGCAGTTTACCATCAGGTTCAACTGGCACCGGATCCGTGTGACAGCTGAGCCGGGACGAGATGAGTGGGAATGTTAGAACAAACATCTTTTGCTTTGATTCCCAACGCCAGAGAGGTTGTGTTATCTACTGTTTGTTTGTCTGTGTGTGTGTGTGTGTGTGTGTTTATTTGCAAAAAACTCTAGATTGCCATGAAACCTGGTGGAAGGAAGTGGTATCGTCCTGGGAAGAACCAATTTAATCACTTTTTCAACATCTTTGTTAATACGTGGATCTTAATAAAAAAAACTCCGTCATGATTAAAGGAACGATATTCATGAGGATGTGTGATTTGTAGTGAATTTAAATGTGGTTTCATTAGAGGACTGCTGGTCCTTGGTGGAAATAATATGATTCGTGGATATGATAAGGGGTCACTCGACAATATTCGGCAACGTGTTGGGTGTTCATGATTCAAATGGATTTTTAAAAATCCCATTAATTCCCAGTTTGGAGTTTGAACACTGCAATTCTTAAGTGTTTCTTATTTGGGAACAGGGGACCCATGACGGTAAAGTGAAATGATGGAAATCTAAAAACTGAGTTAGGGGTTTTAAGAGTTTTAAGATCAGGTCCTAAAGGAGAACCCACCTTACGATTCTTACCAGTTCAGCAGACGACATGTTAGAGCGTAATTAGGACAAACCAGTTGACACAGTTAGCCCAGAGCAGGGGCCCCTCATGTTGTGGCCCATGGGGGCTTTTCCCTTCTTCACCCTGTCAGTGGTTCAGCTCTGGTGTTACCTCACGTATCACATGTTGTCACCAGCTGCTTCTCTTCACCTGCCAGGGAGCAGCGGCACTGGAAACTATCCGGTTTCTCCGCTGGGATCGTTTGCAAATCGTTGTAATAGTTTGTTCCTGGTTGCTAATTGCCCAATATTAGCGGGAATATCTTCTGAAGTCAATGTTGGATGGTTTTATTTTAAATGAGATGAAGTTCCTGATGCAAAACACACTTAAAAGCGAGATTCTTTTTCTTTTTTCCTAGAAACAAGACTCGTGTTACCTTCTGTGAATCCTTTTCTGCAGTGCATCAGTTTCCACTTAACAAGAACACACAGAGATTTTAGTCTGACATGAATTCCAGACATGATTAACAAGCAGATGAGGAGTGAATGAGACGAGGAGCTGCCACAGAACCACCGGATGTTTAATTCTGAGAATGTAATTTCTCCTCCCGCCCCCCAGACCAGAGACACCAGCTGATTTCTAAATGCCTCCGTCTCGATGCAAATGTGCGCCTCTGCCAGTGTTGATTACCTGCCGTCAGTGGCTTTCTGCAGGATGACCTTCCCTCCTCGTGTCACGACTGTGTTTGCCCCTTTAAGCTGCCTGTCAAACACCCAGCCATTCTTCCTCCTGCAGCTCGGCTCCGTTTGTTTGAACAGGTTCAGCGTGCCAGAGGCATACAAATGGAAACCTCTGAGGGATTTATGCAAAACAAAATTTCCCCGTGTGCTCGTCAGACGTTGTTGATGGACATCTCGGTGTCATATGTCAGCAGCAAAGATGAAAAGGCAATGATTTTAGATTAGGTTCGGATTTCTCATTTCATTAATTCCAGTCCTGGCACCTCTGCTCTGCATGTCGATGCAGCAGCAGCAGCAGCGCTTCCGAGCGGCCAGCAGGTGTAGCAGTGAGGTCTGTGGATGGAGAGGCAGCATGAAGAAGAAGAGGAGGGAGGAGTGGAAGCAGCAGGATTCATCAAACTGTCCCGTTAACCATCCTTCTTCTGGTGAATCCAACATTTAACACAGTCTTTGACCTTTAACATCGTCATTTGGCCTCATTCGTGTGTAGGTGGTAAACTTTTAAGAACACTCCAATATGTCTGCACCTTGTTTTATTTACTGACGTTAATCACTGGAATGGCCTCAGTTGTTAATCATCACAATCAGGAGGATGCTGATCAGCTCTTCGTCCTCCACTGTGTTTCTCTCCACTCTGTGGCAATGCTTGGTTTATTAGTTTCCACATTCGCCGCTGCTCATCCACACAGTCCCTGCGTTATTGTTCCCAGCAACGACCAAACAAGCGGGAGGGCAGCAGTGAAGTAGCACATTCACAACATATTAAAATCAGAGTTCTGCCGTCGCTGTTGTCTTTTTGGTTTCCACAGTAAAAAAAAAAAGAAGCTTTTTCATTAAGAATCAGAGAAATGACTGCTTCTGCTCCGTCTGCCATCGGAGAGATTACGACGGGGACGCAGCGCAACTGACCTTTTTAAAAAGCTTCGGGAGAATAAATACAATTTCTGCATTTAAATAATTTATGCTTTCTGTCTCGGCGAAGGAATCTTCTGCACCTTTTATTTGCTTGTGCCAAGACATCCTCTAAAACAAACAGGGGGAAAGTAAAAGACAATAAATGACGTCCTCCTTCATTTGGCGCCCTGTGACTCTGATATAGGTTGACAGGCTATTTCAGTCACTTCCTTTGAATAGATTTGAAGGAGGGCGAGAGAGGTCTAAGCTGGTTTAAACTGGGCATAGATGTGGTAATGAAGCTGCGTGCCAGTTGGCCTGTGTAGGAGGACTTCTGTTTCCCCACAGGGAGATGACATAACCACAGCACATAATATTTCACTTGGCCATATGTGGGCTGTGCCAGCAAGAAGAAATAAATGAAACCTGACTTTGCCTAAGACGTATGGACCTTGCTAAAGGGGAAACGGGGAGAATTCACCTACGCAGACACGGAACTTGTTGGCTCTACTTCTATTACATTACTTCAGAAGATCAGATGGGCAACATCAGTCAAAAGCAAAGACATGGACCTGACATATGTTCTTGGGAAGCAGGAACTTGTGCCAAATGTTGACTTTGCTCTTTGGCGTTGACCTCTCGGGGGTCGAGGTCACAGATGGTGTGCTGACAGAAAAGGTCAGCTCATGTGTCGGTGGAGAGCAGAGCGGTTACTGGCTCACACCTGCCGTTAGAATCTGTCTCCATGTATGCAAAGATGGAGGCCTCTTGCTTCCTCCCACTACGCAGAAGTGAAGCCAACAAATCCTGGACACGAACGCTGCCATCTTGTGCCGCTGACGGAGCCAGTAGATGAGGTGTGGAGCTAAGGTTTTGGAGTCCTGCTGATTTGCACACTTCACCAATCACGAGTCGGACTCAGTTTCAAAATATCTTTATAGCATCAAATAACATGCACACACTGCTTTAACAAGGTGTCCTCGTGCAGCTCAGACCCACGGATCTCAGCGCTGCGCTCACACCTGCACTCGGAGCCGTCCACCTCCGATCCACTCGCATGAAGAATTCATAATAAAGAGCTGAGGAGCTGTCAGACAGCAATCTTAGCCTGCCTGGGACCCGCCGTCTCCTCTGTGAGCGATCGCACCCTCGCTCGCTGCATCATAATCCAGAAATCACCACATTTCCCTGCAAAGCAATGAGTGCAGGGGCATTAATCTAGATTGATAAATAATCTACCGCAGGCAGGGCAGGAGCACAACTTTGCTACCGGCGAGCTCCCTCTCACCTTGTGAGTCGAGCACTGACGCTTCCCCTTATTGATATCAGTGTGATTTATGGACCGCCGCTCCCCTGGCCATCCTCACACTGGAGATGGGAGTGTGATTTATTCCCGTCTGATGCTGCAGGGTGTCTACTGCCGGCGAGCGGAGGGAGGACGCTCCGACTGGATCGGCCTCCAGCTCGAGTCCTGCTTTTGGGTTCTTTAAAGTGCGAATATCCTCTCCACTGTGTTCGGAGATGCTCTTCTGCAGCGGGACTTTATTTTAATGAATGTGTCCATCTGCCACTCACCCCTCCCCGCCCCCCCTCACCTCACTCCTCCTCCCTGCACCCCGACAGCGAGACTGTGAACAGAAACAAACGGAGGAAATCAGTGGATTGCGGACGACTTAGCTTCACTTATGCTGCAGTGCTTCCTCTGCCACTCTTCTTATTTGATTATGGTCTGACATTCATGTTTCCCCGTGTCAGACAGCTGGATTCTACCATAATTGCTCCCAGAAACGTGCGTCCCCCAGGACAGAGTCCATTTGTCATTTTCAGACGCTTCAGATGCCTCACTGTGCTCGGGCTGCTCTGGGATTCTGTAACGGCTAAATTGAGCCGTATTTCATCCATGGGTGACTCCCAATTACCCGTTTAAAGACACTGTCTTATGATAGCTTTTAGTAGAAATTAGATTTTACCCTGAAATTTCCTTAGTCATTCGCCTCCCTGGAAACTTCGGTGTCACAGGTAATCACAGTAAGAGCACTCCCGTGGGAAACTCGAGTGTCCTCTCTAATTCTATGATTGTGTCTGTGTGGTTTCCTCCCGGATGAGTTTTAATTCGGAGCCCTGCTGGGGTAACATGAGATAAATCCTATTGCGCGCCCTGCAACTCTGGCCTCGGCCTCGGCTGGCCCCCATTAAAGGATACGTTATTGATTGGAAATAAGATATAATTAATGGAGTATCATGGCGGTTCTCCGTCCAGACTGAGACTCAGTGGGGGGGCGTCTGCACCGGCCACCAGTTTTTAATGTTAAGAGGAGGCTTAGTCATTAAAAATGTGATTCATTCTACAGGAGGTTTGCAGGATGAGGACGACTGAAATAATCTGCTAATAATCAAAACTCTGGTTTCTCAACATCGAGCTATGACGAAGCAATTTTCAAGCAAATCTTATATTTGAAGTTTAATATTATAGCGACGCATCACTAAATTTACAGGACACATTTGAGGATTTTTCAATTTCCTTTCCTCTGGTGTGTTTTTGTGAATGTAAAAAGTCTGCAAAGTTAAATAGACCCAAGTAGAGGGAGCTTCTCTCCCCGACAGATATCTCAGATTCTGAAACGCCTGGTCTGTCATTGTCCGTTACTTCCGCACCGCTGTGATGCGACGATGCCCAACATTTGCATAATACCGCTAGTCTGGCACAAGTAGACTTGGCTTTATCTGCAGGGAGGGAGGGGGGGGGGGCTTAAAGAGACAGGAGCTAAAACTAAGAGGCTGAAAAGAGGAGCTGCAGCAATGGACCATATGAGGAAAGTGATGTTTTCTGAACAGCATGTAAACCTTTTTAAGTAGTAACACAAATTCAATTCACAAACCTGAATATATGGGGAAGATGACTCCTTTTAAATCATGTCTCACAGGTATCTATAGCTCAAAGGGCAAATTGGAAACCTCCTTGATTTTGAATTCAGCCTCCGTCTGTGTTTTATTTCTCATCGGGAACAAAACAAGTGTGGCCGACCCGCGCGACCAGAGCAGAGGAAAGCGTCTCCTCGTGCAGGGCTGGTGGTGAATGTGCCTTTAAGTGGTTTTTAACCCACTGGAGCAGCATCCTGGCCGAGCTGTGGAAGGGCCTGAGATGGGCTGCATCCGCTTACGCACATTATCGGTGAGAGCATGCTGCTTCTTGGCTTCCCTTCACAGAGGCCGGCACACAGGGTCAGAGAGAGTGGGAATGAGAGATGTGTGTGTGTGCTTCCACCCTCAGATGAAACATTGCTTCAGCTCCTGCATACGGGTACATTTCTGACTGCGTCTCTCTCTCTCTCTCTCTCTCTCTCTCTCTCTCTCTCTCTCTCTCCTCTCTCTCTCGTCTGTATATGTGTGTGCTCGCTTGCCTCCTCAATATCCTGTCCTCTAAGATTCCAAACATTGATTACCGCCCCTAGAAACCGACGGCGGTATCTCTCTCCCCCGTTTCTGACTCTGCAAACCAATAGGCTTGCCTGGTTCGCTCGCTGTTGTACATACCAATTCCGATTTATTGGACTTGACTGTGAAATCCTTTATATTTTCATCCCAGCTGCGATATGTACTTACCCAGTCACGGCTTTTTAAGATTCAGATTTAGTATTATAATCACAGAATACCTTCTGGCCCTGCAGGCTAACCCAACCATACATAATAAGCAGCTCCCTGCTCATATTTTATCCCGGGGTGATGTTGCGCGGATACTTGCGTAGACGTCCCCCCCCTGCACGGCCTCGGTTGTACCACTGGAGAGGAGCGTGCATGCCAGTGGAACTCACCCTCACGACACCTCACACCCTCACACCGCTGTCTACATCTTGTCAAGGTAGAGCGTATGAATCATACCAATTAATTTAGCAGGGATGGGTTAGGGTTATTAGAAGACGTGTGGGGTTGGAGATGGTTATTCTCAGGGAAATATACGGTAATTAACTGTGTGAATTAGCTCTAAATAAATAAGCCTGATTGGATAATTGCAGTCAGCCCACACCGCTGTGTGGCCGCTCATGGTATGTGTCACCGCTCGGACGGCCACCTTGAACTGGAAGTGCCGCTTTTGATGTGACTAATGCTTTTCATCTATCGTGCTGTAATGATTGCTGTGATGAAGCCGCCTTTAGTTCTCTCCCACCTCGACTTCTCTCCCACAGCTCAGGCCGGGCCCAATTAATGCCGCCGAGGTCTGAGACCTTTTATCGCACACATTCAAAGACCTGAAAAATCAGAAAAAATGGGGGGAAAAAGAATAAAAGACGGTGAAGATTGTTAGAAAAAGAGGCAGAGCTCCACACAGAAAGGGCGACATTTTGAGACTTTGCTATTAGGACTATCATAGACTGAATATAAATATGGATAATGTGTCTCCGCTATTCAGAAGTGAAGCAAAGAAGATCCTGGATAAACGCTGCCAATTGGACTGACGACGATGACGATGTTATACCATCAAATAACTAATTAAAACCAAACTTGAACAAACACCATTTTTTTGACTTTTCTGTTTGGTTCATGTCCCATCCACTAACATGGAGGAGGCGGGGATCAAGACACTTTGGGCAGCTGTCACGTCGTCCATCTTTTATATTGAGTCTTTGGCTGCTACTCAGCACATTATGTTCCCTCGTGTAATATTTGACAAGACCGAGTAGTTTCTTAACGTCATTCATTATTATTTTCCTCTGCATACAGTTCATACCAGAACCGACACAGCTGGAGTCGTGCCCTGAAAGCATCTGAAGTGGCAGGAGGCCGGTGTGCTCTCGTGCTGGCTGCCACAGTAGCTCGAATATCCCATGTTTTTGTTGTTCTTCAAATTGACTTCTCTTTCGCTTCTTTCTCTCTTTTTTCACTTTTGCACTTGAGCTAAACTCAAAACGCGCAGCTGCCAGGGCTGCTCAGTTTTCAATCTGAGTGAGACTTACTCCAGACGACTTCATTCTTCCGAAGAAAAGCCAGCCAGACACAGCCCCAAGACAGAAAAACATGTTTGCTAAATTGGAGTCGGAGTCGAAGGTTAAACTTAACCAGAATTCAAGATAATAAACTTCAAGTCGTCCACAGACACCGGGGGGCTTAAATTATTAAGTGTGACTTCCTTTCCTAACATGCTCTCAAAAAAGGCAAACAATCTAAATTAATCAGTAAAGACAAACAGATGTTTCTCGGCTCGGTTTCTTCCCACTTGACCTTTTAATATCATTCACGGTCTCGTTGTCGTTTCTCCGCCTGTATCGTTATGATCCTGGAACCTTGTAAGACTCAAGGTCACGGGGGAGGAGTGTGTTTCATCCGAGCTCATCGTCCTCTTTCAGCTGATTTATTCATTTATTTGTCATTATTGTTTGTTTGGCTCCAAAGCCCCCCCCCCCCTGGCTGTATCCTGTCTGTGGGGCTTTGCTGAGTCACTCCCACCTAATGAAGAAAATCTGCTGCCATGTTTTTTTTTTTTTTACTACCAGGACTCCCAGCAGAGGGGTCTGTAGCGTGGCTCTGTGCCGCGGGGGGTTGTCGGAGAATGTGGAGCCGGAGAGAAGGAGGAGGAGGAATTAGTGGAATAGAGGGAGCTGCAGTCAAGACGGGGAGATTATCTCGTGGGTTACGGTGTTATCTGTCAGCGGAGTCCCTCCTGTGTTGTACCGGAACTCACCTCCATCGCCTGCAGCGCTACGATACTCGGCAAAGTATGATTTGTATCGTCTGCACAACGTTGTACAGCGATAACTCACGAGGGTTCCCCCAGAGTGAAGGGAAAGTATCGTGATCGCCCTCTGGTGGCTGGCTGCAGAATAGGACGCTAGTTTATGCTAGTTTTACAATATTTTCATCCATACAGGAATATACACATTTTAAATGCTATTCCACATCAGAGCTTTATACCAGTATTCACACAGACAGCATGGATTCAGGTGTAGGTTTATCTTTTTGTCTTCAGAGGATAGTTTGATGGATTTAATAACACTGCACTATAACAGGGATACAATAATAAGTTATGGCTCCACTGTGGCTCGGCAGGTAAAGCGGACGGAAACATTAACTGCACGGCTGGCGGTTCGATGCCTTGACCTCTTGCCCCCACATGTCCGCGTCCTCGGAGAAGACACTGAACCCAGTCGGTCCCGAAGGCCGTGCATGGCAGCGGCCTCCCATCTGTGGGTGACTGTGAATTATGAGCTACGTTTAAAAAACAAAATGCATTGTAAGCAGTCTGCATGGACCACACCACTGTCTGTATGAATACAGGTATTTGGAAGGAAGTACTAATAAAAGCTCAGCTACTTCCCTGTACGTCGCCCTAATTATGAGGAAGCTTTTGCACTTTGCTGACCTACATACGATTATATGATGAACCATTAGTAGGATTTTTCCCAGTTTCTGACACGTGAATTTCCTTTTAAAGTTTCTCTCTCCTCTCTTGTCTCGTTAATCTGTCTTCGTTGTATCGCTCTGGTGATGCTTTAAACTCCAGGATTATGTTAAGATCTCCGAAGCATTAATTAATGTGTTGTCTTCCCCAACAGATTTCTCTGTAGTCTGGTCCAGGGCATCTGCTGCAGTGATGTTCAGGAACAGCTTGAAGATGCTGCTGACGGGGGGGAAGGCCAACCGCAAGAGTCGCAGCAGCGGTAAGTCTCTCTGTTAATCCAGGAGTTACAGGTTCCATCGCTGTTTGTCACCGGAGGATCGTTTCAGTCCTTCTTCCTTCCTTCTGTTTACCAGATAAGAAGCACACTGTTGAATTATCGTGTTCCTGCGCCGTCCGAGCTGCAACAACATGATTCTCCTGTTGCAAACTCAGCACTTCCTGTGTCACAGTAAAAGTTTCCCACCAGTCACTCACTTTTTTACAGTTTGTGTGAATCTCGAAATCGCTCCACAGATCAAGAGGTCGAGGCCTGTTCACACATATTTGTTCTTGTTGTGTTTAAACATGGTTTTATGACGTATTTTACAGTCCATGGAGAATCAACAGGTTTCGTTGAATAATTTATAAGTAAGATTACAAGGAATTATCATTTTTGACTGGTATGTACAATTAGTTTGTTAGAGGAGACGTATTCAGCAGCAGTGTTTCTCCCTTTGCTCTGGACTTTGAGCTTTTTAACTTTCCACACCTTGTACATTCACAAAAAAAAAACTATAAGCAAACTAAAGGAAAGAAAAACGAATAAACATAACATGTCTCCTTTAAAAAAGTCTCACCTTGATCGTAGATCTTTTTTAGCGTTCACTCAGACCCCTGAAACAAAACCGTTTCTCTGTTTGCTGCACAGACCAACCTCTACATCCTCTTTTCCCACAGTCAGGGGAACTAACAGGAGCCGTGCTACTTCAAGGTTCCTGGGAAAACCACCTTTTGTTTCAGCACATGTATTACTGTCACTCAGGCGTCCTGAACGACCAAGGGTCTTTGATGTGGTATAATCCCGTCCAAACACCCGACCGCTCAGCTCCGTTGTTCCTATCTGAATCTAATACGTTTTGTGCGGTGAGGTTAACGTAACGGCCTCGCTCCACTCTCCTAACCGTCTCCGCTGGATCGGCTCTTTTATTACATTGTGAAAATGTGCCTGCGAAGGGCTTTTGTCCAGCCGCCCACTTGATTTGCACAGATGAATGAATTTAGTCGAGCCTGAAATATCCCACAGTTTATTATGTCACTACCTCTTCCTTCAATCTAACTATACTTCAATGGACGTGTGTTATGAAAGAATCTGTGTTTGAAGGCTGTTGGATGTACAATCAGCGTCTACTGTAGATGTTTTGCAGAAACGCAGTATTGAGAGTGAGATATGAGTCATATCATTGTTACCATGGTTGTTGGTGCTAATGCGGATAAAGGGGAAGATACAAGATTTCTTTTCCACACTTAAGTCCATTGGGTTATCCACTTCCTCCTTCTTTTATATTTCTTCTATAAGAGGAGACAAACCGGTGTTGGACTGTTTGGCCTTGGTGGAGATGTGTGCGCTCCTCTGAGTGTTGTTCTAGTCCAAAAAGCGCTTTATTTCTGCGGCAACCTTTAGATGTTGAGTTAAAGATAATAGCTGCTCTTTAGCTGCCAGTATTGAGTCGTTCTTTCCGTCTAGACTTCAAGAGGACATTTAATGCAATCCAGTGTTTGACTTCCTGGCATCTATTTTTATTTATTTTTATCGCGCTTGGCTTCTCCTCATGGAGCCGATCATCAGCTTTTACTGTTACATATTTTTACTCTCAATGAAATCATTGTTGTCACAGCTGACCCTCCATTTTTTTTACAAGCACGACTACATGTAATTGGCAAAATATGATCGTAGAAATCAAATTGAATCACAAAATTTCAAGTGCAAGTTCACATTGTGATGTCCGTCACTGCAAAGGCTCCAAAGATGAAATTAGCTGCTAACAGAACCCGCCCCCCTTCCCGCCCGTGGTGTGTTTGTGTATTTACTGAATGTGTGAAGTGGAGAGTTGACCGAGCGCAGTGACTGGAGCACCCTCCAGTGTTTTGGTATCTATCTAAGTCCTGCTCTTACAATCCACCTCCACTGAAACATCCGTCACATGCGGTGTTCTTCATACATGCACCAACAGACACACGTGCACACTCTGCTGCTGCCACCAACACTTGTAACCCTGTTCGCCCCCCGGAGGGTGAGCCCCAGGAAGAAAGAGTACACAGGCACGTTTTTTCACTTCGCTGCTCTGTTCCTTCCAAGGACGTCTGAAGGACTGCATCCAGCAGCCCTGACTTATCAGCTTACGGCAGACAGGGAGTGCTAGAAAGCCACATCCGTCTGTTGCGACTGTGGGAGAAGCTCTTGGCTCAAAGGGACGACTTGTCAATCTGAAAACTGCCCTTTTTATATATGGATGCACCGGCTGCTGAAATTAGTGTTCGGAACAGATGTGAGATAAGATGATCATCCTCTGTCTTTGATGCAGTAAGAAGCGACTGTCTGGCTGCAGGAGCTCCAAAAGGGGAACAGGCGAGTTAATCTGAAGACAACAGACGAGCCCCCTTGTCCCCGGATCGGCACCGGAGACATGGTTGTAGCCCCAAGTTGCTGAGCTGTTTGAATGGCACTTTTGTTTTTAAATTGAATAACACAGATAAGCTGATTGCGTTGATACAGACGTGTAAAAATCTCTATCACAGCGTTTATCTTCTGGGTAAATGGATCATGTAGCCTGTAACTCGTTCTTCTCTCCACGATTAATCAGACGCCATTCAAACAAATGAAGTGAATGTTCACTTGAGACTGAGAGCGTTTAAAGAAATAGGACAAATGTCTTTGTACTATTGTTGCAGCATTGTTTATGTATCAAATCTCAATCTTATTTTGAAGGCAAAGATCAGACCTCAGCCTGTGTGTGTGTGAGTGTCGTGTGTATATGTACGACTTTTTATTTCCTAACGTTACTGTTGCCTTCAGCAGTTTCATGTATTGTTCACCAGCCTGGAAAACCAAAATGTGAACAAGAAGCAAAATATCCCCTCGTGGTTTCAGATATTACATTGTGCCTTCGACGTTCTCGCCTGAATCTGTGTGTGGGAGGAGCCGGAGTGTGTCGGCATTAGTTTCACTTTTTTGCGGCGTTTTGGGAAACACTTTCACCTCCATCTCTTTGTTGATCCCAAAAGGAAGGGTGGGGGGGGGGGGGACAAGTCAGCAGCCTGACGCCGCAATTAAGGTTTGTGACATTGGCTGATTGGGGAATGAGAAATGAGGTTGAGGGGTCGGGGTGTGTGGACAGGGAGCTGTTGCGTGACTAATCAGCTCTGAGACGGGCTCGAGTTTGGCAGTTGATGAAACACAAAGTCGTTTACAAACACGTGCACAAGAGAAAACTGAGCCCAACCCAAACCCGTCTTTTGGGTCCGAATCCGATCAAAGCACAATGATTTCTAAAAGTAGAAATCCCAGAAACCACGTCTGAACCCGACATGAACCTGAGTATCATTTCATAATTTGTCAGAACCCAAATGGTCAAATATTTATGGTTTCCTTACTATGAAATGGAAGAAAAGAAACTTATTTTCGAGTAATGGCTTCAGGGTTATATGTTAAGATCAAACAGCAACATACAACTCTCCGCAGACACATTCCACATGTCAGTTGTCATCCTGCATCATCATGTGGGGGAATCAAACCGAAGATGCGAGTCATGTTTCGCTCCACTGCGCCTTCTGCTTTATTCATCCCTGCTGCTGTTCACTGAAAGAGGACAAACCTGATTCCCGAACAAATAATGTTCCAGACTGTACTTGAACCTTGTGATGTCATAAAAGGATGAAGAACAGACAGACACAGGACAAAAAGAGACATCTTGTACTTTAATAACAAGGATACTAATAATATGGGTCTGGGGAGTCGCCACGTTTCATCTGAGGAACTTAAGAGAGGGACACGAGCTCGATCGGCTCCTTTTTCATTTTGTGGTGGATCTGGGGAAAATCCCTGAACCTGTGTGCTGATGTGAATACATGTGGCACTCTGGGTCTTGTGCAACCAAAAGCCGGCTTTGTTAACAGTTCACACATTTACCAATAGTTTGACTTTTTGAATTCATGCTCGAGTCAAATATCGACTCTCCTAACCCGTCCTGTGGTTATCCTGCTTTGCTCTCGCAGACCTACCGCTGCTGTCAGTCTGAGTCGGGTCATTGATGCTCTGAGATGCTTTAAAGATTAATGCTTCTCCACTTGACTGATCTAAACCGGCCTCTGTGGAGCGGAGGAGACGCTGCTGCTGCTGCTGCTGACCTGCTCTTGTTCTGCTCTGACACGTTAATTAGTTAAAGATATCATATGTAACGAGTCGTCATTAACGTGTCTAATAACGACTATAGATCTATGTTGTATGTATATTTATCCAAAATGTTTCCAGCAAAGTTCAAACCCAGAGAAACACCTCTATTATTATTGCCTTTGTCCATCTCTGCTTTAACTTCTCTGGCAAACGACATATGACAAAGGGAAAACACACTGTTAACCAGTTGTTTGTATTGGTCACTCGTAGTGGGTCACGATTATTCACTGCTACAACTCCCATGACCCCCATGACCCCATCTTCACGACCTCATCTAAACCAGGTCTTCTGTTTCTGTTTTGACTGAGAGACCCCTAGTGGCCGAAGTCACGTATTGCACGTCAGCGTCCAATTCATCCTAATTGATTTATACTAACCACACGAAATAAAAAGCCAAGCAATCTCGTTTTTTTTTAAAGATGTCAGAGATATTCCACCGAGCACAGACGGAATGTTCCGGTAACTCGACAAGTCTGACGGCAGCAGGTGCTTGACAGGAATCAAATGGCCCGCCCCGCCCCTCCCCTCCCTAATCACAGCTCACTAATTGATGGCTCATTTTCCACAGTGCCGGGGAAATCTAATTAAGATCATCAGATCAGCAAACATGCTCCGAGCTCGAAGGCACGAGGAGTGACACAACAGCCAGGCCTAATGCAGTGTACAGGCAATTATTGTCAATCTTGGAGCTGCAGATAAGACCACTTGCACTTTGTTTTATATATTATAGAGCAAAAGTGTGTCTCTGTTCCTCCCATATAATTAGGTTGGTCGGAATGTGAGTAAACTTGTTTTATATCTCAAAATTGAATCTCTGTGTAGTTTAGTTGTTCAAATGGAAAATAAAATGTCATTGTTTTTCCTATTTAGAGAAGGACATAAGTGGCCCCGCTCGTACTGTTGTTACGATGCTTCAGTTTTATATTTTAATACCATTTAGTTGTTGTCTGTAAAAACAAAGACGTTAGTGGATGAAAAGATAAAAATGATTTTCTCCCACACTTACAATTCTTCATATATATATATCAGTTTGATAAACACAACCTAAAATTACAGAAAAAACATCTTTGAGAAAACAATGATTTGCGTACTTTTAAGTTTTATACATCTACTAACATTAAGGAGGCAGGTTTTATGACTATCACGCAGCCTGCCACCAGGGGGTGATGGAGTCGCTTTGGCTTCACCTTTGAGGAGCAGTCATGTCATCCATCTTTATCTCCACTCTATGCTGAGGACTTAATTTATGATTTAATCCTTCCTTTGACTGATGTAAAATTAGCAGTACCCAAAACTTGTCAGTGAGACATTTGTGCATTATTATTATTCCTCCCATTATTGTGTTTGCATTTACATTTATATTTATTGTATCTGTTGAGTGGCTGGTGTGTACTTTAAAATCTAATAAATGGAATGGGGGTGAATCTGTATGCAGATGATGCACATTTACATATATATTGCTACTTACATGCAAAGAAAAGCCTCCGAGTATCTGGTGAACATTAGTGGCCGCGTTGAGTGCATGGAAATGAATCATTCCACCTGGTAGAGTATCATCAGATGGATGTACGCGGCTTCATGAGCAGCAGCTGAACATGTGCTGATTCTGGCGGATCTCCACCGTGCGACAGATTGGCCACAGAATGTGCCCTTCCTGTGTTAATGAGCCCAGGAGAGGGAGAATGTGAATGAATGATTTCATGGAAAAGGTCTTGTCAAGAGGAAACACTGTACTCCTGCATGGAGAAATCATATAAACCACCTTTTATACGGTGGTTGTAAACCCAAATAAGAGCGAAATACATTTTGCATGAAGTCTTTATTTTTAGCGTCAGAAACGATTGATGCTTTCTGTAATTTAAGGCAACACGTTATGACCATTTGTGTCAATTATTTGATTTACTGATTATTTTCTAAATTGATTAAATTGAGACTTTAGATGCGTTGTTTTGTTCCTTGGTCGAGGTAATGATACAAAACACTAAACTTCTCACATCAGGAAAACGATTTAAAGACTAATTCTCTTGTCTAAATTGTTGCAGTTCGTTGTTTTAAGAATTAATCTCTACTTGACTTGTACTCAGCTGATGTTTGTATTTTGTATCATTCAAGATTCATCATGTGCACAACAATTACATCTGCAAATACAATCTGCAGCTCATCTGTAAACTGCTTCTCATCTCACGCTGGGCTTTAGTAAACCCTCTACGTCTTAATCCTCTTTTAATGTGAACGTTTTAGATGTCGTGTGAACATATTGGAAAGCAGACGATGAATCTGTGAATCAATACGGCGCGCAGCTGTCGAGTGGGGCTCTGACCTTTGGTTTCTAAGGACGGCCGTGTGATGTCTTCAAACTCCTCGAGCTTCACAGCAACGCGTCATTTAGCTTCCCTCCTTCAGCTTTTGACATTTCCGAGGGGCCTTGGTGCTGTTGTGACTGAGCAACTGGGCACGGAGCATCTGAGCTGCTGCGTCGAGGGCGGGCGAGAGCTGTGAGGCGCCTTCTTATGAATGAGTATAATCTGTTTTCCTCATCAGAGCTCAAGAGAGGAAGTGTTTACGAAAAAGTGCTTGTTTGGGGCTCTTGGTTTGGGTTCTGTCCCCCGAGGGTTGTCCCGTATAATTTTGTGTCGGGGTGAAAAGGTTTCACTGGGAGATGACGTAAAGGGCCCTCGGGTTGGAAGACCTCATCACTTCCTCGCCTGTGGCCACGTCAGCCTTTCAAGGTCACCGGTTCAGAGCGTCACCTGCGTCGAATCGGGGGGGGCGACACGGCCCAACCTCCTCAGCCGCCACCTGTGGCCCCGTCACCGGGAAGCCATGGCAACAAAGCTGTGGCAAAACGAAAGCGCGCCGAAGGTCAAAGACAATTCAGACGATCCTCGCAGAGGGCGGGAGGGGGGGGGGGGGGGGCTGAGAGGCGATGGGCCCCAAGTGTCAGCAGTGGCACTCTCCTATCGGGTGGAGTGAGGAGGCTCTTACCGGCCCATCATCATGGTGCAGTGGCGCCTCTTGACGCACACACACCACCCTCGTCACCGCCGGCCGTGTGCCTCGGCTGAATGACCTCCTTCAAGTCCTCCGGCTCAATGTGACGGTGGGAAACCACTCTTCACCCATCGTCTCTGAGAGATCAGGGAGGTTATGGTTAAAGCCAATAACATGAAATCAAAGAGTAACTGAAGTCCAGATCCACTTTTCTGACTCGGTATTTACACGTAAGTGAGGGTTAGTTTGTGATGATCCCAGTCAACAGTGTTCATGCTTATATGTCACAGCAGAAGAGTCGTGGTATCAAAGAATCTAACACAAACATCATATTTCCTATCACTCAGGTGCTGATTTGATCATGTGATCTTCTTGCGACCTCTTCTTCTGCAGTAGTTTAATTGCATCCGACTTGAGAATTAGTTCTGTCAGCTTTTTGTACCTCGATAATCAAACCGCGAATGTGCACATGACAGTAGTGAGTAGAAATGCGTATTCGTTGGCACTGTTAAAATTGTAACCACATTGAGATGGAAACACGTCGTTAATATTTTTGAATAACACCAGTGGCTTTTTCTTATTATGATAAATCAAAAAGTGGAAAAGTAATTTGTTTCCCTTCTATAGTCGCACTACTTTAACGAAAAGCTTTAAAGACCATACGCAGTTATTTCTAACAACTGAATAAAAAAAACACAATCCTGTCAAGTGCGTCCTCCGCTGTAATGGCCGACTCTCACTGCTGCCAGTGGTGCTCAGCTGCACATTGTTTGTATCACCATTGTCGCAATAAGCACAGTGAAGTACATCCTCTTATGGATTTCTGCTACGCTACACTCTTATGTGTGAAAGACATGAATCATGAATCATGTCTCACTTCCTCAGCCCACCAGTCGGCCTTTTCTATTTCAGCAGTTCTGGATTGATTGCCGTCATAAATCTGTATTTATGGCCCCGTGCATGTCCACAGTCAGCACAGTGCATGTTGGACTCCTTCCATCAGCCCTGAGACGGCCCTCTGCGGGGTCCTGGAAACCCCCCCCCGGCGCTGTCACCACCGCTGGTTTCATGGCTGTTCTCATCCGGCGACGTTTAAATGGGCACAAGAGTCCGAAGCTGTGTCTCTCCCATGCAGCTCTTTTGTGAAGGGAACCGAGCTCCACAGTCGGAGCAGTAGGGAGTGGGCAGCCGGTGCGTGGGTGAAGAAACGTTGGTCTGACCTGTTCTCTGATCACAACGTCAATAGTGGGAAGTCTCACTCCCGTCCACTCCACGTGTCCATTTCCTTTTACTCGCCTCACGTTCCTGCTCTCCCTCTGTGGCCTCTCCCTTCTCTGTGGGCAGAGAATTGACGATGACGGTGCCCCTGTAACGCGAGCGCCCTTTGTTGCGTCTTCACGCCGGATCTGTGTCGGCTCTTTGTGTTCGCGGTGACAGCTTGATTAAAGGGACGTGTTCACGGCTGAAGTGTGACAGATATTTAGCAGTTGCTGTTACTGTGACCTAGATGTGGCGTCTCCTGTCGGCGGCGGCGACTGACAGGGATAACATTGAGGCAGGTTTATGGTCACGGAAAGCGATAGACCTTGAACATGTGATGACCTGGGAGAACATTCAGGGAGGATCGTTCAGCTTGTGTGTGTCGTCTTTGGTGCAGAAACTCTCGGGGGGTCACGTCATCACCCACCTATCTTATTCAATCAGTCAATAATCCAACACAACTTATTAATTATCTGAACAGAATGAAACATGTAGCAGCTAAAGGAAATGTTACTTATATTCACCAGGTGGCTGCAGACGTGACTCTGACTTAATTCTGATGTTTCTGCATTCTGCTGCCCCCAAATGGCCGAATCCATCGGGTGGTGCAGCCTTTACAACTGGTGTGTGTGTGTGTGTGTGTGTGTGATCTGGAAATTGTGGTTTTGAGAGAGATAATGAAATTGTTCAGTTGTCACTAAAGAAGAAGTGAGAGCGAGTGTTGTTGGAGATGAATCGGCTGAGAACGAGTTCATTTTACCCTGAGAGAGAGAGAGAGAGAGAGAGAGAGAGAGGAGGATGAAGGAGAGTTACTGCTGCCGGAGGAAGAGGAGGAGGAGGGTGAGAGCGAGAAAGAGTTGCCTGTCTGCCTCAGTGTGTGTGTGTGTGTGTTCTGAGTGTGTGTGTGTGTGTGTGTGTTCTGAGTGTATGCGTACTGACACCTGGCGCTCGCCCTTCCTCGCTGCTCACATTGTGGAGAGCTCTCTGCCTGTCTGCCACTCTTTACCTCTCTCTCTCTCTCTCTCCCCCTTCTATTCCCTCCCTCTATCTTTTGTCCTCCTCTCTCTGCCTTTATTCCCATGTTGCCTTTTTTCCTCTCCGTGCCCCTTCAGCCTCCTCCTTTTGTTTAGGATCTCTCTTACTATGCGGCAGGATTTTTATTGCCCCGGCAGACGAGGCGCTCAGCTGACAAAGGTGAGCCGGATGAATCGAGGGCGGGAGAATGGATGGATGGATGAACGGGTGGATGGATGGACGGATGGATGTGTAAGCGGGGGGATCTCCGAATTCAGCTGTGAATAAGGGGAATGGTGGAAACTGTGTTTGCAAAGAGCCTCTATTCATGAGGATCCAGCTGTTAATTATTTGCCCTGGTTTTGGTCTCTTCACACCGGTGCATGTCTGAGCAGCTCTCCACTCGCCCAGCCGCTGTGTAGGCGTCTCGGTGTGTACTTTGAGAGGTGAAGGGTTCAAGCATGTGATTTAAGAGCAGCGTAGAGTGTGTGTGTGTGTGTGTGTGTGTGTTCGCCCTGTGTCAGCAGCGTGTCGTCTCACTCTCGCTGATTCATTTGGCTCCTGTTGTGGTGACTGTGCTCGGTGTCACCTTGACCCAGGTAGTGGGCTTCCTCAGCAATCAGTGCCTCGCCGGCATCGTGCCACACCTTGAGCACAGACACCGAGTGTGAGTGTGTGTGTGTGTGTGTGTGTTACTGTAGAATAGACACTGAAAATAGATCAAGAGGCAGTTAGCAGCTTCATTAGAGGAGAGAATTGTCTGGGGAATAAAATGAAAGCTCAAGATATTGATTCTCCCAGCTCTTCACATCTGTCGCTCTTTATATTTAAGTTTATTAATAGCACCAAGTATCTGTCTGTTGGCACCTCTCCGTCTTTGGGCTGCTGATGCCCAGAGCGTCTGCGGACTCAGTTTGGTATTTTGTCCATTTTGAGCCAAGTGAACTAGCCGAACTTTTACTGCGGGTCTGACACACAGTTGAATTCTGTGAATACGCAGCTCGTCCTAACGTTTAATAGAGTAACTCACTGGGAAATGAAAAATTAGTTTGACCCGTTTGATTAAAGAAACTTGTCGGACTGTGAACTGTGTGCGACCGAGGGGAGAGCGGAGTCTTGGCCTGGATCTCACTGTCTACACCAGAAACCGCAAAATATAGGGAATTCGAGACAATCAGAAGCACGGCTGGCTCCCAGGGGACAAGAAACACAGACATGTAGTAAACAAGCCTTTGTATTTAAAGTAAAAGTGGGCGTGTAGTGAATGCCTAGTCATTCCTCGTTGAGCAGGTACAGGTATGTTGAAGTTAGTTGGATTAAACTGTGGTGGACTGCAAACCTGAACCCAGAGATTGGCTCAACTGTTGCTGAACCTAATTGGTTAATTGGGACTTAAAGTGAATCCAGTAGCTGAAGATGTTGAATTTACATGAGACAAAAACCATCTCACGATCATTTGACATATTGGCTATTACTTGAATATCAAAACACGTGCTTACCAATGTCTGTTTATCAGTTTATTGATTGCTGCCCTCAGATCTGCAGTGGTTTATATTTATACTGAGAGTTTGGGTAATAATTTAATGTTTACCTTCACTTTCCTTTATGATTTTGTTTAACCCGGCTGCTGCCCCTTCAAAACTGACGAGGGCTTCACCCAATCTCCGTCGCTCATTAAATCCTCGGCCTTTGCTCTGTGATTTAGTGCCGCTGCCTATTTTCCCCTGGAGCTTAATGAGCCTAATATTTCACAAAGAAATGAAATCATTTCGTTCTGACGTTAGCGGAGGCTCTGCTGAATCATCCCGTTATCTTTTAATTCGTACTGATTCACTCTCTCCTGTTGTTTTCTCTATTAAGATATCATTAAACCGATAAAACCATGTCAAATAATAACTCTAATGGAAAATGAAAATCAGGAATCCCATTGGCTCTGTCGCCGTTTCTTCTGAAGGCGTCTGAAGATGCCGGGCCGGGCCTCTCTCTCTCTCTCTCTCTCTCTCTCCTCTCTCTCTCTCCTCTCTCCTCTCTCCTCTCTCTCTTGCTCTCTCGCTCTCTCTCTCCTCTCTCTCTCCCCCTCACTCTGTCATCAATTCAGTTACTGTAAGTGTTCCTTCTCTCTCCAGCACACGCTGCTACTCTCTCCTCCACCTACTCAGATATTTCTGGAGAACAAAAGGGGTGAGAAGAGAGGGAGAGAGCACGGAGGGAAGGTTTAATGTACCGGCCCTGCGTAGGCTAATGAGTCCTCACCGCCTCACCCCCCCTCCCTCTCTCTCTCTCTCGCTCTTCCTCCCGTCCTCCGCCTCTCTCTCTCAAGTCCTTCTGTCTCCATTTATCCACATCGTCTCATAAGCAAAGTTGCCCACCTTACTCCTTAAAGTAATTTACCTCTTCTCCATTTCTCACTGCTGCTCGTGTTCCTCCTCCATCATCCCTTCGTACTTCATCAGTCCAAACATCACATCTTTTTATTCCCTCTCTTTTATTTCCCTTCCGTGACGAGTGGTTATTTTCTTACTCCCCCTCATCTTCCCTTTTTTGCCGTCCTACCCATTCATCATCTATCTATTCTCATAATTACAGGTGTTAACTGTTTGCCACTCCGTGTCCTCACTTTCATTTTTGTTAACCATTTCCTTTCTCTCAATCCGCACCCTCCTGTTTCCTTCCAGCACCGTTTATCCATCTTTTGGAACAGCCTGCTGATTTGTGCGTTTAGCCGTGACAAATATGAAATAACACGGTGGTGTTCCATTTAAATTTTTGATGCCACGCCGGACTTATCACCCCACTCTCCTCCTTTCTGCAGCAGCTTCCTGTTGTTGTTTTTTTTTTTGCCAGTCGGGGGGAAACTGGGCTTTCATTATTCCGCTTGATGTGGATGGGCTCATTATTGCCTCTCAACGCTGTGTGTGTCTTTGAATTGCAGGAAGTGCCCTTGCTAGCTGAGCATACTGAGGGATGTTGTGTTTCTTCGCGCCGCATGATAAAGGCAGCGGGGGAAAAAACACAGCGTTGCATAAGTGAGCGGCGGCGTTTGTTTCCATTCACAGGAACTGCGATTGCGAGGGGCCGCAGCGGCGAACCCACGCCAGCTGTGTGCGTCCAAAACACGTTTCCTCGACTGTGTCGGATTGACGGCGGTTCTCGGGCCATCTGTGAATTCCAACCTACGTTCTGTGTGTGTCTGTTCTCGTCCGTCTGACTGTCTGGTCCCTCCTCTCTCCTCGGTGGCAGCCATGTCGCTGTAACTCCTGCTGACACTCACTGGAAGGACGAGATTATCACGTCTCCCTTTTTAATGTCATTTCAACAAGAACCCAAAAAACCAAGTCCTAAACCTAAACATCTTTTAGTTTGTGGGGATCTTCAGTGACAGACTTGTCTTCACCCTTTAAGTCCCCAGTAGGATTTTACGCACACTGACTCATATTGTGGAATTCATGACCTTGTTTTTTTTATCCATTT
Organism: Reinhardtius hippoglossoides; assembly: GCA_006182925.3. Taxonomy (NCBI): domain Eukaryota; kingdom Metazoa; phylum Chordata; class Actinopteri; order Pleuronectiformes; family Pleuronectidae; genus Reinhardtius; species Reinhardtius hippoglossoides. Next base: position 3,942,860 of record CM031690.1, on the reverse strand, counting down.
CTGAGTTTTCTATACAGAAATGCTTTTAAAAGCTTTTTACATAAACTTGACTCTGCATCAGTTTGTTTCTGAGCTCGAGCCGATTCCTACAGTTATTTAACTTCTGTTTTCGTGCCTCCGTCTTCACTCGTGTGTGGATTTGTGGAATATAATTTGTATTTGTGATAGTCACATTGAATATCATGGAGCAGCAGCAGTTCACTCCAGTTTGAACACGTGTATATATTTATATATCCACACATATCACACGTGTATACTGTAGCGCAGGGTGTAGCTGTCATGTTGACGATCCCGCCCCGTGCAGCAGCCTCACCGTGGGTAAGTGTTGGTGTCGGCTGTGGCACTGCACACCCGGCAGTCCCCCCCCCCCCAGTCTGCTTTATATTTAATGTGCGTTTCATTATTCAGGCCTTCCTTTTTTGCAACTGTACACCCATCTCCATTGCAGTTGAGATGGTCTGGTGTGTTCCCTGTGTGTGTGCATGTAGTCCCCCCCCCCCCTCCCCTCCCCTCTGTTATCGTCACAGTGACACTGAGAACACAGTGAATTATTGCATCGCTGTGGGCAAGCAGAGGATAAGAATAACAGAGCGCAGTGAGAGAGGGCGCAGCAGCAAGGACAGCCTCTGTCATCTCTCCGTTTCACCTCTCTCTGTCCTCCATGCTTCATCTGTTACTATGGCCACCTCTCCTTGTATTTCTCTCTGGCTGTCTCCGCTTCTTCCTCCCTCCCCTAATTGCTTACCCCCCCTTTGCAGGTTGAAAGCTTTGCACTTTGAAAAACATCATTTCTTTTTTTTTTTTTTTTGCATCCAACATGTCCGTGTGGTTGGTTTTCTGGGATTTAGCTGATGTTTCCACAAGGAGAGGCGCTCTCTGTGGCTGTGGGCCTAAAGGACATCGAGCATTAATTCATTAAAAATAAGGGATAAACTTTCAGAAATGAATGTGTCCAAATGGCCACTCGACGAGATCCATTAGTCACACAGCTCACGGACAGCTCACAGGAAGTTGGCTTGACTTCTGCGTGAACCTGCGAGAGAGAGTATTACAACTTTTAAATGTGGCTTCATATACTAATCCAGAGCCTGGGGCTGTGTCATTGAGGCTGAACACAACACTGACCCATTGCCTTAATTGAGCTTTGTGAATTCAACACAAGTTTCTCTGCATTTGAAACATGGCGTATATGATTTTGAGACACTTATTTATTTTCATAGAAGATGCTGTTAGAATGACTTTTTTCTTTCTGTGAAAGGCCGAAGCAAAGAAGGAAGATAATTGCTGCTGGCGGGCGTTGTTATGAATTTGCAGTATAGAATTGAAGAGAGTTTGGTTTTGTATACGCAGGTTGACATTGATTTTTTTTTTCTTGAAGCAAACATTTCTCAGGCCCTTGAATTTAGTTTGTCATGTTCTTTATCTCGAGCTAAATCGTCCTCGGTGGAGATGAGGAAGGCGAGAATTGGACAAACTCCCTTTGTGTCTGGGGATCGAACTGCCGACCTTCAGGTTGGAGGACGACTGCTCTACCCCTCAGCCACAGCCGCCCCCCCATCGTTCTCTCTGTATTAAGCTGCGTTGTGACCAAAAGTACCTGGAACCACTTGTCCTTTTTTCCAAGGATTTAAAAGTTTCCTCCTGACCTGCGTTTCCGTCGATGACCTCTACAACATCAGCAAACACACGGAGGAGATCCAGCTCTTGTTAGACACGAGCACGACTAACAAAACAAACGATTGCGGAGCTTGACCAGTTGAAATATAAACGCTGGAGTACATCTTCAGCGTTGAACCGATTTAAAGCACTAACCCCTGAGCAGGGACTTTCCCCTGAACTTAGTTTAGACCCTGGATCCTGCAGTGGAGAGTTCCTGCAGCGATGGAGAGACCTTTTAAAGAAAGGGAGATGGCACAGCTGGGATGTCTTGCCTCTCACATTCCTTTCGGGTGGTCCCTCGATGTCATTGTCAGAAACAAAAGCATCATTCTTCACTGGAGCACCTGCAGGAAGTCCAGGAGCCGTACCAGCCTTTTTTTATTATCTCCCTGCTCGTGCTCTCAGTCTCTCTCTCTGTCTCAAGGCAGCCGAGGCCGAAGCAACAAAAAATCCCTCTAACACTTCCATTTCCGCTCGGTTATTTTTTGCTGCATGCTTTTCACTTCTTGCGATCTCTGTGATGTAACCCCAGTGGTGTGTCAGACTGAAGGTAGGAGATGCTTGATGCAGCCGCTCTTTGTTTTCCAGACTCGTTTTCTTTTTTAAACGAAGCCCACCCACTCAGTGCTGCGACACAGCTTTTTTCAGCATCGGATGGCCGTGTAGGAGTCGAGGCATCACTCTTCTCTTTCTTTTTTCCCGTCTCTCTCTCTCACTCTCTCGCTTCCTCTCTCTTTCTCCGAGCTACACGTACACACATTTTCTGTTCCTACTTCCTCCATCATAACACCTCCATCCATCCAGGACACTGCTGAGTCGTGGTGCTGTCAGCCAGAGCTTGACGCACTCAGCCACTCATGTATGCGTCACCTCTCTGGCCCACCGCCGCCGCCGTGCTGCTCACTGTCCTCCAGATATACCTCCGTGGTCAGGGGTCACATGCGCTGGGCTTTTCTAGAAGGTGGGAGGCGATAGATCGTTATGTTCAGCCAAGGAAACACGTCTTCAACGCACCATACATGCATTCTGTACACTGGAGATATACAGGTTAAGAGCTAGCCTTTACGCTTATTAGAAATCAGTGCCAATATTGATATTTCCGATTTTATTTTATATTTTCAATTTATCTATTGAGGATAAGGATTTGTTCTTTACAGTTCCTGAGCCATTTGAACAACTGGCACAGCCAAGACTTGGTCTTTGCCGCCATTAATTATGATAAAAAATAATAATTAAATGTAGTCAATGTTTTGTTTCATCAAATAAGTCATATAATTTAGTTTACAGCTAAAACAAAATGCATTAAAGTGTGATGTGTCAATTTATTGTACACACCATTAATATATGCAGCAAATCTAATGTTGGCCGATGTATAAACTTTATCGGTGTAGTTGTTGGTTATCTCATTTATATATTTAATACTCTATATTACATTGAGCGCCATTTTTTTACAGTACCCACTGACAACTAACACCTTTCTCTTTTAAGTTTGGAAGGGGAGGGTGAGGCGAGGGGTATTCAGCTGCAACATGCAACTTCACCACTAGATGTCACTAAATCCTAGACACTGAACCTTTAAATGCATGTTTGTACATTTTATTCATTTTAAACCGTAATAATCAGTATTTATATTAACAATGTCTTTAATGACCAGATGAAACTACTGAAGAGTTCAGTCTAGTGACGAACCTCCAGAGAATCATCACCTGAAGCTGCAGCTCCCCCCCTTTCATTGTGCTTTAAACTCAGCTCACTGTTCCGCTGCTTCACTCTCTCTAAAGTCCGTCTGTTGAAATCCAGTCTGTGCATTCAGGCTCACATTGTGTAGGTAGAGTTTTCTGCTGCATTATTGCTTCTTTCAGCCGACAGAAAGATTCACAAGAGTCTGCTCCCACACAGTCCACCATGTTTTTGTGTGTTCGCTCGCTTGCCGGCTGGCTGGCTGTTTCTCTTTTTTACTGTTCTTGCTTGTGAAGTAGGAGGATACACACATTAAATCAAAGCCGATATGGGCATTGTCCTAAACGCAGTTAACAGCTTGTGAAACTACCGGCTCGTCGAAACCCTCCCTCCCTCAATCTCCCTCCCGCTATCCGGATCAGCATCGTTATGGCGTCCCCACAGACTCACAACTACAAAGGTCCATAACAGCATCTTCCCTCAGCTGGGAGTCCTCGTAACCAGTGCACTTTGTCCTCCCTCGATCTAGGACTGTTTAAGCGTTGACAGGCTCGCCTTTTGGCCCATCAGTGCAGGTAATGCAGCCGGGGACAAACCGGCAGCCCACCTCACTCTCAGCCTCCGACCGTCCACTGGTATCGCTTTAAAATCAACACAAGGTTCTGACCATAGACTGTTTATAAAGATGGACGACATGACAGCTCCTCGATAGCGAAGCCAAACAGTCTGGATCGCCGCCCTGGTGGCTGGCTGCAGTGCATTGGTACATACATGACGTTCAGTTATATTGATGCATAAAAACTGAAACTCTGATTGACAGTTTGGTGACGTGTCTATCACACTGTGAGCTTCCGGCTTGAATTGAATGCAAAAAGATGAGGGTTGACAACATCTTGATGACAGTTGGTTAAGCTGGCAACACTGTGCACGTCTCTCACACATGACACTTAAAAGTGCAATGGAATTTATATTATTTTCTAAAGTTATGGTTCAAGCCTGAGCAGCTGCCGTCTCTCAACGTCCAACATTCAAAAGTTATTTTATTAGATGTATTTTTGAATGCGTCGAAGCTTTTAGTGTGCATCTCAAACGGCCGAGAATTTAAAAATTTTCAACAAGTTTCGGGGCTGTTCAACAGAGGATACCATGCACTACAGACTGCTGATGTATTTACCATATGTATAATTTTGCAATCCTGCAGTTTTTCCTTCACCACTTCTTCTTTTTTCATGTGTGATTTGTCAAAACAAAAGTCTGAATAACTGATTCTAAACCAGAGGTGGATTCTCCTAACTTTACCAAATCAATGCAGATTACACAACTCCACAGATAATTTGTCTTTATAGTTGTTGGGGAGAGTGAGACCTCCACATCTGGATTACTGTCCAGATGTGGATTTATCTAAGTCTGGTGTCCCTATAGTTTTTGTGTATGGCTGTGTGTGTGTGTGTGTGTGTGTGTGTGTGTGTGTGTGTGTGTGTGTGTTTGATGTAAGTAGATTCCCATTACTCAGTGCCAGGATGCCAGAACCTTCAGGAATGGAGACACAACACTCACAAGCTCTCTCATAGCGGACGTGTGTGTGTGTGTGTACATGTGTACGTGTGTGTTTATCATTCTACGCATGAATTTTTTGTGTCAGCCTACACCGAGGCTGATGCTAATGAAGCTATCTGCCAACTTTTTTACAAGCGAGCAGATGTCGGTGCTCTCTTACGGCTCGGTGCGGCGCGCTGCGGTGGAGTGATTCATTAAGACGCTCCGCTTTGTCATGAATCTGATTAAAGAGTTCTTATCCGAGACCAAACCCCAACACTCAGTCGCACACTTTAGCACTTTGGCGTACTTGTGCTGAAAGGGCGTGACGATTAATTGGTTGATTGATTAGTTAATCAGCAGCAGGAACAGCGCGGCAGTACGTCTAATTGAGCTAAAGTTGTCAGCTCTTTTTTTTACAGTGTTTTGAATAACTCCGGGTTTCAGGTCGTCGGACAAACAATGGACATTTTCTTAGGGGGCTGACGGAAAGGTTCTGGAACATGTTGGGAGCCACTAGCTCGGACATTTGCATCGTCACATACAGCGACACCGGATCATTTCAGGAACATGTCTGGACTTCGGTGCACGTCGGAGAAGCGGCTCTAAAACTCCCGTTTGAGCACTTTTCACTCATTTCTAACATTTACAGAGAAAAGTCTTTTCAGTTAGTCAAAACAAATTATGCTGTAATTGATAATCATCATAATCGGAGCCCTTGTTGATACATACGTCTGCAGCGTTGTCATTTACAGGATAAACTTGACTTCCTGTAACACTCTCGAGTTGAAGTATTTGCAGTAACACCTCCAGTCTCTAGTGACAGATGCAGTTCAGCCCTGATTATTACTCTGCAGGAATCAGCTTTTTTTCCCCTCCAGCTTATTTTGAACACAATCAATGTCTATTTCTGTAAATGACCCACGGTGCTCCTCTTCACACGGGAGGCGGCTCCTTGTGATACACAGCGTTCACTTTCTATTTGCGTGCCAGTTACCTGGATAAATGTCGGCGTGTCTTATTAACGCAGCTCGTGCATTTCTGCATCAGATTTATTAGGGATTTGAAAATCGTTAAACATTTAGCTCACGCTGGAAAAAGAAGTGTATAACAGGCTTTCGGGGCTTTTGCCAGGATGACGTGCACTTCATTAGAAATGTATAATTTCTTGAATCAATCTTTTAATATCCTGTCTTCGTAGACGCAGCGTTCGAGGTATGCAAAGTGCAAACAGGATTTCTGTGCCGGTAGTAAAGCGTTCGCAAAGGAGCTGTGATAAAATAGATGTTAAATCTGCACTTCTAACCTGGGATATTATTTTGATGAATGGAGAGAAAGATTTGCTGTGACTAACTGGTGTTTAATTAGACTACTACTCCTTCCTGGGGCTTGACAACAAGTTGGCAACACAACAGCATTAGGGCTCCGTGGAGGCAATAAGCAAAGGTAGGAAACACAATAAGGCAGAAAGGAGCTGAACCTTAAATCACTGAGTGAAGTCATTGAGCTGTAGGATGTTAATCTCCGGGCTCCTCATATATAGACTCTTTTCAGATATGAATCGTCTGGAAAGTGTCCAGACGATTGGGTCCAGACTTTCTCTGCACTTTGCCTTTTGAGATATGAGCAATGTAGAAGGGGATTGTCTCCCTAGCATTCAGTGAAGGGTGGCGTCTGAGTGCAGGATGCAGGAGGCAGGACATGCGTGGAAATCGCTTTGCGTTCTTGCATACAGCTCCTCCGGATTATTTCAGGAATATCCAGAGTTCAGTGCAGGTCTGAAAAAAAGCTTCAGTTCCACGCTTTAGTTGCAATCTCGTTTTCTCCTCCTGCTGTTGGTCATTGTCGAGCGTCTCTCATGTGAAAGACTGGCGGCGACTGTATTTTGGGGCGAGTACATCGGTTCCTTTTGAGCGTAACGTGATTGATCCTTCACGGCAAAAGGAACCAAATCTTCTCCGATTCTAATTAGTTCCAGCCCGTTTTTTGGATGTCCAGCAAAAAAAACGTTCATGTCATAACCAGCGATGATTTAGCTGTGTGTCTTTCTCTTTTTGCCAAAGGTGATCACACAAATGAACACAATTTATAGTAATAACCCTGAGGCGGTAGTTGGGAGAGGAGCTTCGTGCTGGAGCAGAGGTCACGTCGAACACCGCGAACACAGACCGGTTCATCAAAGTCAGTCTGAACGATAATGATAGCGGACTTCTCCGCGGCGCTCGACGGGATCCCTATCAGGAGTCACACTGACTTCTCCCATAATGACTCTTTGTCCAAGTGCGAAATTGGCTTGCTCCTTTGACACCCTAACACCCCACCATGGCATTAGGGCCGCAAAGAATAGCCAACAGAGTAAGTGCACCATTATTTCTTTGCTTTTACTTTTCAGAGGGAGTAAAGCTTTGATTTTCCAGCTGAATGGGATGTGGTTACCGAGCACAGATCGTCTGCGCTGACTTTGAATCAGATACTGAGCCGTGTTCAGCCGTATCCTCACGAGAGGTTGATGGATGTTCTGTAAAGAACCAGATTGATGTCCACTGTGTGTCTCGGTGGTTGCAGTGAAAACACGTCTCTGTCTTCTGACGTCCGTGGGTCCTCCCCTTTCATGTTCCCTGCTTAATATGCCATTGATCCGTGTGGCAGGACAATGCCGAGTGATCACTGGTAACAAGAGAGCAATCTGCGCGGAAGAATAGAAGCTTTCTCTTTTGAAATAAGAGACACAAAAGATGTGTTTCTCAAGCCTAAAAAGAAACTTCAGTCAAGAGACAGGAGGCTGCAGTAAAGAGGTGAAGCTCGGTGAGGAATTTACCTGAAACCTCAGTGTGAAAACAAGTATTTCAATTGCAGATTTAACCTATGTTTGTCATTAAATGGGAGGAACGTTGGTTGGAATCGTACGTGAATATGAATTATTCCAAAAAGCCTGCAGCTCCTTTCTGCGTCAGATCAAATCTGTGTCATAAAACCGCGTGTTTTACATTTAGGAGCATTAAGTTGTGGCAATTAAACAACCTGCAGACCCACGCACCTGAAGAAGATCAGGCTCAAGAAATGTGTCATCTCTCGCATCTAATCCTTCATCCTATTGTCCCCCGTTCATCTAAAAGATTAGAAGGCTCAGTCGTGACATTTCCAGCGTCTCAACTCGCCTGATGACAAGCACGTTGCTCCGAGACGTCACCCGAGGTGCTAATCAGCTCCGCCGCAGGAGCGCAGCTAGTGTGCAGAGTCTGTGACTGTATATCACCGGGCTCTCCGCTCGCAGCATCACACTCTTCATACGTGTTTGCGTGTGCATGTGTTGTGCTTTTTTTCACGGCTCACAGCGCATCGTCTTCAGAGCCCGTATTGATTTTCACGACATTGATTTTACAGACGATATGGCTCATCAGGTAGGCGAGGTGAGAAGCTATTTTTGGTCCGATGTGCATGCGATGGAGAAATGGAGACATGGGGACGTCAGAGTGGAAGTGACGGCAGCAGGATGCAGCAAGAACATAACAGCAAGAATGAAAAAGCTGAAGATGTTTTAAAATCACTTCAAAACTAAAATGACACTCAGGAGTGCACACATCTCCGTAAAGGCCCAACAGTCCTTTGACCCAAACCCTTAAAACAAGCCTCTAAGGCCACATTACGTTTCCTAGATCCTAGGTATGATTCCACATTTCACTAGAACATTTTACAAAATGTTATAAGTTCTTCTTTGGGCCCTGTCCCAGAAATCAGTTGAGTAGGTTTTACATATTCCTGCTTACTAACAAACAAACACAGACGAAAACGGAAAGAAAAAAGGTTAAATTGCTGGAATTTTTTACAAAATCATTCCCATACTATGTCTAGTTTGCATCAGATGTCTCATGTTATCAGTGTACGTGTTGATTTGACTTGTCCTCACCGGTTCGGGTCTGTGAGCGAACACCGACAAACTCTCTCTGCGGAAGACTCCCTCCCACAATCGGTGTCAATCTCGGCCTGGCCCAGTTCTCACACAATCATGCCCCACGGCTTATTCTATCGGTCCATCGACAAGCTTGATCTTTCCACCAGCGAGCCAATCGAGCCTGCTGCGTGGCGGCTGGTGCTCTGTGTGTGTGTGTGTGTGTGTGTGTGTGTGTGTGTGTGTGTGTGTGTGTGTGTGTGTGTGTGTGTGTGTGTGTGTGTGTGTGTGTGTGTGTGTGTGTGTGTGTGTGTGTGTGTGTGTGTGTGTGTGTGTGTGTGTGTGTGTGTGTGTGTGTGTGTGTGTGTGTGTGTGTGTGTGTGTGTGTGTGTGTGGCCTGCGCCTGCGATGGCGGAGATAATTCTTGCGTAGTTGTTTGGGTTTGTGCTGGGCCGGGTGGCGAGAGCTGCGATGGAAACACAATGCGGGGCCGCGGCAAAAACACACAGATAAAACCACTCCTTTCTTTTCCTGCCTCTGATCTTTCCACACACAGGAAATCCATGGGCTTAGACCAGTTCCTACACAAGTGGCTTAGTTTAGATTTTATTAATAGCCCATTTAATTCCAGTGGGACGTATTTATTCAGAGTATAAATCAGTTGTTCCAAAGCTCCTCTGCCGGCCTGTCGTGCTTTACAGTAGATCCCTCCACACTTGAACAGGATTATGAAACGATCCCCAGTGACACTGACTGTGCTGCCCTGTGATGCTACCCCCCCACCCCCCCCTCCCCCCCTCCCCCTCCAGCTCCATCCTCTGTGGATAACTTTGCCTGCCCACTCCCCTGGGCGTAATTGATCCTCGTATCATTAACGTATGTGGATCCATCCAGGGAGACGCCCACTGTTTTACTGCCAGTCCCTGCTCGTTGAACCATAGAGCCCAGTGAGCTCGGGGATTGCTGCTCCACCACAGGACTTTCTTCATGCTACAGTGGCTGCAATGTAAACCGCGCTGTTATCTGCATGGGCAGGCCCTACCGATGTTTAGTCTAACCATGGGGAGGAGGAAAGAGTGGAGCGTGGTGGCGCGGTCCCCCTTCGCCACCATAAGGGGCCGCCTGGGCCCCAGGAGGAAGGGCGTGGAGGGGCTGTGTGTGAGCAGCCTGCTGGGAGTCCTGCGCTCCCACACCTGGCTGATCGGGGAGGAGGAGGAGGAGGTGGCCCTGCTGCTGGCCGGCACCTTCCCACGATGTTTCCTGCAGCGCCGAGCTCAATCCCTGTCTTTCTCTTTCTGCTCCTCCTCTGCAGATGGTGGGAGCGAGGACTTGGCAGATGCCCGCTCGCCCGGTCTAGACCCTCACCTGTGCCACGTCGGCCAAGGTAAGCTAACAACATTTATTGTGTCTGAAACAGAGAAGCTGTAACCTCACAGATTCACGAGTTGTGCCTGTAATGTTGAGCATCCCAGCAGTGGCTCGTCATATCTTGAAGCTGCGAATGTGTGAATGTGAGTGAATCAGAAGCTAAATGACTGAGAACAATAACTTTTCCCACCTTTTCCTCCTGACTTCAACACTTCTCTCCCTTCGGCCTCTTTCCAGACTCCATTTCTTCTCCTTTAATGTTTCCACATGAAGGAAACCCGCGGAGGCCTTAGTTCCCGAGCTGTGTTTTACTCGACTTCACAGCGAAAAAAGTTTACGACTCCTGGAATTGAAGTCATATTTACAGTGTATGAATTTTATAGTCTTGTCATTCTGTCTGTAAATCTCGAGTTTCTTCGGGGGGGTAATCGGCTGCCTCCGGCACAGCGGTGGATGTTTATCAACAGGCGGGGGGATGTCAGCGCATGGCAGGGAATGTTTTGGGCAATTATAATTTCATATCGCCTTTTGTTTTCCTCCTCGTTGCATGTTTTGAGCCGAACACCTCGACGAGTAGGTGTTTGTGTTGATTTCCAGTCGTGGAGGGAACGTGGCTCTCATCCTATATTAAAGTAAAGACCATCATTTCCCTCTCCAAGAGTTCGCTCCCTCGCCTCCTTTCCCATCTTCCCCCTGAATCACACCTTTTAGTACGAGATGATTAAGAAAAGAAATTTAACTCGGAAACTCTAAATGCAGCTCTCTGGTATCACTGTTGATTTTAAGATGCTTGTAATTCCTTTGCTTTACTGAGAATATTTCCAGAATCCAATACTGGAATGCATTAAAATGAAGTTGGATCTCAACCACTGATAATTGCTACCAGAATACCGAGGGGGGAACTTGTTATTCACACCACTCTCTGCATACATGAGGAGAATTTCCTGGCGGGGGATGAAACCGCAGCTCTGGCTGCTGTTTTTGCTTTTTTGCAGTGACATTCCCCAGTGAATGGGTGGACAGACTCCAGCACTGAGAGGGAGAGACTGTGTGTGTGTCTGTGTCTGTGTGTACGTGTGTTAGTTATTTCTTCCTTGTCTGCAAGTGTGTCTGAACTCGTTCTGAATCTCCATCTCAGACATGGCGCTGGCTTCCTGTGGGACCTGTCGCGGACTGGTGTCTGATAATGGCTTCACGTCTCCCTGTCTGATGTGAGACTGTTGCCTGACCAGTTGGTTTCGCGGCTCCGTCTGCAGGGAGACGGGCAGCCGGAGCCAGAGCCGATTCACAAAATGGATGTTGTGTTTATAGACAGCTGGCTGGTTGTGTTCACTGGGGAGCGAGTGTGTGTGAAGTTCCGGAAAAAAAAAAAAATCCTTAGTTGTCATGATTTGTGGCTTTTGAAAAGGAAGAGGAGGTGAGTGATTGAGAGTGGCTGTTTGTGCTCCGTCTGTAATTACTGCTCATTGTCATTTTACAATTAAAATGCTCTCTCGTGGTCACGGCTGCTTTTTATTTGGTTTATTCAGACACACATTTCAGATGGTTCGAAACAAATCCTCCCTAATTACATTAGAATTGTGGGGTTGTTGTGTTTCCGTGGGTCTCTCGGAGGTCACAGCACGTGTTGCCTGCAGGGCTGTTCTCTCTTCTGGGTCACGCCAATCTTGTTGCACTCGATACTGGTGCTGCGCCGAAAGATCAGAATCCAGGGAGCGGGAGCGGCCGCACGCTCGGAAATACTCATGTCTGTCGTTCAAAACACTTTCTGCAGAGGCTCAACAAACGGCAACAGCACAGCAATCCAACAGGAGCCGTCGGACGGACACTGCGTTCGATTATAAAGCCGTTGTTTTGTCGTTTATCGATGGAAATGACAAACAGAAGCTGCAGCTTGTTAAATCCGTTAAAGGACCAGTGTGTGAGATTTAGGTGAAAGGGATCTATTGTAGTGATGTTTTCACGAGTGTGTTTCATCTAAATTGTACAAATGTTATCTGTACACTAAATTAGCGATTTATATTTAAATACTATATATTTACATCAGGAGTGGCTCCTCTCTACGGACAAACTAAACATATTTTGAGTTTCTATGACAACTGAAGGTTACCTCAGGTTCTCTTTCATGTTTGGAAGGGGAGGGTGAGGTGAGGGGGGTTCAGCTGCAACATGCAACGTGTGTCAGAGAGGATATGAATCGTGTTGCATTAATAGATTATTTTTGTTGTTTCGTCCAGTCTCATTAACTGTGAGAAATAAATATCAGATCATAATCATTCTCAGGAAGAGAAATAAACATCCTTTCATTGATTTATCCTCCAATGCAGAAGGGAGAGAATCGCAGCACTTCAAAAAAGTTGAATATTATTTTTCTATAAAGTTTAACCTCCTTTCCTTCCATGAAGTCTTTCCACATGAAAACTGTCCCTGTGTCAGTGTTAGAATGTCACGCACCTCACGCTACATTCTGTGTTCCCTCCCGTCCCGCAGGTGGCAGCATCGACAGCGACTGCGCCTTTGAAGGAGACTACGCGGTGCCGCCGCTCTCCATGACCGAGGGCATGCAGCACATTCGCATAATGGAGGGCGTGTCCCGCTCGCTGCCCTCCTCCCCGCTGCTCACCCACCAGACCATCAGTGTCCGGCTGCAGCCTGTGAAGAAGCTCACAGGTAAACGCCCTGTGGCCGCCGACAAAGGATTCACACAGGGTTTTAAATTACTTTTTCAAATTAGGGAGTTTTTCAAAAAAATAGCTGGTTTTGGGAAGAAGCCAACAGAGATGTGAGCTGAATCTATCTTGTCCTCACCTCCTGTCCTCCCCCCATGGACTCGTTCTAGTAATACAGCCCCCCCGTTTAACCCTTCGCCGTGCCCCTGTATCCAATCAGAGAGTCACGCTCTGAATTAACGCCGCTTTCATGAGTCAAAGTGAAGAGGAGTGGTTTGATTCGCTGATGTGCACTAATCACTTACCGCAGAGGAAACATGAAGCCGGGCCCGAGCCGCGGCGTGTGGCAAACACTGTAATTTCCAATTCTTGTAAACACTAAAGTCCTGCTTAATTGACAGTGCCCAGAACAGCTGACGGACTGTGAGCCGCTTCCTTTTATTGCACTCTATCTCCCACCGCTAATCGTTTCCTTCCACACTCATCTCCAGAACAGAGAAAACCCCCCCGTCTCCCCATTAACTGGATTATGAGTGAGGGTGTGTGTGTGTGTGTCCTGTTCTGGTGCGTTGGTTGAAGCTCCGAGGTCCGAGGCTCGCTGCTGCACCGGATTTCAAAATGGGAAATGAAGTATTGACACTGCAGCTTTGCCTGTAATGTGAGCACAGCCTCCACAGCGAAGGGAGAGTGGGAGTGAAGGACTTTTCGAGCTGGATTCAGCAGCCGCCACTAGGGTGCACCAGCCTCTCAGCTACCTCAGATCGTTAACTGGTTCTGATGACGCCAGGGGGACCAGGGTTTTTAAATCACACAGAATGATTTATGGTCTTTCCCGGCGCGAGGCCTTCCAAGCTGTTGATTTTAAAGAGGAAGCACGCCAAAACAGATTTTCAGCCTTGGTAAGTGGGCGAGCCGCGTCACTGTGGAGGGCTCCGTGTGTGACGGGATGGAGCTGCTGGTGGAGAGAGTTGGAAATGAGATCTGAGACTAAGTGAAGGCCAAGTCTCCATATTTCTCTTTGATTCTCTGAGCTTTCTCTCCTTTGTTTCACAGTGTTTAGTGGCAGATACGTGGTAAATGAACTGTGCTTATTTAGCACTACTCACTCAAAGCATTCACAGACGCCAAGGACACTTCACAACGCAGACTGGAGGTGCCGGGGATCGAACCACCGGCCTTCTGGCTTTTTCCTCTGCTCCCCCAGATTCAGCCTGATCCGATGGCTGCACTTTGTTCTCTGTGTGAATGAAAGTGAATATTTTGAAATGTTGTTGTTGTCAGAGCGGCTCGATCAAGGCTTCCTCTTTTGTACTCTCCTTGTTCCGCGCCTGACGCAGGGAGACGTCTCTCTTTGCAGCATTGGCGCTCATGTCGTCACTTGGCTTGATGTGTTGGACCAGTCAGGTGATGCTGGTTGCGAGGGCTGCGTTGTATTTATAGATTGTTACGTGGGAACGTGGAATTGTCTTATTCTCAACTGTGCGTTTTTTCTAGCATTTTCAGCCTCGTCTGAGTCGTTTTACCTTTTGGATAATTTGTCCACTTAAACTTGTCATCTTAAGTGTCCGTGTGTGTTTGTGAGCTCGACAGTGAGGGAGTTAATTGTGGCAGGATTAGTCGCTCGGTGTGTTAATCCTTCCAGATTTGTGTCTCTGTGTCCGGCTAGTGTGACACATCTATCTTAAAAGGTGATTTTGCTTCTGTCCACGCTGTTTGTGAGAAGCCCCGTAAACGAGGATTGTCTTTAGATCACTTTGTCGATGTGACTTCACTCGGCTCGTGGCGGCTAGACGGCTCTCGCGTCACGACAACGTGCACAAAGGTCCTCGAGGTGCCTTCTCCTTCAAGTCCCTCGAAGACCTGCGTCTGCTCTCAAGTGGCATCGAGCACCAGATTGTTCGGCCTCATCCACCCCGGCTTTCTCACCCTTTAATTAATTCAACTCAGCACCACTTCCTGCACAGCTTGACAGTCCCGAGCTCGTGTGTGTGTGTGTGTGTGTGTGTGTGTGTGAGGCCTGATCTGCTCCCATGCCAGAGAGATGGCAGAGGTGGGAGAAAGAGAGGTGACGGAGAAGTGCATTAGAGAGCAAACAGCAGCAGGTCTGAAGGCACTCATCTTCCCCCGGTGGCCTCCGCCAACCACCACCCTCTCGCTTCCCTCCTGTCTGGCAAGCGGTGCCGGTGAGTTACTCCACCTCACGGCTCCGATGGTATGAAAACTGACCTTTCTGGAGAATCGTTGAGTTTCTGATTTAATCGCCCTCTAGTTGTGGAACAGGCAGGGACCCGTACGGCGCCGTACCGTCACAGTCTGCTCGGATGGTCACACCGGATCTTCTTTGCACATTATTGAATATAAAAGCACTTTTCCACTGCGTTTATCCCAAAAGTGAGAAGAAGAACTTTTTGCATTTTATCGGCTCATATTCTTTTTACGTAACAGAGGAAAAAGAAAAACTCCATCACCTTCAATTCACTGAAGTAACAATAATGTTTTAATACTTAATTTAATCCTCCTTCCTTTCAGAAAGGCCAGACCACACGGCCAAGGGAGAGTGTCTGTGTCTGTCTGAAGTTTTTTAACACTGCTGCTAAGTGTCTTTAAGAACTGGGACACCGTGACATCTAATGTCTGATTATGAAAATGTTCGTTTTATAAGACATCTTTTAGACCAAGTCCTGATTCAGGGCTTTTCTCTCGGTCCTTATAAACACTGTCTTTATGTCAGTAACAGCAGCAACTCCACAAAGTAAAAGCATAATTGACAAGCTATAATTTAATTGTCACAAATAAAAGTTGGAACATTTTACTCCATTGCTCAGTGACCAGAAAGTGAGTCACATGCAACTGTACTTTCATCTTCCTATAAATAATCTTTTTTAATTTGCTGCTAATTATGAGAAAAATGTACAGACTGTTGAACTGGTATAATTAATTAATTCCAATGAATTGTTAATGTTACCTAGATCGTCTCATATAGTGAGTCATTCAAAATGTTTCTTCCTGGAACTTTCTCGGCGAATCAGTGACCAACACAACTACAGTAATTAAACACAATTAACTGTCTCAGAACATGGAGACATCATTTGTACTGATAATAATAATACTAATACATTGTTTACTTCATGGTGACTTTCTAACACACATTGTATATAAACACAAATCATTCAAATCTATTTACAGCCACAGACTCCTGACAATAATCTTGTTTAAACTCAGGAATAAGTAATTCATTATAATCAGGTTTTAATCCGAGCTAAGGTAATTTAACTAACAATTTAAGTTAAACTAAACATTAAAACGTCTTCAGAAGCAAAGACACTTTACAATACACATGACATGTAAACACAAGAATAACTCCAAAGAAAAGAAAATGTGAAAACCTTGAAAACAGACAGACAATGAAAGTAACTTCTTATCTGCTTTCACAGTCACAACTGAAAAAAAGAACACAAATAAATCTATAAAGACACAAAAGTGACTTCCTTTCAATAGATGCTGAAGTGCAGCCCGGTTGATAAAAATAAAACAACCTTTAAGTGTCAAGCAGGGTTTGATCTCGCTCCGGCTAACGTCACAAAGTCGAGGTGATTTCTGGGGGAAACTAACAACTGCGTTAAAGAGGCGGGTTTCTGCAGCATCGGAGGTAAGAACATCTCTACTATCCACAAAGGTCCCTGCGAAATAAGAAAGAACTCGTGCGATGTTGATTCGTTTATTCAGTAATGATGAAAGTTTTATGGGAAATTCTGGTCCAGCTGTTGCATAAATGCAGCGGGCGTGAAAAGTACAATATCCCTCTGTGATTTGTGACGGGGCAGAAGTGGTCTGGGATGGAAACACCCAAGTAAAGTACTTTCTAAGTGCAGTAAAGTGAACGCACTCACCTGGTTTCAGATCAGCAGCATTCGCAGGTTCCTGCCCCCCCCCCACCCTGAGGGCCAAAGATCGCTCCGTCTCGCAGTGATACCTCAGCGGCTGATTGTTATGAGGGGTAATCATCACCTGATTCCCCCCCCCCCCCCCACTCGATTGATTGGGCCTGCTCCACTCTGAAACATTTAAATTTCAATTATTTCAACAACTCTCTCCAGATTACACTGCTCTCTCTTAATTAATGGCAGCAATCAATACAATTACGGCCTCCCCGCGGATTCCAGCGCAAAGGTAGGAAATTGCGTGTTTGGCCTTAAAATCTGAGAAAAACAGAGGCTTGATGTTTTTAATTATAGCACCTCACCCCCCCCCCCCCCCCCCCCCCCCCCCCACACACACCTACTCCTGCTGCAATTATTACAGTAATATGAGTATATCTGAAATCCATTGTCTCCGTGGTGCTTACCGTGAGAGCAGTATATGAATGAAGTGGAGATGCACTACAGTAAGCTAACTTCTAATTGGGCACGATGAAGGTATGAAAGTGCTCCGCAGCAGTGAGGGCGGTCGGGATGAACACGGCGCTGTGTGCAGAACTGCTGCGTCAGGTTTCACAGCTCATCGTGTGGGTGGTCTTAAAGGACCCGCGCGAGCTTTGGTGAAGTAGCCGCTTGTGACGGATGCTGCATTTCTGGGAACGTTTTTTTATTTCTTGAGTCTATTTTCATTCAGGCAAGATAATTGTTTCCGAATGGAGACGTGCGGGATCACCTGTTGAGCCACGTCCAGTGGATTGTAATCAGGAAATCTGCCTGACAGCCCTGCTATGATTATCTGATTATCTGTATTTAGATATAGGAACGATCCGGTAACTCCTCTCATGTTTCCGACCTCTCAGATGTGAGAATTTGCTGCTTTTCATCATCTAAACTTTATATTAAATTAATTCTCTTGGTGTTTTTGAACTGTTCGGGCAAAACAAGACATTTGAAGACATCGTGGTGAGCTTCAGGAAATGTTGACGCTCATTTCAACTAAATGACTAATTGATTAAATGAGAAAATATATGAATTGATGAGTTTTAGCCCTGATCTTCACCTAAAGTAGAACAATCAGAGAGCTCCTGCTTATTTGCTCTTGCATCATATTATATCGCATCGTATTCCCAGATAATAAGTGCATAAACCTGAAGTATCAACATGTACGTAGCATTTTTATGTTGCTTAGTATATTCATATTCTGCTGGGTAGCTTAATTTATAGCAACGCATTCATTTGTATTTCAAATCTTAACGTCCAAAGTAACTAGTAACTACAACGGTCTGATAAATGTAATGAGTAAAAAGTAGTTTATTAGTAAAAGGATCTAAAGTGAAGGTGTCAGGAAGCAACATGTTCAGCTGCATCAGTAAACATTAACGTGTATAAATCCATCATGTATGACTCATGTATGCATTTTTTTACAATATCCTGTTCGCTCGGTGCTTCCTGGAAAGGAAGGCTGACGATCGGGACATCTCAATCTCCCTCTCTCCACGCCTCCTTACCCAGCGCCGCGTTTATATGGCATCTGTATCCTCTGTGAATATTCCAGATGAACACTGACATTTGGGACATCTCAATCTCCACGCCTCCTTACCCAGCGTCGCGCCCAGAGAGAAACCGCTCTTCAATTATTGTCATTACTTCTTGCTTCAGCCGTCCCGGCCGCCACGGACCCTCCGAATCATTTGTTCTGCTGAAAGGAAATGTGACATTTTCAGCTCCGCTGTCACAGGTGAAATACAAAGAGTGACGGTTAAGTGCAGAAAGGAGTAATTGAAATGGAAGTGCGATGCCCTCAGGAGGAGCACTAAAGAACCATTTGGATTAAGTGCGGTGACAGACATTCTTGTCATAGTTTAGTCCTCGGCCAAAGAGTCTGGATCTTCCAGTGATGAGATATCATGGCAAATCTCCATTATTCTCTTTGACGCAACAGCACGTCAATGTAAAGTCGCTGGAGCGAACGAAAACATTTCTGTATCTGACATTTGTTGCAGAATATGAGAAGGAGGATCAGGTCCACGGCTGAAAGATGGAACGACTGATGCAAACAAACCCAAAACTTTCACTGCAGATATCAGAGAAAGGGAAGGACGTCAGTTTGATGAAATCTCGTCCGTGTGTTGACACACAAAATCAGATATGCAGCGCCTCGTATGAAACGCTGCGGTTCATCAGAGGGTTTTGTTTGTGCTGTAACTTCATCGTTCAGTTTAGACATGAATTTAAAAGAAATATATAAAAAATCACATCTGGAGATGCGAAAAGGAATTTATCTTAAAGCAAGTTTATTGATTAAAGATGTTGTGAAAAACACTGTTATTAAAAGAATAATCATGTGCATTGATATCAGGACAAAGAGATCAATGATCGTTAGAAAATAAAATTGTTTCTAGGTATAAAACCCAAAGGGAATAATGTTGAATTACACAAAACAACTAATTGAGGTTTTCAACATTAAACAGTTTCTAACATAAATAACTAACTACTGATTGTTGCTTATTAAGAAAAACACAAGTTATGTTGCAAGGGGAATACAGATGAGTAAACATCGAACTGCTCTCACTCATTAAAGGTCTTTTTTATTTACAATCACCAGCCACCGACAAAAGTCTTGTTTCTCCTCTGCTTCTCACACACACACTTATGCAACCTCCCCTGAGCGAGTGTATCTGTGCTTATTTCAGTGATAATAGTGTTACAGTTAAAGCCGAGCATGTGATCAGCCACCCCCACTTGTATTTCCTCTGGATCCTGTTGCCTTTTGTTGACAACGTGCGACACACAAACAACACACTCCGCTCGTATCACTCCTCTGATGTAAACGTTAAGTTCAACGCGGTTTGACAGCAGCGACAGTTTGATGAGAGGAGGATTTGGTGGTTCGGGAGACGTGGCACTTTAAAAACTTTGACCTGTCGCCGTCTTTGAGGCTTGTTGGCAACATTTTGTTGGTTCGATGTCGCCCTGGGGAAATAAGTGTGACCGGAGAAAGAGAAGTACTCCGAAAACAGCAGGCTTACAAAGTAACGGATATGAACCGGGACAGAAACGGAGACGCTCCCCAATAAGCTGTGGTCCCTTCGAGGGCCCGAGCCCCTTAAATAGCCGTAAAACATGGCCGCAGCTGAACAAATCCAGTTTCAAGGGTAAAACAAGGACAGACGGGGATGCTTGAGCCCAGGAGGAAGATGGAGTAGCTTTTATTGAAACTCTTGTTCCCGTCAAATAATACCCCTGCTCTCCCACCCCCACCCCCCACCCCCACCCCCCACCCGTGGTCCGATGTCTCCCGAACGCTTCGTCCACAAACGGCAAAAAACTCCCAGTCCTCCCTCACTCCGTTCTTTTTCTTTTTTTTTAATGCCATTTTCCTTCCTCCCCCAATACCCACCCTTCTCCTCCCCCTCCTTTTTTTTTTTTTTTTTTTTTTGCTCCGCGGTTGCCATGACAACAGCAGCACTGCACCATTCATCTGTTGGAGACCTGGGCTCCTGTTCCCGTCGAGCGAGCGAGCGCCTCTCACATCTATACATAACACGCTAAGCGCTGATGCAGTCACGGAGCGCTCCACCGGCAGCTCGGTCCTATCTGCGCTCGTCTCGGGGAGAAACTCCCTGTTCTGCCTTGTTGTTCTTTTTCTCATTTTTTATTCATTTCATACGGCGGCGAAGGTTTTCGGTCGCCGCTCAGCCCTCGGTGCGTGCTGCCAGTGTCACCTCTGTGTCCCCCCCCGCTTTCCCCCAGTGACACAGTGACTGCTGCGTTCTTCCTTCCTCCTTCCCTTTGCCTCCCTCCCTCCGTTTTCTATCCTTGTCCTCCTCCTCCTCTCTCGCTCCTCCCGTCACTACCATATCTGCCTGGCTCCGTATCACTTACTGCGACTGAACTGAGCGGGCAGCATCAGCACTGAAACCTGTGGAGATTTCCTCGGCAAGGAAGCAGGAGGGACGAGCGAGGAGGAGAGCATCTGTACCCCCGCACTCATCCTCCCCTGCTCGGCTGCAGACGTTCCTCTTCTTCCTGTTTTTCTTTTCTTGATTTTGATGAACTGGTCATCGCTCAGGGAGGAAGGACTGCTCGTGTCGCTGGAGGGGGAAGGTGGGGAGCGGGTGCCGTACTCCAGCCTTCAGGAATGCGAGATCTGGTTTGAGAATGGTGAGCGCTGCCACACCCTCTTTTGCTTGTTCCATTCCTCCATTTGTGCCTGAGAAACCGTTCCTCCCCTTGTCACCTGCTGCTCAACCTCTGCCCGGCCCGAGCTGGCTCCTGGTTCCGTCCGCTCTCTGATCCCGCAGCCAGGGCGGCGGTGCCAGTCGGCGGTGCCAGTCGGCGGTGCCAGTCAGCGTATCGAATGACGTTCATGCGGACGTGGGGCTGACGGGAGGAGTGCGGGAAAGTGATTTCTTTCCATAAAATGATGCCTCTGTCAAAGGGCTGCACTGTGATGACAATGTAGGCTCGAGGACCTGTGAATCAACCACAACGCCAAGTGTTATTTTTCGTGGCGAGCTGGTCTGTTTCATGCGTCAGCGTGGGTGAGCATTCAATTGTCTTTGAGTGTGTGTGTGTGTGTGTGTGTGTGTGTGTGTGTGTGTGTGTGTGTGTGTGTGTGTGTGTGTGTGTGTGTGTGTGTGTGTGTGTGTGTGTGCGCGCGTGTGTGTGTGTCCAAGCACAAGCTGTGGGTGGCTAATGGTGCTTGTTCTTGTTATTGTGCGTCTCACTTTTCTTTCCAGAACACAGCCTCCTATCTACCATACGGTTGCGTAAACGGGTTGGTGGGGATAGTTTCCCCCCCTCACACCGTGCAGGCGGTGGCGGCAGCAGCAGCAGCGGCAGCAGCAGCTTGTTGTTGTGTACCAGAATCACCCCGTCATGTGCCGAGATGTGGTTCCTCCTTCCAGCTCCAGTGCTGCAGGCTCCCTGCCTCCCTGCCTCGTCCCAGGGGACTGCTAGCTGGTGTGTGAACAGAACAAAATGTCTCAATAACACTATCTGCCAGCAAAACACAAGCACCTCATCAGCAGCTGCCATCGCCGGTCTCAGGTGAATGGATTTTGATGAGGCGCCCACAGTCGGCATTCGCACCACTTAGCGTCACCACCTGGAGAGTGATTTGATGAGCTGAGCGTGTCAGCTGTCATTGAGGACGTGTCGGCCAATGACACAAAGGACTCCGATTTCCGGGTGGTTAAAGAGGCATGATTGTGTTCACGAGTGTTTCCTGGTTGGAGGGTTTGTTTGAACCCGATGGCGAAAAGGTCGTCCGTGATGATGGAGAGCGTCCTTCCACGTGATTCTCCTCTCTGTCTTTTCTAGACATTTAATGCAAGAAGTTGTTATGTCTGAAAAATATATTTATAGCTGTTCAACAGGCGCCGACAAGTGTTCGCAATAGGCTCCTTTATCAGAGAGGATATGTGATACAGTGTCTTTCCAAGGTTACTTCTCATCTCTGCCATTTCTGCTCCTGCCCGAGTTGTGGCCCACGTCATCGCCAGCGAGTTCACAGATATATGTTTAACACAAATCAGTCAAACCGGGCTTCTCAATCGCTGTCGCCCACTTCCCCCTGAAAATCCGCCAAATAGACCTCGCATACCTTTTTGCTGCACTTCAGAGTAATATTGATTTATGTAATTGCTCAATTTCCCCCTCCCCTCAATCCCTTTGAGCCTGTGTCAGACAAATGGCCTGTGAGCGTCAGATAAGTTATGAAATAAATATGTCGGAGCATCTGAAATGCAGCCTCCTGCGGAATAAACCTCGTTGGACTCGTTCTGAAAATGAATATGGTCTTCATTATAGGATGTTTTTTCCCCGTGTAGTGACAGTACCGGCGAAACCTGATTGCAAACGCTGTCCACTTAGCGACTCTATTGACAGGTGGCGACACGCCGCTCTGTGCGTCCCCGGCTGTAAATCACACGTCGGTGACACCTCTGTCCTTCTAAACCCCACACTTTGTTTTCTCCGTGCGAAAATGTTACAAGAAGAATCTAATTATGAGCCGCGCGCCGGGGTCGCCCTGAACTCGTCGGAGGGTGTCGTGTTCCCCCGTCAATCGCGCGACCCGCTGACTTTCTGTTACCGTCAGGCGGCATTTTCAGTAGAATCGGAATAAGTCAACGAGAGAGGCAATATGGCTCGACTTGGGTAACGACTCCCTGGGATCTAGAATTACCGTCTTTTATTATGATGGGAGAAATTGCAGTCAGTGCCGCCATTAGCAAGATGAAGTCACCCTCTTGTGTTCTGGATCCCCCCCCCCCCCCCCCCAGGACTGAGCTCCACTAAGTCAGCTTCTAGTGTCTGTGCCAGGTAACAACCTGCAATTAGGCCTGTTCCCCCAAAGCTTTCAAAACAGCTCCCGTATACCTTCTGCTGGAGAAATGTAACCCAGTCAAGTGCCGACCGTACAATTATAGACGCATCTGTTATCTCCCTCTCCTTGTAGACTTCTGAAGAAAGCTGTTTTAACCACATGCCCAGTCATCTCGCTGACAGCAGCATATTACAAAAGTTTTAGAAATACTTATCAAACGAGCCACAGCACAGAAATAGCCGTGCAGAAACTGAGAGCGTTTGTTGACGCAAACAAAGAGTCCGTGTTTGACAAGCTACTGTGACGCTTCGTTTACTTAACATACTTCGCTTTGGTGATGTTGACGTTGGTGTTCCTCAAGGAACTCTTCTCAGCCCCCTGTCTTTTACACGTGATACCTCCTGGTACTGGGATCAGTGTTGTAACACTGTTATGCCGACGATTTAATGTTTAACGTTTTAGAGATAAAACCAATTCTGTAACCACAAAAATTCACAGAGGCAAACTCCAGAGTTAAAGGAGGAGAAAACTGATTTTCTTTACGTAGGACTCAGTTGAAAGAGATGAACTTGTGAACTTGAATAAATATTCAGCCATCAGCCCAAGATTCACAGAATTAAGAGCGATTTCAGACTCGGGGAGCTGAATCTTAATTTTTATTTCAATTTGCTATAATAATATCAAGAGTCTTTAGCTGTAGGGACGTAGATAACCGCTTCTCCTGGAGCTTTAACAAATGTTCAAAGAAAAGAGCACATTGAGCTAGTGACTCTGTACTGGCTGAACTGGTTCTTATTGTTTGTTTTATCTTGAAACAACCTACCACCCTTATATCATCCCCACTTCTCTTATACTGGAGAGGCTGCATTTCTTGAAATAGCTTTTCACTTGATCCTAGAATAGAAAAAGTTGCTCTGTCTTATGTTCTTCAATAAGAAAACCCATATTTTAAACTCCGCCTGGTTTTCATTGGCATTTGTTTGTTTGTCTGATAGTTGTCAGACAAAATACTGTTTGGACTTCTATGATTTCTGATATGTATGAGCGTGTGTATTTTTGTGTGGCTGCATTGAATTTAACCGGGCTTAGCGGAGGTATATGTATCTTTGCATGAGAGCTGCTGTATAAATAAAGTTACTATTACTGTCTCACCGCCCCTGAGCGCGGCCGCTGCTTACGTTTGGTTTTACCTGGATCTTTAGCAGCACCGTCTGGGGGGAAAAGTGGAAAAGAGAAACCCGCAGTGTGCTATTAATAGCCGTGATAATGATTTGCTTACAAAACAGAGCAGTGGGTTACATACACCACCTCACTGCTTTCCGTGAATGCTGGTGGTGGAGAGCTGAGCAAACAGTTTTCCCTGCGAGATACGCAAACGCTCACTCACACAGGGGCCTCAAGAAGTGTGTTGATGTGTGTGTGTGTGTGTGTGTCCGTGCATATCCGAACCCCTTCCAGACGACTGCACAATGACACCAGCCACTGCATTAGCATTCGCCGCTTGTCTGTCTGCCGTTAACTTATTTGCTCAGTCATTTCAGGGCGCTGAACCGCTATGAGGCATTTGTCTGGATCACGGCTCTGACTTTGTGCTGCTGCAGTCAGTCTGCTAACTACTGTACGTCTGCGGGGTTGCATAAGAGCAACGATTGATTACGGCGTTTGTCAGACATGAGAGGAATTCAAGGGTGGCGGCGGCGGCAGCGGCGGCTTTGCTGTTCATTTCATGTCCTGCTAAATATAGCAGCAGATGATCTCAACATCTTAATCAAAAGCTTAATTGGACGCCTTAAAACTCAGTCATGTAGAGCATCTCCTCTTTTGTGGAGTTGTTTTAATTGAATTCCTTAATTGAAAAGCAGCAGAGAAAACTCAAAGCTCGTCCTGATTTTCTCAATGACGAGGGCGTGGCCGTCGGGTATGTGCAGCCTGCAGGTTAAAAATACTTCCACTGGGGACAGAGGTCAACGCAGCCCGGCTATTATTAGACCGCTGTGTCCTTGGCAATTACGCTACTTTCCCTCTGTTAAAGTGGTGTCACATTTAACTTCATAGCTCTGCTGGTGTATCCCCCCCAGACCTCAGGAGAGCCGGCCTCTGTGGGGGGGGGGGGGGGGGGGTGCGATAAGTTCGGAGTCAGGCCTCCGAGTCGTTCTGTCACAGAAGGAGCAGAACCATGTGAAAAGAAAGTTAACAGTTGCTGCCGAGCTGCTACGGCGGAGACATAATTGCGGAGTCCTTCAAGAATGAAGGGATTGTTCACCAGAGTAGACAGCTGGCCACAAAGCTTTCAGTATGGACGTAAAGAGGAAACACACGACAGGGACCGAGAGATGTGACGGTAAAAAATGAAGCAGCTCGGAGCGAATAAAAGGTTCAGTTGGGTGAATTTTAATAAAACACAGCGCTGTGTTTTTTATTCCTCTCTTTATACAAGAGTGTGGTCTTTGAGTTTCAGAGCAGGCCTTGTAAATTTCACGGTCAGACTTTGTAATGCTTTAACTTTAAACCCTGTCGGATATCTTCAGCTTCTGCTCTTCTCCTCGTTGCTTCTGCTGGAAACCCAGTTTAAGTAACCGCCGGTACCGGAGTCTCAAAGAAGTAAAGCTACGAGGGCGGGACAGTTCAATTTGTCAACACCTGGCATTTTATTAGTTGGGGAATTTTGATTAACAGAATCAGCCTGAGTGCGAAGAGAAGAGCTGAAGCTGGCGAGCAGGAAATCTGTCTAAGAAAGAAAATAGAGTGATAGCGCAAGCAGGAGCGATTTGAGTGCAAGCGCAGGGGTTGAGTGAAAGCATTTCAAAATCTGATCGTGAAATCAATATCACGATCAGATTAATCTGAATAATGATTGTAAAAAAAACATACATGCTTGATGAATAACATTTTAAAATGCTATAAATGTACAAAAGGGGATAATAACGAGCTGGATTAAAAAAATGTGTATAAGAAAACTGAAGCTTCAACTGTTGATGGAGGATGTTCCTCATGTGGGTCCAACTTCAGTCGTAACTCGAGGAACTGCTTTGAAAGCCCCGTGCGAGCAGAAGCTAACTCTGACTCACTGTTAAGTTCTTTTCAAAAATCTCTGTGCTTTCGGACTCTTCGGTGGACGAACATCTCCTACGACAACATCTCCCCCTGCCTAGATTCAGGGCCTCCACATTATCCTGCTCATTTGTTAATGCAGCTTTGATATCACTGGTGAGCAGCCTCCGAGCTCAATGAGGTTACGCGAAATGCTGAATTAACGGCTTTTTGGGGCGAGGGAGAGCTCGTCTAATGAAGGTTCTTAGAACATCAGCCCCTCCTTCCGCCTTCTTAAAATTCTGCCTGTGCTTCACCTTGCTTGGCTAATCCTCCCAGGGCTGTAATGATGGATACACACTCCCACGCAGACACGCGCACGCATGCACAAAAGAGGGAGAGGCAGCCAAGCTAATGGACTTACACTTGCTGCTGACTGTCAGCAGCCTGTGTTTTGAGGCTGGGACTGAAACGACTCGCTGTGTTGCACATCTGCATTGTTTTGTTCAACCAGTCAACAAGACGAGCGCAGGAAAATCCTCTGAGCTCCCTGAGCCGGATAACTGTCCCCACGCTGGGAACAAGCCTCTGGGTCAGACATTAATAAAACAGGCGGAATTCATATGAAACAGCAGTGTTCATTATTAAGTCCCCGACTGTTTATCAGCCACATCTGTGTGATTTTTATTCATGGGAAATTCCTCAAATGAGTCACAGAAGATTAGAATGTTTATTATTGAATTGACTAAATCTTTTGTACTTGCGTCTCTTTTGACGACCTGCTTTGTTGGTCCTGCTCGACCTTTTCTCAGACGACACATGATCGAATACTTTTTTACCTTTGCCACGGAGGTCATGTTGTTATTGGCGATAGTTTGTTTGTCTGTTGGATTCATTCAAAAATAAATGTAGCATTTACATGGAGAATATTACTGGGCAATGTTCTCCATATCTTTTATTATTGTTTGATGAAGTGGGTTTAATAGCTACAAAGCTCAAAGTGTCGGGTGCAGCGTCTTTCTGAGCTGAATTCTTTGAATGGCGCGGACGAGGGGAAGACCCGGTCGTGTGAAGCGCTGAGAACCGTCAATACCGACAAACGCGCTGGGACCTTGAAGCTTTCAGTGCCGGTGGAATCTCCGTCTCCCTGCATTTGTTGCCGCCACCTCAGACAAGTGGACAGGACTCGTCATTTCCCCCGTGCTCCGCTGTTGCCATAGCGACCAGGGCAGCGTGTTTGGTTTCTGTAGAGCTGTGCTTGCGTTGCAGACAGCTGGGCAATATACACGTCCACACCCACATTATTGTTCTATATATGTGTGTGTGTGTGTGTGTGTGCGCGTATGTTAGTGCGCGCACGTGTGGGCACATGTCTTTGTCTGAGCGTGTGCCCGAGGTGACATGTAACCGAGACACTGCAGACAAATACTGCGACGCTATAGAAATGTGTCTGTGCGCTTGCTCGTCGACCTTTATCTGAAGCAAATGAGAAACTGTGCGTTGCATATAAGAGTTTCCGATTCATATTCACATCTTGTCATGTGTTTGTTGAGAGCCCAGGTTGTGTCTGAGGGGACTGTCACGTTGAAAAGAAGCTTCGCTCTTTCATGTGCACAACACCCCATGAATTTGAATCACAATATTGACTTAGGGCTTCTCTTTTTTATGTTGGTAATTTCACCAAAGGCATTGTGTGTGTGTGTCTGTGTGTTTGTGCGCTCGCTCGACAATCTTGGGAATAGAGATCAGCTCTTTTAAATGTTCACATTGTCGTGTAGCCTATTTCTTGACACCAGTCTCTCTCCGCGTCGCCTCCCCTCTCTCACTCTAATCTCACATGTACACTTGCATATGTGCCACATGCATATTCATATTCACACCCTCACATCCAGCGCATGTAACAAATATCTATTTTCACGGCCACGTGCATCTGCACGCCCCGGACTCGATATATTTATTCATAAGCTCATTAGAGGAGTGGATTTGCCTGTTGCCATCCATCACACTGTCACCCATCCTCAGCCTGGCACACAGTGACAACAGGAGAGGAGAGAAGTCCCTGGGATTTAGTCTCGTGGAGCCAGTGCGACAGAGGGGATTTACTCCAACAGACAGTGTCACTTCGCCATTTTATAGAGGTGAGATCAGGGAGGCAAATACAAAAGGAATGGTAATCTCCCGTCCACCGTAGAGTTTATCCAGAAATTGATATTCTACAGGAGGAATACAATTTTTTAAAAAGAAAGTCGTAGTCTCTCAGCGTAGATGTTCAGCAGCACGGGAGCTAAAAACTGCAGAGTAAACGCAAAAATCTGATTCTGCATGTATATATATATATATATATACGAGTATCTCTGTGCTGATGCCCTTGCAGACACACAGTCACGTGAAGGCTCAGTCCTTCACGCTCACCTTGTAGCTGGTTACAAGCTTGTGCAAGCTGTTACAAGCTTGTCAGTGCAGGTGCAAGAGCAGCTTAATGCTATAAGTCAGGGCTGTGGTGTGAAGGAGAAAATAGAGAAATGACTTGATTGACTTTGGTAAAGAATAGGCAGCCAATGCAGACCACCATATGTTTCCACCTTTTCAGTGGCCTGATGTGGATTTCTCTCAAGCGGGGACAGAAAGGTACCATGTCAGAGTATATCATGTGCATCTCCCTCATGGTTTCTGTCATCGCAGTGGATCCAGTCGTGGATAACTCGGGTCCCTTCCTCCTCCTGGCTGTCAGCTGTAGTTTCTCACTGTGGCATCTGTGCTGGCTCCCTTCCTAGATGTGGTCGATTACCAGAGTCCTCTCCAGACCACACACACGCACATAGAGTATTAACACTATTTCTGTGTGTGTGTGTGTCAAGTGCACACATCTACTTCTCATGCATGCACGCAGCTCCGATACAGAACTATCTGGCCCTTGCCAAGTGGAGTTAGTTATTGTTTGTTTGACTGAGTGTATGTGAGTGAGCAGAATGTCTCAAATCTTGACAACAGATTTCTGTGTTTTGTTGGAAACACAAAGAAAGACAAGGAAACAAAGAACAAGTCGTTTTTAGCGTCGATCTGGATCCAGGAAATCTTCTTGGTTGGAAAACATTGCTATGTGGGGCGCTGCAGAAATACCTGGTGCTTGCATCACATTATTTGTCAGCGTTTCATCTCTGACAGATTTCCTGTGTTTTTCTTTCAGCCACAGGAATGATTTGTCTCTAGGGATGAGATTGTCACTTGGTTGGTTTGTACTTTGACTGAAGGACATTCATACCCTCCACGGGAATGTGTTAAAAATGTTAGTCCAGCATCGACATCAGGTCAAAGTTTCATGTTGTCAAATTTGTTTTATGAGTAAGGACACTAACACTCTAGGCTAACATGCTACACAAGGACAATTCCAACATTATAAACATCAGCATGTTAGCATGTTCACTTGTAGCTCTAAGCATCACTGTGCAGGACGGCCTCACTAACTAATAAAGTTCATTTCATAACAAAGTGCTTCACAAGAAGAAGTAAAACCCCCAAAATTAAAAACTAGACAAGGACATTGGCCAGACGCTTTCACAAAGATAGAAGTTTTAAGGTTGTGTGGCTGAGACACAAAACGGTGCCAAGGGCGACGCTAGTTGTCAAGCGCCGTCATTGTTCAAATAGTAAATGATACTTGCTCCCGTCTGAGCACCCATGGGCGTCTGAAAATGAGCTGTGGTCAGGTTCATTGTTGTTTTTGCGTCGCTGTCTTTAAACAGTGGGAAGCAATTTCACTTTTGCCAAACCAAAAACCAGATGATGGTGAAGTCAGTGTTTTCAGGTGCATGAGATAACACACGCACCCACAGGCAGGTGCAAAGCTGCTATCATAACAACAATCTGAGGGGTAAACACACTGGGGGTATTTAAGAGAAGGGGGGGAGGGGGGGGGGGGTGCTGCTCTATTTCCTTAGTTACATGTTTTGCCCAAAACACACACACGATTAATTACAACACCACGGGTCTGATCCATGCACCTGCAGCAGTTAAACTAACAGAAATGGATTTGGACACGCCCTGAACACACTCGCTCCGCGTGCTTCAGACCGAGAGCTGGGATCATTAAAACGGAGCCCCTGGTCCTGTGCAGATAAAAAATGAAGGATTTCCTGTCCCCCTATGGGTGGAGAGGTTTTATCACTGACATATGTTGCGAAGCCCTTTTCCGAAACCCATTGAATTAGCGAAAGTAATTGAAAGTTCAACTTTTTTTTTTAGGGTTTTAAATCACATTACCGATGGCTTGGAATGAATAGACGAACACAGATCAGCCACAACATTAAAAACACTCGAGTTGTGTTTTATTCATGAAGCAACAAATCTGTACAGCTGCAGTTTGGTCTGATCTAACCAATGTCTCTCTGATAAAGTAAGACACGCAGTATATAGACGGAGGGGTAATCACGTACTGTACGATATATGCGAGCGGTAGTTGTAACACGGGTCTTAAGCAGCCTGTGCTTGTTCTCTAGTCGTCGTTGCTTGAACACATGTTTCAGCTGCTCCTCGTGACTTCCTGCTCCTCCTGCTCCGGTACCGTGTTGCTGCAGCCGATAGCTTTGGACATGTGCACTCACCCGCGGTATGAACGGTTAACACTTGCAGCATATAGCGCATAATCGAGTTTAAACCCTGATTTCAACCAGATTAGTCCATTATGGAGAAATGATGCTGAGCTCCTGCTCGTCCCACATCCCCAGCAGTACAAAAAAAATAAAGATGAGATAAAAGAAACTAGTCTTGCGTATAATTCAAACACAATCTGTGATTTTACAGTAAAAAAAACCTGCAAAGTTGTTCTACTAACCGCCGGATTACACTGAACGGATGTTTGCACATTGTCGGCTATAAGACTCCTCTCATCTTACTGCTGCTGCCACACTGCACACGGACTCACCATATGCAGACTATAAGCTGGCGTGGGAAACAGTGCTGTGAATCCCTGTGCCGTGCCCGAGAACCCAGAAAAAGATCGTGTCGCAACCAGCACCCACGGCTTTCAGCGCTCCCTCCCTCCGTCGCTGTGAACCTGGTGGTGAAGGGGCTCGGTTTGATGTCTCAGACTTTGTGCTCGACTCAGGCGTGAGGACATTCCCAAAACGGATCTCATTTGCATCCTCGGTGTGATCATGACATTGGAGGAACAGACACAGCGGGCGTTTTCTCTGCAGAGATGTTTTCCGATGCCACTTTCACCTTCCTGATATCGATCCCGGTACCTGGTGCCGATCTGATACCAGTGCATTTACCGAAATAACAACGTAATTAAAGTGTGAAATCCTGTATGGAAGTGATCGGTGTTGTTGTTGTACGACCTGGCTCGTGTTAAACCCTTCGAAAAACAAATATATACAAAGAATGAAGGCCATAGAACTTCTTTTATTATCTTAAGAGACAGAATTAACTGAAAAAGAACACAAATAGATAAATCTAAGAATACACGACGATGAACACGACAAGTTGCATTTATCGCATAGTTTAAACGATGCGTTTCCTTTTTTCCTTTTGGCCTTGGTGAAGTCTTTGTGCTCTTTCGTGTGATGATTCATAAAAATGCTTCATGAGATCGGCAATGCTCGAGCCACAAAGAAGTGGCGAAGAAGAAGAAGAAAATTGCAGTTTAATCTTGGTTAAACTAATTTACTATAACGACCTGGTATTGGTTTGGTCCGACACTGGAATCGGAACATCTCAAATTCTCTGCGCTCCCATCTTTTCAGTTTTCTGAAACTATATTTCCAGTGTTCAGTTGGTGCATTGCTCAGTGCCCGACTGCCCACTCTGCTTGTTTGCTCCTGCTGTAGCTTTATTTGACCCGAGACGAATACAAACCTGCCTCAGAGAGCTTTGAGGATGTCTTCATTTTATCAGTGTGCTGCTTCAAATTCATACTCTCTGTCTTCCTCCCTCTCTGTCCTGTCACTCCTCTCTTTCTTCCATCTCCCTGATCTGTGTGTGTGTCTGTGTGTGTGTGTATGTGTGTGTGTGTGCGCGCGCATGTTGTCTCCCTCTCTATATGTGTGTATGCTTTCTGCTCCCAGCTCCTCTGCGGAAAGCAAAGTTTGTGGAGAGCCCGCGCATTCCACAATCAGAGCTTGGCTCCCCTACACACACCTGCACCACTGCCAAGAATCCAGACCTGGACACATACTGCCCTGGTAAGTTTTTGGCCGGCTCATCCCTCATTCCGCTGTGTTGCTTTTCTGCATGTCGGTTCCTCGCTGGTCGGTTCCTGTCAGTGAGAGAGAGAGAGAAACACACACATACAGACAGCGATGAGGATCATTTATCGGTTTTGCCAGTTATGGTGCAGGCTGCTGCGGAGATGAAAACATTGCTAAGGTCATTAATGGAGTAGCTGGTGCCCACTGTGTCCACCGTCATCTCCTCCTCCCTCTCCGCCGCTCTAATCCTCCCCCTGTGCCTCCCCCTCTGCCTCCCCCTCTGCCTCCCCCTCTGCCTCCCCACTCCGCTCAGCTCCTCGGCCGCAGAGCCTGTTTAGGTGGCGCTCCCGTTTTCGGTTCACAGTCGGCGGTTGCTCTGTAATCCCGCGTCCAGATTTCCCCCCCCACCCCCCCTTTCTATCCGTCCCTGTCAAACCCCTCCTCGCCGGAGGGAGGACAGTAAAAAGGGTCACTCGAGGATAGCGCTCTGCTGAGATTTGGTTCGGGGTATATCTGCCTTCTCATCTTGCCTCTCCTCTTCCTGTTGCTGCTGAGAAACGCAGCGTCAGCTTCCTGACCCGGCTCGTTGGCTCGACCTCTGGTGGCCCTCGGACTCCTCGGCGGAGCAGGACGATGCTGAGACGTCCTCCCGAGGTGGACGGAGACTCGAGGGAAACAGTGATGGGATGTTAGGGCTTAAGTGTCGGAACTTAGAAGGGAAATGGTTGACAGGGTGCTACCAGCTTTCTCCATCTGTCAGCCTCTTCTGCTGAGTCTCTGCTCAATGGGAGCTCTAAGTAGGTGACCTGTATTAGACTATATAGTATAGTAGATAAGTCTAAATACTTTGTAGCACCGTGGGATGATACCTTCAGTTATAGCACCTGGATTTACATGCATGTTGGAAATCTCACGGATGGAAAAACTGTCGCTTTATTTCGCGCCACTCCCGTGAAGCCGACTTTGGAATAATCTATCGGTTGCGATGAGCGGCTCTAAACTGCTGCAGATGTGACATTTCGGGGGTTGAAGTGGTAATCTCTGCTGCACACGGAGGCAGCACAACAGGAGCCCGCTGTCTGAACCAGGAGGGCCGAGACAAAGAGAGGGAGAGAGGGGGGGAGAGAGTTTTCAGGCGTGACGTCTCACACCTCCCAGGTGGACAGATGGACATCTTAGCTCTTAACACGGACTCGCCGGCACCAGTCGCAGCAGGGCAGTGACTTAAACATCTGATCGCGCTGCCGCTCCGGACCCTGCAGCTGCCGCTCTCTGCTGCCAGGAAGGAAGTCAGGTATCGGCTGATTGTTACGAGCCCACAAAGAGATTTGCGGGGTCGTAAATACGGTTTGTGAATAATTTGTGAGGTTCGCTTGTAAAAATCCGCCTCCAGCCGTCCTCCGTACATTATGGAGTGAAAGCTTTTCTAATGATGTTAGAGCTCAACCTGCTACAGCAAGTAGCGGGACTATAGGTGTGGATACTAACCCTGAGTCCTGCTGTGCTTTCATACCTGAGACATCTAAGTGTTGTTTTGTAGATAAGAAAACCGTGCACATGAGGAATGTGATATTCACTCCTCTTATCTCTTCAATCAGCCTCCCACCCCCTCGATGTCGTTGCCAGTGCACACGTGCAATATCGGTTCATTGTTATTCATATCTTTATTACACCTGAAGCTCTGGAGCAAGTGTGAATCTACCGCTCTGCAAATGTATTTACACCTTTTGATCAGACGGATTCCTCTCGTCTGCATCTTGGCTTCTGCGTGGACTGAGTTAGAATTCCCAGGTGAACCAGGAGCCGCCGCATGGTTCATCTTCACCTGCAGCTCCGGGCCCCCCCCCCGTTGATGCTAATCTCCTGTTTCCCCCCCCCTCCCCCCGCGCAGCACAGATGCTTCCCTTCTCTCTCGGCTGCGCGAGGGCAGATCTGCGGACGGTCCGGGGGTAGAAGCGGATGCGCCTGCACAGAAACACA
Organism: Reinhardtius hippoglossoides; assembly: GCA_006182925.3. NCBI lineage: Eukaryota > Metazoa > Chordata > Actinopteri > Pleuronectiformes > Pleuronectidae > Reinhardtius > Reinhardtius hippoglossoides. The sequence goes on along the minus strand of CM031690.1, from coordinate 3,908,613 downwards.
TTCCGAGCTGCGCGCAAAGATAGTTGCCATGGCAACCATCTGTCGCCTTCGCAGCTCAGGAATCCAATAGAGAGGAGTGTGTGTGTGTGTGTGTGTGTGTGTGTGTGTGTGTGTGTGTGTGTGTGTGTGTGTGTGTGTGTGTGTGTGTGTGTGTTAATGTGCGTATGTACAGTAAGTGTGTGTGTGTAAGGGAAATAGAAAAATCTGATCCTTTTTTTCATATTCAAATGTGTTCATTAAGGATTTCACGGTGTCACTGTGATGAGGGACGGCGCTCCTCCCGGGTCGAGTGTCTCAGTGTTCTCGCCGCCGTCGTGAGGCTTTGAAGTCGCGTCTACGTGTTTGTCGTCGGTGGCGTTAGTGAGAGGACGTGCGTGCGATTGTCATCATGTGTATTCAAAGAAGAAATCAATACAAAAGCATTATGGTAATGTCCGGTATGTTTCCCCTTTGAAAGGAACTCATTAGTGTTTGGTTACATTCAGAGGATGAAAAAAACAGGATGTAGATGAAATGGTCTTTATTATATCATCCAATCAAACGTTTAGATTCTGTTTTTATTCTGACAGCTATTTGACAGTGTAGTTGACAGCAGCATCGTGTGTTTGACTGTTATAGGTTTCATTCGGAGTGTGACAGTTTCAGGACGCACAAAGGGGGCGGTCTATGTTTAGCTGAAGGGAGGGGCTGTGGGCTTCAGCGTCCAGATTACGGATTTTGCATTTGATTTGAAGAAGGAAAGGGCAACGGAGGGAAACAGGAAGTGAGAGCGACAGGTAGACAAAGAGACGGGTGAGAGGGACGAAGACAAGCACTCACACTGAGAGACAGACAGAGCTTGATCACAGTCACAGCCCCCCCCCCCCCCCCAAGGAGCAGTTGACTAATCAGTGCTAATGTATTCAGTGCTTACTACTGCCAGTCTGTCAACTGGGAGGCCTTCACTGCCTCCATGTCCAGACACACACACACACACACACACACACACTGGAACACACACACAGACGTTTTGCTTTTCCCTCGTGTTCCCCTGTGATTATTAGATGTGGGTGCAACAACCATCTGATTCCATCTACCTGCAGCCTCTTCATTACTGGGCCCCCCTCTGGGAGTCTGTGACCTTGGAGGCCTTCGTAAACGTATTCAGCTCCGTGTTAAGTGTATCCAGCTGCATTACTGAGCAGCCATATCCATCTCATCAGAGCTCATATACGTAATTAGCCGCTTTGGACCTAATATGCTGTGATTAGCTCATTATTGGTGGCTGCTGTGTGTGTGTGTGTGTGTTTTTTTTTTTTGAGGCACAGCAACATGTCATCTCCATTTGCTTCAGAGCTTCCTCGGAAAACACCCGTCTTCCTCGCTTGCTCGTGGAGTAAATGGAAGCAGGACCCTGACTGGCCTGGCTCTCCGTCCACCAGCGAGCGGCGAGGGGAGTCCGAGCTTTCGATTGCCCGTCTGTCTGCAGGTTCCCTGACTAGACTAGTGCGAGAGTGAGAGGCCCGCAGGCTTCAGACGAGCTGTCTGTCCTCAGAGAGGTGGAGCTGTGGCCGGGCCTGTCTATTGGTTGTCAGTCAGGATTCAGCAGCAGCTACCTGTCAGTCTGGTTCAACCTGTCCTGCAGGAAACCCAGCGAGGAGAGGAGCAGCAGCAGCAGAGAGCGGTTAGCCCGGCTGCTAGCTGTCTCCTCGCCACAGCTTATTTAAACAAGCAGCCATCTCGTTCTGTTGCCGTCAATGTCCTCAATGTCGAGGCCAATTCACTGGTTGATACAATCCAATTACAGCTGTTTGTGTTTCGCCACCAGTTACTGCTTCCACGACCAGGGAGAGTAATTAGAGTGATACTAGTGAATAAAGTGACGTTGAATTGAATTTGATATAGTCGGGACCTCAGGGGGCGCCACGGCCAGGTGTTGTTGGAAAAACACGACACCACAGGCGGCGACTTGTTGTGGGTTGGGCAGTAACCCGGCAACACGGGAAAAAGAGATTAGTTTGTTAAGGGATCTTGGTTTTTGGTCCGGGTTCATAGTTGGCAACTGAAATACCTCAGCTCCATGAGCGTGTGTTTGCTTGTGTGAGTGTGTGTGTGTGTGAGTGTGTGAGTGTGTGAGTGTGTGTGTGTGTGTTTTGATCATCTGATCATCACGCAGGCTCACCCTGGTGTTGTCTTTTCTCTCTTTAGTGCTCGCAGTCCTCTGTAAACAGGATAAGGAGGATAAGGAGGTGGATACACACCCACTTTGTCTTGAAAAGTCACACGCTGTTGCTCTCTCACTCTCCCTCCCTTCCTCCCTTCCTCCCTCTCCCTCTCTCACACACACACACACACACACATGCAGGTGAAGGGCGTATCTCATTACACAGGGCGCAGTGGTGACGAGTGGTGCGGAAGGAGTTGCCGTCAGTGTTGATATGGCTTTTGCTCGTCGGCGTGGAGAGAGGGGGCTTTTGTAAACAGTTTGAACGGATTATCGTACTTGTGGCTGAAGGGATTTTGGACTTTATGTAAGCAGACGCCGAAAAAAACAAAAACCGTCCAGCTGTTGAGGAATGAGTGTGTAATGCAAAGCTCTGAGCTGCAGAAAAACTCAGGTAGGGTGTTTTTCCATTTCCTTCCCTGAGCGCAGGTGCTGTGTATCCTCTGTCCAGGTCGTGGTTGTGAAAGAAGAGCGTGTGTTTCTAGAAAGAGAGAATCCAGTGGGTTTTTTCGAGCCGTGTGAAAAATGTCAAAAAAAAGCTACTGCTGTGTTCCTGCCCACCACTGACACATTCTCTCTCTCTCTCTTCATCTCTCGTCTTCTCTCTCTTCCACCTCCTCCTTCCTCCTCCTCCCATCGCCTGCCTCTGCAGGGGAGTCAAGCCGGGAGCTGGGCCCCCCTCCGTCGGTGGATGAGGCAGCCAACACATTGATGACGCGCCTGGGTTTCCTTCTGGGAGACAAAGCGAGCGAGGGGCCAATCGGCAACCAGTACAGCATGGAGGAACCCGAGGCGAGACAGGTAATGGTGCTGCTAATGAATTAGAAATCCTCTCCAGGAGCCTCGGGGGTAAAAAAGGAGACTTGGAAGCATTGCCTGTGGTTGGACTGGTGTCAAAAATCGTTTGACATTTATCTTGGTAACATCCTTGTTTGCACTCGTTTTGGAAGTCAGGAAAAACCAGATCTCCTCAGACACGGTACATTCCTGCCTTTCCATAAAACATCACATATCTCTAACTAGATTTCTATTCAACAGATGTTGACTTGCAGCAGGCTGCTCCTAAAGCTTCTCTCCTGCACCCAAACCGTTCTATTTACCAGTTGTGCAACAAACAGCTCTCGACACAAGGATCCTGCTTGAAGCCCTGTGGCAGATCCCCTCGTTTCTCTACCTAAACCTGATTTGACGGGTGTGAGTTTCCCCAAGCTGAGGGAGAAACACAGAGTGAGAGGGAGTAACAGGGAGGAGGGAGGGGAAGACAGGGGGCGAAACTGTTGCATGAAGTATTGGGCGCAGGCTCAGGTACGAGGTTTCCACTAAAGCAGTGTGGATAAGCGATTACAGGCTGATGGTCTGCCCGTGCTCCATGTGAGCGCCGCAGTGGGGGTGTTTGAATTGAGAGAGGTTTATTCAAGCGGCACTTTTTGGAGACGTGACTCATACGAGAGCACCGTGTTGAATCGTTCACGCAGCACAAACGTATTAGTGCGGATATCTGCTCCGAATGCTGTTCTACACGTTGTCAATCTGTTTGACTCATTAGACGGCGAAAGATTACGAGAACAACATCGGATGAGCAAATAAGAGAGCAGGCTTTTGTTTGTATTGTCATTTATTGCTTTCAGTGGACGACAGGAAGTTAGTAACGTTTTTACTTCTGCCAACGGATTTCCACGGAACTCTAGATCTAAATGAGAGTTGACAATATTTGGGTTTGCTTTATTTGTCCAATTATCATATTGATTGCAATTGAAGGTATTAAAATAGAAAAAAAAAATTGAATCACATTAAAGTTGATTTTAGTATGTAGAATTAAACTGAATGTACATAATATATTTTTGTATACATAACATAAAAAATAGAGTAGCCAATACTCAAAATTGTTGAGCCGAAATTTTTAAGATTATTAATATATATTTATATTAATAAAACAAAAAAATAACAAGTACACTTAACTTATACTTCACTTAAAAAATATTCGTAGACAACTTCAAATATATTATAGATTTAGATGAAGATATTTCTTCCAACCAATTGGCACAATGAAATTAAGTAAATTCCACAAAACACTTTTAGTGGGTGTAATTTGGAGCATATATTAACATTGTATATTATACTGTAGGTAATCAACAGTACAAATCACAAAAAGGAACCACAGGTTGAGGGTTTGACATTATTTTTCATATCCTATCGTCGTGGTTAAATTCCTTCAGTAGCTGACGTCTGCAGGACCTCGGCAGCTGAAGGAACAAGGTGACCTTAACTCGCAGACACGCTGCAGTTAATTGCCTCTCGTGCTCTCGCTCCCCGAATAGATGCAGCGTTCCCAAGTTCAATACAATTCTCGCGTGGCGTTTAAGGTCAGGCCTGCACAAGGCGAGGTTCATTAGCCCGCCGGATGGAGCTGCGCTGTCGCCGAAGGGCGCAGAGGTCTGAAGGTTTATCCATTCGTGTGTGTGTGTGTGTTCGGTTTGCGACCGGGTCAAGCTCCTGTAAACATGACACTCGAGCGCTCCCATGCACTAAGAGAGCAGAGTCCACCGGTGAATGAGAGAGCAAGTTGTTTCTCATTCTCTCAGTCAATCAGTTGGACACAGACAGCAGAGGCTAGAGGTCACGTGTGCTGATAGACAGCGTGTTGATGATGTGTTTACACATGTTGTGTGTGTGATCCTGTGGCTCAGGAGAAACAGAGGCTCATCCAATAACGTCTCCTCAACGTTGCGACGTTATGGTGGATAACATTGGGAAAGAGCTTTATAAATACTGTCCATTTACACTCCGTCAAGGCCAGTGTTTGTGTTCCTGACAGATCTGAGTGCTTATTACTGAGCTCCTAGCGAGTCTTGTTGTGTTGGGAAGCTTTACAATATATCGACGTGTGTTTCTAATATTCTTCCGCCTCCTGTTTGTAAATGGACGGAGCTAAACCCTCAGCCTGATTGTGTCCAGTGGCTGTAAATAAGATTATGATAACACCTTCCTGACAGTGTCGATCAAAACTGAACATTATCGTTGACAAGGGAGAGCGCACGGCTGAGCCTTTGTTTTTGCAATTTGATGTCGATCCGAATAAAAATCTGGATCTTTTGGGATTTGCTCGCAGTGCAGCTTTTAGGGATGACGATGGATCAGGGCACCACTTTGTTTTGGACACCAGTGGATGGATATCCCTGGTTTCCTGAGGATACATCCTGACGCCGATCCTCTGACTCTCTCTTCCGTTTCAGCTCCTGTTGTCTGTTTTTAAGTGAAGTGGGTTGAAAGAAACTGACTGAATCGATCGCCATTAAATAAAGTGCTCAAATTCAGATCTGCCCTCAGGATTAACTGCAATAATCTCATGAACGACTTTTTAATCCGTCCAAAACTTTGGTTTATGATCAAATTCGGCCCAAAATCCAATGACAGTTTTTTAGGGGTTTTCCTCAAATGAAAACACGACGTCACAACCTGCTGAACACGTGGTGTCGTTGTGAGCGAGCTTTAAAGCCTCAGTGCTCATGAATACAGTTTTCAACAGGCGCTTGTTATTTCGCTGAGTTTCACTTGAGGACGTGGAGCTGAGCCGACTGACCACGTGTTTGATTGACGAGCCTCAGCCGCCCCAGCAGATAATTGACAGATCGATCGATGATGAAAATAATGATGAGGTGCAGCTCCTGACTGTAAACGTGTGTGGGTATCAGCTCAGCGCGTCCTGTCAGTCATCCTCCCGCACATGAAACGAGACTGAATTTTTAATTTGGTTCCGAGCACGACTTCGCTGCTCCTCCTGTTCTCTGTCCGTCGTCACCCCAGCGTTGACCTGATCTCTCTCCTCTCTCTCTCTCTCTCTCTCTCTCTCTCTCTCTCTCTCTCTCTCTCTCTCTCTCTCTCTCTCTCTCTCTCTCTCTCTCTCTCTCTCTCTCTCTCTCTCTCTCTCTCTCTCTCTCTCTCTCTCTCTCTCCCCCAACTGTTGAATAGACACCTCCTTGTGATTCTGTCTTTCAAATATTCGGCATTCCTTGTTTTTCTTGTGCTTCTCTATATCCCTGTGTATGCGTGGCTCTCTTTGTTTTACGTGTGCCTGTGTGTTAGTGCACCTGTGGGTCCACGCAGCAGCAGATTAGACACAGCGGAGTGTTTTTTATTTTGTTCCCCCCCGAGGTCTCTCGTCTCCTCACCTGAACCGAAGCAGAAGAGGGTCACAGCAGTCAAGATGAAAACAAATGAAAATAGATCTGTCAGTGAGCATAAGATCCTATCATGTTATTTATTACCTCCGCCAACGAGGTTTTCACCCCTGTCCGTTTTGCTGGTTTGTTTGTTATTGAGCAAGATTATGGAAAAACTACTGGAGGGATCCCCAGGAAAGATGGTGGCACTTGGTGGTAGAATGAGTCATGGAAGAAGCCATTACACGTTGATCAGTTTTCCCATCTCGATGAAAAAAATCTGGCGCGTTCAGGGAAATTATGACGATATCTATGCGCCTGTGAAATTTGGCGCAGTTACTTCTGTTTGTTTTTAGGGTTAAAACAAGACGTTGGTGTCACACCCCTTCAACAAACCTCCCCTCCTCACTACATTTACATGTTGTGCATCACATGTCTGATATGTACACAACATGTGGTTTGTTCTGCAAACTCAGTTCTATTTGTCTAGCGCCAAATCACAACAAACATTATCTCATGACACTTTATATAATAAGGTCTTACAGGGTTATAGAGAAACCCATCCGCAGTAGAATGTTTAACATAAGTACACTGACTGTAGATGTTACAGGTGGTTTGAGTATTTAAACACACTGGATACTTGTATTTTTGTACTTGCTGTGTAGTATTGTCTGGTTTGTGAGGCAACTTCCCACAAAAATGCTGCAAATCATTAGATATTATGATGATTACTGTGTTTTTGTGAGTGTGGGGGAGAAACGATCCTAAGAAGGACTTGACTCGTGTGGTGAAAGCAGCAATGTTGAAATGACATTTTCCTTTGTTTCTGACTCAGACATAAAAAGTTCAGACATTGTACTTTGCCACGTGTTCTCATTGAGCTCATTTAAAACCAAACGGAGCTCATGAACTGTGTTTTGTTTTTTTATCTGCGTCTCCGTTCCAGGGCCAGAACCAGAGGATCAGCCCGTGCTCCACCCTGACCAGCAGCACTGCCTCCCCCCCTGCAGGCAGCCCCTGCTCCACCCTCCCCCCTGCCATGCCAGGCCAGGCCGGCGGCAGGGACTGCGCCTACGGCTCCGTCACCAGTCCCACCTCAACACTGGAGAGCAGGGACAGCGGGATTATCGGTGAGATTTGTGGCACACGGATTTACAAATACATGTATAAAGGTATATCAAAGATAAGACTGGTAAGAACACTTTCTGACTTCCCTGCTGTGTATGTGGCACCTGCTGTGGTGGATACACAATAACTCTTAATAACTATAGACTAGTGGTAAAAATGCAGGCGAGGCAGTGACGTCATAAAACAAAATAAAGGCAAATCTACAAAACAAGTGATGCCAGCTCCAAAGTCTGGGATCTGTGAAGAGATCAAAGCCTGTGACAGTCAGCAGGAACATGCCCGAGGTCGTAGCTTGATTCTTTTAACCCCAAAATGATTATATCTCACTGCCAGAGCCGTCCCTATTGGTCGATAGGTAGAAACCAGGGCGTGGTTCACTTTGAGATTTGGTAATATGAATGAAAACGAAGCCTCACTCCTCTCTGTCTGAGTTTCTAGTCAGACTGTGGTAACCTGTCATGAACCCGTCAAGTGCAAATGTCATTTAGCTGGGTCATTCCTGGACTGTTAGTATAAAATACTAGGTCAGGACTTATGTCACTCAGTGTTTCCTGGCAGCAGCTGGGGTTTGATGATGCAAACATCACATCAACAAGCCGCAGGTGGATTCAGAGCAGCGGTAAATGTACGAAAGCAGATGTGTTGGGTAAAGTGAAGGAAGGAGAATTATATTCAAGCAAACCCAGTGTGGAAATGGACTAAAATTAAAGCTAAATGTTGCATCTGTATGCGCAGCACTGACGACGCTATCTTTCCTTCTGTTGCAGCCACTCTCACCAGCTATTCCGAGAACATGGAGCGAGGCGGCAAATACGGCGAGGGCTCCCGGGCCAACCTCAAGCTGTGGCAGTCCCAGAAATCAGGCATGGACTCGTTCCTGTACAGGGTGGATGAAAACATGACCGCCTCCACTTACAGCCTCAACAAAATCCCTGAGCGCAGCCTGGAGAGCATGTCCTCCCACTCCGCCCACTCCATCCCTCTGTACCTCATGCCCCGCCCTAACTCTGTGGCAGGTGAGTCCCTTCCTCGTCTCTCCCCCCCCCCCCTTGCTTTCCCTGTGAAAGGCAGCAGTTACTTAGCGGTGCATGGGCATGCAGTAAATATTCTGCCAAGACGGAGAGCTGTCTCTGGCAAAATTGGATCGAACTGCTGGTTTTCAGTCCTCGTGCTCCCTCTTCACTCCTATCGAGCTTTCTCTCCTTGCCTGTTTTCTGCCGAGGTGAACTGTGATCCCTCCCTTTTGAATTCCTCCATGTCCGACTGTGTGGCCCCCGAATGCGGCAATGACACCGTGTTGAACAGAGAAGAATATATCTGTGGTTTGGAGGAGCAGCTTCACACAAGGTTCAAACTGTTAACAGCGAGAACCATACGATTTTATTTGGTATATTTCTGCCAGATGCTCCCCAAACTCATCTGCCAGAAAAGAGCCAATGAAATGCCGCGTTCCATTAGACTGGAATGCTATCAGCTCGGATTATTCAGATGTGATGTCAATCTGAGGAGGGAGCTCCGAGGTGGAACACGGCATAAACCCCTCCTCTTTACAGTCACACCATTACTATCTCGTCTCTCATTGGCTATTAGTAGTAACAATCCAGATTTTGAATATACAAAACTCACATATTTTTATATATGAGTGGGACTAGTTCAGTCCTCGTTCTCACCCTGCGTCTTCAGGAGGCCAACATTTAATTACCGGATATTAAAAATATGCTCCAGACCACATTTCTCCTGAAAATCTGTGATAAATCAACTTTAACTTCCAAAGATCTGAGCCTGGCCTTTTGAAAGAGCTGCATTAGGGTTTGATTTGATTCAATTTGTATTCAGTGTTTTTAAGAATCTAAATATATGTATATTTAGTAAGGAAATAGCTAGGTTGGATTTTCGGGGGAGCTGCAAATCCGCAGTGGTATTTAGTTTTCTAAACTCTCATCCCTCTCGTGTGGAGTGAAACCAGAGAGCAGGAGGAAGGGAAATAAAACGGCTTCAGCAGAACGTACTGGGAGAATATCGCAGAAGGAAAGCTTCCATTTGTGTTGCTGACAGGGATCTTATTGATGTGTGTTGTTGTCGAGCGCAGCTGCTTCAGAAAGTTCTCCCAAAAGTAGCAGTAAATATATCAGGAGAAATGCAAGTTTCATAATGCCGAGGCCGCCCTAATGGGCCTGATGGTATTATTGTTCTCATCATCAGACGATGAGCTCTACTCTGCACTTCTCCCACTCCCACTGGAAAAAACGTACCGCGGACACACACGCCTGCATTTCACTAAACACTGTAAATGTGCCTGACGAGGCCCGTCGCCGCGGCCGTGACCCGCTCTTCATGCCGGTCATGCTCGGCTGTTTGACACGGCTGTCTGGCGGCACCGCGACTCTGCCGGGTTTAGAGATGCACCCTTGATCTCATCGCCGCCCCTCAGTGCCCAGACCTTCAAAAGATACTGAGCTAGAGCTGCAGACAGATTTTTTTTTTTTTTTAAAACATGAAAAACTATGAGCTGCAGATGATGCAAACAAAATAAAATAGAGGGGGAGTGAGAGAAAAAAACCCTGATGGCGTCTGTGTTTGTCAGGAACAGGAATTCCATATTGAGGAGAGGGATGGATACATGCGGAAGAGGAGTGGAAGAGAGTTTCATAATCTCTCTCTCTCTCTCCCCCTCCCTCTCCCTCTCCCTCCCTCTCTCCCTCCCTCCCTCCTCCACAAAGAATTATTAGAGGATGCAGGGATGGGAGGGAGGGAGAGCGGCAGGCTGAGGATTGGCTGGGCTCACGCAGCAGTGGAACATCAAAGCCCCAGGCATTAACCGTTTCTATCCCCCAGAGTGACAGAGAGACACTCGCTTTGAAGTGCGGAGAGGGAGAGGGAGAGGGAGAGAGATACGGAGCGCGAGCAGAAGGCGACTGGGGAGGAAAATGAGGAGGGAGGCGGGTGGTGGTGGTGGGGGGGGGGGGGGGGGGGGGGTACTCTATTACCTAATGAAGGCAGTGCGTTGGCAGAGCTGAAGATGGATACGGAGGAAGGAGTAACCGAGACCGAGTTATCTCTACCTTTTGTGGTGATGGAATTTAGAGACGAGTGAATCCCTCAGTTGTTTTCTAAGATTTCATTCAGGGAAATATATATATAAGCAAGAACAGAGAAGAAGAGCAGAGGCCTGCCCTGCTTGTGTACAGCAGAGATCCCTACAAGGTGAATCCACACAGGGGTGTTCAACAGATTCAACAGTGCTAAAGTCAGGGAGGATGTGGAAGATGAAACCTTAGGAAACCACATTTAAATTCACTACATCCAGATTTTTCTTTCGGATCTTCACCAAAATGTCATGAGTTCGTTCCTGATCCAAACCGCTTACTTCCTCTAAATTTCATGATAATCTGATTTGTCATTTTTGTGTAATGCTGCTCACAATCAGACAAACCTTGGCAGAGGAAACACTAAATTGATTTTGAGCAGATCCCTGACGTTTAAGCCCTGTTAACATCTGGTATTTTCAGGCTGTTTGAATCTAGAAATAAAATTACATTTGCATTTAAACAAAAAACAAACCCCAGGTGAAGAGAGGCGGCACCACAGATGTCTCGGTGCGTTATTTAATCACTGTGCAGCTGAAAATATGTCGTTTTTGGTGGATTTGCTCAAAATTTGACTTTAATCAGCTTGAAAACAGGATGTTTTTAAAGGTTCGATTCAAATTATTCAAATAAAAACAGTTTGAGTATGGAATAATTTGTCCATCTTTTAAAATAGGAAAAATCCAAGTTTCCCTGAAACGATGCAGCTTTTACTCTTTATATAATCCACAGATATTTTGCATTGTAGTTTAATTCACAGGCACAAACATCTTTGAGATATTGATTTTAAAAGCTGAGAAATCGCCTCCTCACACGGATGAGTTATCGTTCTAATCTGTGTGAACTGACCCTTTAAGCCACGATGAAGCATCTATATGCACCAGCTTATGCAACAGCCTTGGGAGTGAGGAATCCCTCCGACTTAAACAAAGGCTAAAGGGATATAAACGACACTGTGAGCTTCTCCTTCTCTCGCCTCTAATTTCACTAAATGAAGATAACAGCTCATCGGAGACAACACTTTTCAATTTGAGGGCCGGACGAGTGTCATTGATTTCCTTTTGCAACATCTCTCCCTGATTTCCTGTTGGTCCCCGGTCTGCTCATACGCACTGAGTAACACCCGGAAGCATTATTGTTTAAATACCAGGACCTCCATTATTTATCGTCCCGGGTTATCTCCTGGGGAGATGTGAGGAGAATACTGAGGTGTTTTAAATCCCCAGCAGCCTCATATCGGAGCTGATAATGGGACTGGCTCTGGACGGCAGCCCAGCTCGTGTGTGTGTGTGTGTGTGAGCATGCGTTCTTTGAAACAGGAAGTGTCTGATGTATCGTTACCCAAAGCGCCCGAGCTCTCTGCTGCACTGTCAGACTTTTTATCACTTTCTTTTTTTTCTTCTCCACTCCCTCTGTCCAGTCACTCCCTGTCTTCCTCACTCAGTGTGTCTCTCCTCTTCATCTCTCCTCACCGTGTGTGCAGTCTCGGCGCACTGGCACAGGAGCTGTGGATGTGATCCCCAGCAGCCTGCTGCATTGCAGATAGAGATGATGAGCGCACAGATTTGAGTCCTCACATTGAAAACACAGTTGAAAGAGACGAGCAGAAACATGGAGGTTTTCAGCCCGTCAGCCCTGAGTCACTCTTCCTGGGTTTAGCTGCAGGTTAATGCCTCCACTGTCTCGGCTCTCAGCCCAGTCGGGTGACCAGCAGGCCCCTTCCCCGCGTTCCCGCCGGGGCCAAGCCTCCGGCATTCTCAGCTGCCATTTTCCCTCCATTTTGGGAAACCCATGTGGCTCGTTTTTTGGGTCCATGGTTGTGGTGACTCAGGCAGTCAGCAACACACACACACACACACACACACACGCTGAGCACTTCACTGAGCCTGTCTCCCCCGACACAGAAACCACTCTTTGAGCGGAGGACAGCTCAGGATCAGTGTTGATGTTGAGTTTTACACCAGGGAGAGCTGGTGGGCTCAGAGGTCGGCCATTCGGAGGGATTATTGGGCCTTACTTTTTGGACCGACTGGAGACACACACACACACAGAGGATATTACTGAGAAGAAGCAGGCATTGACAGTTCCTGCCTCCCTCAACTCCTTGAATTTGACTTGGGATCTCAGGACCTCAGAGTATTACAGGTAGAGTGGTAGAGAAAAGGGAAAAGTACAATCATATTGTACACATTTTTACATCTCCCCTTCTCGTTTTTCACTTTTTAACTTCCTGTCTTTATCTTTCTCCTTGTGCTTGAAGTACGTCCTTTTTAACTTGCTTCAGCTATTTCTATATTTTAAAAAAAACTACTTGGCAATAAATATGATTCTGGTTCTGTTTTCACTGATGTAATTGCCAAGATCCGGTGAACGCATTAATCAAATGGAGCAAAGAAACACAAGCAGCCAGAACAGACAGGATTTAAACCAACCTCCGTGTTCGTCAGATTTATTTAGGAGAGAAAAAGATGTCAAACTGTAAAGATTCTGAGCGAAGCTGTCTGTCGGAAGCATCTCTCACCGTTCACAGACTGGCTCCTCGCTGCCTCCCTGTGCTTTCAGGCGTTATTACTGACATTTCAGCTGCACTCACTTTCAGGTTCACCTCCAAATAAATCTCCAAATCTGCTCATCTGACTGCTCGTGTTTCTCGGCCCATTGCATTTTAACGACGTCGCCGTGCTCCTCAGATGCTCAGATATTTCTACGGTGAATAAAATAAGTGTTTTCATGACTGATGGAAACGCTGAGTCGAAATTTCAAAGTCATTGACGATGTCCCCCTCACCCATCAAGGTACCGGCAACCTCTGGATGCTAAAGACTCTTAATCCTCCTTCACCCCAAACTGAATCGCGGGGTTCGGGTGTGACGGAGGAACGAGTCCGTCGCTCACCCTCACCGGCGACGTCTTATCTCATTTAACACTCACTCGTTTTGAGCGTCGGCCCCGAAGACACAGCGAGGTGCGAACATTCAAGCAGCCAGCGTTAGACAACATTCAGTCCATGAATAAAACATTTGTCTGCAGAGCTAATTAATCCTGAGAGGGGTCGGATGGCATCTGCCTCCGTGCCGCGTGACAGACACCGAGAGGAGGGAGTTTGGAGCAGAACCACGACGTAGGGTCGACTCTTGGTCGCCTGACAACCGCCACCGGCCGGTCGTGACCCGCTGTCGCCTTCTATTCTGTGCATTTATGGGCTTTTTTTGACTGTATATGTCTCATAATGTGAACACATGTTGACAGCAGTGTCCTTTTTTTGTCCTCTGTCTCTCCTCCCTCCCTCTCCTCTCTCTCTCTCTCTCACCCACATGAATGCAGCGACTAGCTCCGCTCACCTGGAGGACCTGGCCTACCTGGATGAGCAGAGGCACACGCCGTTACGCACCTCGTTGCGCATGCCCAGGCAGAGCACCACCTGCGGGCCGGGTCGCTCCGGGCAGGACCTGAGAGGTGAGCGACCAGGCTGAGAGAGCACACACACACACACACACACACATGCACAATGAAAGGCCTTCATGTATGTGCCCTGAAAGCTGTTGAGTCTGTGAGGTGTGTCTCGTGCGGCCAATCACACGGAGTGATGTAACGCTGTGTTTCTGTGCTATGTGATGTTTATAGACTTTATATAAAGATGGACGCCATGACGGCTCCCCAGAAGCGAAGCCAAAGTGTCTTGATCACCACCTGGTGGCTGGCTGCAGTGTAAACCCCTCAGCCAGCACAAATATTGAATTCAGACTAAAAATAAACTCAAAGAAACAATAAGCTGAGAGATACAGTAAATGCTGGCTGTGGTTAGGAACCTCAGTGTGACCCTCTGTGAAAAACAGTGCAAACCACAAGTCTAAGCATTCCACCATCGTTTACTTTGAATTTTCTTCAGCTGTAAAAAAGCAGTTTTGTCTCAGGCCGGGCTGTGATTCGCTTCACATCAGACACAGTGCACCAGGGAACAATAGGACACTGTTCTGTTCTCCATCCACAAACAACACAAAGCAGCTGAGCATCGCACGGCGACGGCAGCATGACGAGCGAGTTATTTTTAAAATTCAAATGAAAAGTCAGTGACGATTGATTTGCAGTTTGTTATGTGTGGCAGATGCTTCTGCAAGTGTGTGTGTGTGTGTGTGTGTGTGTGTCTCTGTGAGTGTGAGAGAGAGACTGAGGCAACACACACATTGAGCATTTTGTCAGGTTGTGTCACCACTAAGCCAAAGAGATAAAGATTTTGTCTCTGCACTAAAGATTCACAGTCAGCGTTCAGGTCCAGCACACAGCACGCTCCTCCGTTATCCAGCAAGCCTCCTCGGCCTCCTCGCCTCCTCGGCCTCCTCACCAAATGACCAAACGGCCTGATGTCACAACGTTCCGCGTCCCCCTTGCCCCTCTTCCTGTGTCACTTAGCCAGTAACGAGCGCCCTAATGGCCGCCCTCTGCCATCCAAGCGAACACAAATATGTGTATTTTAAACACCTGTTAAGACTCCACTTAGCTGAGAGCTTGCACGACTGAGCGGCGACGTGATTCCCCTGGGTGAGAGAGCATGAGAAAGAAGGAGACAGGTAGAGAGAGAGAGAGAGAGATGGAAGAAAAGAGGGAGAGGAAGGTAAAGCAGGAGCTTCACTTCCTCCCCGGAGTTTCACTGTTACTGCCACAGCCACTTGTTTCAACCTTCGTCCTCTAAGGGCAGCCAAGTGTGTTTACAAGCCAGCCGACTGCGTCCTAGCATGCTTCCTGCCTCCTCGGATCAGCGTCAGCGCCTCCCCGAGTGCACGGCTCCTGCCGTTTCACCAGGAGAGACAGCGAGAGAGACCGAGGCAGACAGGACGTGGAGGAGAGCAAGTTGAACAACAGACTTTTTTCTCCTCTGCTGATCTTATAGGAGAAAACACTTTTTAATCCCGATGTTTGTAATAAGAGACTAATGGGTAAAGAATCGCCGGATAAAGGATGAGCTTTGTTATGTGATTGGTTGATGGTTTTTATCACATGGTCCTCAGGGAACACATTCACGCTTCCCCAGAACATTTTCCATCACAACCATATCCAGCTGCACCCTCGGCCAATCCACATGATATCATCTGGCTGGTTCGATGTTCAGGAAGATGAACCACATCCATCCATCCGTCCATTATCGATACCGCTTAGTGTCCCGCTGAGCCACCTGATCGACCACAGGGACTTCCTTTGATTCTGCATCAAACAACAAATGGACGGGTGAAAACCCAACCTCCTTAAATCTTTAATATTTTCCAACTCTGTGACATTATCAGGAATTAAACTAACTTTTTTGGCATTTATTG
This sequence comes from Reinhardtius hippoglossoides, assembly GCA_006182925.3. NCBI lineage: Eukaryota > Metazoa > Chordata > Actinopteri > Pleuronectiformes > Pleuronectidae > Reinhardtius > Reinhardtius hippoglossoides. The sequence goes on along the minus strand of CM031690.1, from coordinate 3,892,728 downwards.
TAATATTTGGAGCCTCGTGCCTCAGAAAACTCGGATATTTCGGCTCGTTCAGCGTCACAGAAGGCGTCTTGTTGGTCCTTTCCTGTGAGAAGCTGATATTTGCCGATGAGGAGAGAAGTCCTCTGGTTATGTGCTGGTCAGGTGCTAACCAGCTGACTGAGGCAGCTCTATCTCTGGCCGGCTTCAGTCGAAGCTGCTTTTGATGTCGGCCATCGGGGGCCCGAGCTGTGCTGCTGTTTTGAGGAGTGTGAGTCAGACTGTAATGGACCTTCTTGCTCCTCCTGCCTGCCTACGTCCAAGATTTACCACCCACCTTTATCTATTCACCGCAAACTCCATCACGTAACTGAACACTGGCAAACACACACTTTCTCCATCGTTTATCTGTGGTCCTCCTCGCTCCGTCTCCGTCGCCCTCCGTCCCTCCTCCCTCCCTCTGCTCTCGGACACAAAGCCGGCCTTGTTTTCTCCAAAGCTTCTAGCTTTTGGTTTTATCACATATTCACTCTCTGACCCGGGAGAAACATGAATAACATGAAGTCGCAGAAATCCATCCAGGCACTTTAATCGATTAGACATTTAAAGGATGAGGCTGCTGATAAATGAATATTTTTCTCACAGCCGTCAAATCCCTGAAAAACACCAAGAGCAGCAATGAATTGATTCTAATAACAAGAATCGTCTGTGTATCCAGAGCCTGGCAGAGTTTCGAGCTCCATTGTTGTTGTTGAGCTTGGCCCTGTAATTTACTTCAAGTCAATTCCACATACATTGTTCTGCTGCTGCAATAAACCACGGCCGAAAATAGACCCAAACTAATTCACTCACGGTTTGTGAAAAACTACAAGTCCCAGTCGTGTTTAGGAAATTACTGAGCCTTTAAAAAATAATGAAACCCCAAAATGATTTGGTCTTCATCTTTAGTAAGAACTATAGGCATCGAGCTCACTACCACAGATAGACGGGTGGCACGGTGGTGCAGTGGTTGGTCACAGCACGAAGGCTCAGGGTTCAAATCTGACACCTTACGTCGGCAGTTCGATCCCCGGTTCCTTGGGCAAGATACTGAATCCAAAATGTCCCTGAGACTGGAAAAAGCGCAAGATAAATACAGTCCAATTTATTCAGTAGGTGTGATTATAGACACATTTATTATATGTTATTATTTTTATATCCGCTTGTTGGAAGGATGGAACATGGATTCAAGAAAGCCTTATTTGGCATTTGGACCAATTTCCCCAGGAAGTAATTCATGGATCTTGATGAAAGCACGAAGACGCGTTTAGATATTTATGAGTGTGAGCAATTTTTGGTGCAGATCCAAATAACAATCTGGATCTAGGCAATGTGAATGTGTTTTCCTGAGGGGGTCCGATGGGCCCCGTCGGAGGTGTGCGCTCTCTAATCTATTAGTAAACATGTATTTACAGCAAACGGGCCCCTATTGCTGTCTCAGTCGAGGGAGTAGATAAGAGTCCAGATGTGATGACGGTGCAGGAACCGGATTACAGCAAAACATCCATGACTCGTTTCAGCTCGTTACCTTGTCTGTAGCTACTTTGTTTTAATCTTAATCTGATAAATGTTATGTGTGGTTTATCTTGGAACACAGGATTTTTATCTTATATAACTGTTGCTTGGCTGTGAGACATGAAGTCCGTCGACATCAGCAGGGAAATAGTGTTGAATCAATCTTTGCAGGGAGATTAGAGTTTATTTTAAATGAAGGAACATGTAGATTTATACTGTTGCTCTATAAGCCTACTGTGCTTTTTTTTGGGAAGAGACGGAAATTGCATAAGATCCTGTTGTGTAGCTCTGCGCCCGCTGTGAGGAGAGGTGTCTGGAATTTTAACCGTGTGTCTGAAAAACCAGACAAAGGAATAAAAAACACAATCCTGAGAGAAACTCGCACATTCACCAACTCCCACTTCAGCCGTCGCAAATGTCTTCGGCTTGACCTTAGATAAACCATCGCCGCACTCCCAGCGACCCTCACGGAAAGCATAATCATCTGAGCTGCTTCCTCTCTCTCTCCATCATTCTCCTTCCCCTCTGTGCCAACTCCACTCTCCTCCCTACCATCCTCTCTCTCCTCCGCACCTCATCTCCTCTCCTCTCCTCCTCCTCCTCCTCCTCCTCCTCCTCTCCTCCTCCTCTCCTCCATCATTCTCTCTTCTCGCCTCTGTGCCAACTCCACTCTCCTCCACTACCCATCCTCTTCTCCTCCTCCTCCTCCTCCTCCTCCTCCTCCTCCTCCTCCTCCTCCCATCATTCCTCTCCTTCTCCACCTCTGTGCCAACTCCACTCTCCTCCACTTCCCATCCTCTTCTCCTCCTCCGCACCTCATCCTCATCCTCCTCCTCTCTTCTTCCTCCCCTCCCTCTCAAGCCTGCTCAGCCACCGTGAGTCATCCTCACCTGGTGAATAATTAAAACGTCTGAGACTCTGCTCCGTCTGGCCACGGAGGGTGGGGGGTGGAGGGGGGGGGGTGATACCTTGCTCAGTGTTGCCTGAGGGGGAGTGTTATGGGCAGGATTACGAGCAACTGCCATCCGTCCGCCCCTCACTCAACGCGCGCACGCACCCGGAAACAACTCCCCCGGCCGCCCTTCACAACATGGCTGCCATGTTTTTTCCTGGAACACCTGACACAGAGGAGCAGCAGTGGCTGCACGACTTACGTGCAGGACGCGTAATCGCTTCTGCCATTTGGAGAAGTGTGTGTTTGACAATTCCACGAGGAGCGAACGGAGCTTTCCAGACACGTTTGGCACCAAGTCACCCACAAGTTAATTGAGTTAGTGGCACGTTTGGGTATTTAGCCTCTCACTTCAGGGGCCTGTGCTTTTATAGATGCCAGCGTCGGGTAGTTTTTTGCATTTCCCATCGCCGAGTTGCGTCAGGTCCATTCTTTCACAGCATGACACACAACTGGAGGAATATTACATCAGTTTGTGAATTATAGACATAAGAGAGTCGTCGGTCTCTCTCTGATTGCGTGTGTGTTGTGTTGTGTGTGTTGTGTTAGTGCTAAAATAATCTGACTGGGGAATATGGATGAAATGTCTTTTATTACATCGGGCTGCAGCCTGGCTCCGAGCTCGGTGCAGCAGAACTCGTTGTACTCGGTAGAAGCTCGTCACCCACTTTCAGGTACAGCGGCCACTTTTTTTGCTGATTGTATAAGTATTGTATAATATATTCATCACATTTCTTTTTTCATTCTGTATAATTAGCATTTCCTGGAAAGATGAAGTCCTGCTTGCGACAGCACTCTGGTGTGATGTGCGGTAAAAGAATACATCAAGAGCCAGATCAGCTCATTATGTTCTGTCCCCCCGCGCTCTAAATCGGGACCGGACTCGTTCACAGAACACACGCAGCTCGACTGCAACACACACTCGCACACTGCTGAACCGTACCTGTGCACAGTGAAGACATTTCTGCCGACACGTACAAATTCAGCAGCGTCTCCTCCTGCCAGTCCAGTATGCGATACATACGGCCCTGACTCACTGTGCTTATTGCTCGTACGCTGCAGAGTGTGAAATGAGCTGCTGCACTCGCCCAGTCTCTGACCAGCAGCGATATATTTCTCTCAGCACCGTCGAGAATCTGATCAAATAAAGGAACCAGAGAGAAGAAAATAGCATTTTAACAGTTTGTTTTAGCTCCTCTGTAATAACTCCAAATTCTGGACTGGTCTCATTCTGCAGTGGATTAGTTTGTGGTGAGATGTAACTAACAAACTTACTTCATATAGATAAGATATAAAGATATACAGAGGAAAGTGAGCTCAAGTTTTGCAGTTCTCTACGAAGCAACGGACACTTTAGACACTTCATACTTTGTATTCACATATTCTTCCATATTGTGGGGTAACATATAAAAACTAATATTAGACCCTTGTATGTTTTACAGACTTATAAACAAGTTCAATGTCGGAGAACATAAACAGACAAACTAAAGATTTACTTCACTTAGAAAATGTTATTGGTTGTGTGTGAAGACAGAAATGCACAAATACCTGAAAACCAAAAGCAGAAAATATCATGAAACAGTTTGAACTGATTGAGGAATATTTATGTTATGATGATGGCTATTAATTAAAGTATAATTTATGTTGCTATGTGATTTGTGAAAGGAAATCTAAATGTGTATTTATGTTATGTGTATGTTCTTTTTTTGAATTGTTTTTTGTGTTACACTGAAATGAACTGAACTGACTTCAGCAGCCGGTGATACACACGCTACAGACTGTGGTTGAATTACTACTCTGACTGCATTCCACCACTGTTATGGGGATTGATTGATCTCGGCCCCGGCGCAGTGGAACCAATTAGATTCTCCCAAAAGTGCGAACCTTCCCCAACCCCCCCCCCCCCCCCCCCGCAGACACGCTGAGGAACGCGTTCGGCGTAATTCACTGGATTTCAATTAGTGATCGACCTCCGGTCTGGTGGTTCCCAATACTTCTGATATCACGATGTGCTGACTCTACTGCTGCCTTGTCCTGTTGTGTTGTTGTTTGTTGTGTTGTTGTGTTGTGTTCCATTGAGCTACACCTTTGCCCTGTGCTGTGACAACACTGCAGCCACACTCACTGCCTTTTCTCTCCTCCCCCCTCATCACTCTCTCTCTCTCTCCCTCTCTGTCTCTCTCTGTCTCTCTGTCTGTCTTCTGTCTTTTGCTTGATGTTCGTCTCAGCTTCCGCAAATAACACCCATGCCTGGCAATCCCAGTCACGTAAGTTACTTTGATTTTCATCTGTTGCATTAAGCAGCTTACACACACACACACACACACACACACACACACACACACACACACACACACACACACTTCCCCTAGCAAAGTTGTTTGTGTCACCCATTCATTGGGAATCTGGCGAGATTTATACATTTACAGAGATGACACACCACACAGGAGCGAGCGTGTTTTCGTTTTTTTTTAATTCTCAAAAGCTCAGATCAGTTTAAAGGAGCCGACCCGGGAGACGACACCCAGGAGCAGCCGCAGAGCAAATTTCACACAGAATTTATCGCGCCGCTTCAGAAGTTCATTCCAGATCCATTTTACCCTCGTTAGCCTTTAATGGTCCATATGTTGTGCTGAGCAGAAGCCCGACCTCTGGAGGACTTTAGTTGAACGACTCCCCCTAGTGAGTAAAACCAACAGTCGCTCCCTCGACTTTCTGCAGATTCTCCTTCCGCAGCAGAACGAGCGAAAACACACACACTTAAATTTTAGTAGTTTGTAAATTAAAGGCTCGTGATTCGCAACGGAATATTACACTTGTTTTATGAACTTTGAAATGAGTCACCAGCTTTAAACTTTGAGCTGAACAATAAACAAGCTGCGTTATTACAAAATGAGCTTTACTTCAAAGTGAATTCATGGCGAACAAACATTAAATTAAACTTTGAGGTTTTAAATCAGGGTCTTCCATAAATCCTTCTCAAGCACATTAACATACCTTCCACTATATTTGATACCAGAACATTTCCCTGTGGTGTCAATCTTTAATGTGAAATAATATAAATATAATTTATTATGACTTATGTGAGAATTTATTTGAGCAGAACAAATTTTCCATTGTCCCTTTTTAGAAAACACAATTATTGATTATGTATGAGATATTATGCATAGATATGAATGTGTTTATGTTGTTGTCATCTGTACAGTATGTTTGCACCCATCACTGAGTATTATAAGTATTTAGTATTTTAGCTTCCCAGGGGAGATTTCAACTGTAAATCCTTCATACAACTATACATTTAGCTTAAAGCTGTAATATCAATAACCAATTTTCTCTTTTCCCTGACCCGACAGTACGGTTTGCGCCTTATCGGCCTCAAGACATCGCCCTCAAACCTCTGCTGTTCGAGGTGCCGAGCATCACCATGGACTCCGTCTTCACGGGCCGCGAGTGGCTCTTCCAGGAGATCGACGCCCACCTCAACAGCCCCAACGCCACCACCAACCGCGGCGTGGTGGTGGTCGGCAATATCGGCTTCGGAAAGACTGCGATCATGTCCCGCCTGGTGGCGCTCAGCTGCCACGGCACCCGCATGAGACAGATCGCCTCCGACAGCCCGCAGGCCTCGCCCAAACGTAGGCATCCACCCGTTTCTTAACCTCCTTTAGAAAAGCTGGACAAAAGCATGCAAGCCTATTGTTTTTGAGATTGCGTGAATGTGACAACAAGTAGGCAACTGTCCCCTGAGTGTCTCGTCCTGTTATGTCCAGATGGAGAGGGGCTCCCTCTCACCCAGCCTCAGCCCACGCACGGCACCCTGGGAGGAGGCAGCTGTCCAGGGACCCCTGAGATGAGGCGACGTCAGGAAGAAGGCATGAGGAGGCTGGCGTCTCAGGTACACACGCACACACACACACACACACACACACACACACACACACACACACACACACACACACACACACACACACACACGAACACGCACGTAATCCCACACACTTTTACATTTCACCGTCTGATGTACAGACACAACATCCCAGACATCCAGAATAATATAGGTGGAACATTTATTTCTGAGTAGTTTTATTCTAATGGTCCATTTGTTTCTTCTCCCATTGCCTCCAGTTCACAAATCTGAATTATTCAAAAGTTTCAGCCACAGACTAAACAAGTGTGTTTGTGATGATTTTAATATAAAATCCTCTGCTCTCATTTAATAGACGAGTGCACAATCCCAGGCCACTTAGGAACATGTCTGCCTCCCCACACCCCCACTTCCCGTTTTTTTCACAGCCATTTGAAATTTGAATAAGCAAATATTGTGTCAAGGGTCTCATTTACTTGCTAATAGTTTTTTTTTTTTTCATATTTGACTCCCAACAAAACGAAATTTTGTTGTAAAAATGAAAAAGCTAATTTTTACTATAATGGTGAATTTGTGGTTCAGGGTGAAATTTCCAAGCCGCATTTTGTCTCTAATTGGAAAAAAATGCGAGATAATTTAACACGGCTGCTTTTTAAATTCTTCAGTTGGCGACAGCTCAGGCGGAGCCAATGATACGCTCTCGCGAAAGTGCACGTTCGTGGTTCAAACGCGCACGTGGCTCGGGTTCTGTTCAACCCACGTTTTACACCATCAGCACAATATCATCGACTCGAACCGATGTGTGAAACCGCCTCTTTTTCCCGCTCTTCCTCTCGTCTGCTGTTGCGCCTCGTCTCTCCCCCCCCCCCCCACCCCTCCCCTGCTGCTCAGCCATCTGCATCCCCACTCCCAGCCTGATGCATTATGCAGATGTGTTTAAAAAAGAAAAAACAACTTTGCCAGGGAGCCTTATGAAATATTTATACCTGCAGAAAGCCATTTCCCAGCCAAGCTATTAGATCTTGTTAACTCTGTGCATTAATAATGGAGCTCACTCCCTTTTTCACCCCCTTTTGTTTTAAAGCCCTTTTATTCCATTGTGACCAAAAATTAGCATTTCATTTTGATTAATCTTTTTTTTTTTTTTGTATTGTCCTCCCCCTCGCCTTTTTCCTCGCTGCCCTCTGATCACCGCCACCGCCTGCGGAAAATCGAACTCTGTGATCTCTCGGTCCCTCTGCGCTCTCGCTCACACCTGCTGCTCGTGTTCGGTGGCTAAACGCTCAGAGCGTCCACCGGGCTCCTCCTGTTCGCCGCACGTCCGTCCTCAGACAACTTTTTAAATTCATTTAAACATTCATTTGAGTACATGGCCGGGGAAATACGACAGTTTAACACTTGACTCCTTCGTGCCACAGACATCTCACACATGAGCATGCATGAGCTAACTCCAGCCGGAATCCATGAATTATTAATGGCTGAAACCGTGCAGCGAAACGAGAAGTATTATGTTTCATTATACTGCAATCATCCACCATGAAGTTGAGTCAATCCCACATGAGTTGTAGAAAACTGGCTTTGCCGCGGCAGAGCCCTGAGAAAAGAAGACTTGTTTTTATAACCGTGTCCTCTGGGTCCCGTGCTCCTTGACACTGATATCAATCGGTCTTTGCAATATTCCGAGGTTGTTGAGGTGAGGATTAACCAGAGGGGAACGAGCACACTCACTTTCTCATTTCTCTACTGGTTCGTCATCTTCTCCCAACTCTCTGTCGCCCCCAGGTGGTGGCGTATCACTACTGCCAGGCGGATAACGCCTACACCTGCCTGGTGCCGGAGTTCGTGCACAACGTGGCCGCTCTGCTGTGCCGCTCGCCGCACCTCGTCGCCTACAGGGAGCAGCTGCTGAGGGAGCCGCACCTCCAGAGCATCCTGAGCCTGCGCTCCTGCGTCCAGGACCCGCTGGCCTCCTTCAGGAGGGGGGTGCTCGAGCCCCTGGATACACTTTACAAAGGTGAGACGGCTGCGGGTGGAAATACTGTTGACTCCCAGAGAGGCCAAGTACTTTTTACTCCTATACATTTATCCGACAGAGGTAGTTTCCACTTACTTTGCAGATTAAGATTTCACCTAAATATCGATAAAGAAAGGGGCTGTGGCTCAGGAGGTAGAGAGGGTCGTCCACTAACCAGGAAGTCGAGTTTCGATCCCCGGCTCCTCCAGTTTGCATTCTGAAGTGTCCTCGTGCAAAATACTGAACCCAACAGTGTTTGATAGAAAAAAGCAAAGCATATAGAACGTGTGTGTAAATGGATAAAGAGACATTTCCCCTCAAAACAGATTATTTGATTTATATATAAAATTGAGACTCATAGAAGTGAAAGAATCCAAATTAATACACTTTTCAGTGAATGAAATCAGTGAATGGCAAAGTTATTTACTTTATAGTCATGCAATAAATATACAAATGTCAATTATATTGTAATTTTGATGAGGAATTAAAAAAAGGGAAAAGTGTTTAATTCAATTATTTCGTAATAAAGATCAATTTGAGCAGAACAGAGTTAAAAACTTTAATTTATCAATTCACACACAGTGGTGTTTTTGTAAATTGAACAGTAATTGATGTTCAGACTCCTTCGTCTGTAAGAACACAGTATTCTTAATTTAATCAACATTAAAGTTCACTGGCAAGTTGTTGCAAGTTTTCCTTTAAATAAATGAAAACTAAATCCATGAGGATGACTTTCAGAATATAGTGACGTTTGACTTTCTACCCAGGATGCAACGCGTGTCTCAGTTTTCCCTCCGCCTGTTGTCTTTCAGAGAGGAAGATCAGCTCGGAGGAGGACCTCATCATCCTCATCGACGGTTTGAACGAGGCAGAGTTCCACAAACCGGACTACGGAGACACCATCGTGTCCTTCCTCACCAAAACCATCAACAAGTTCCCCCCCTGGCTGAAGCTGGTGGTCACAGTCAGAACCACGTTACAGGTACAGGACAGTGAATCCACATCTTCTCCTCTAAGTACTCTTTGTTTGTATTGTTTCCACTTCCAACACAGAGGGTTTGAATCAGCGTTCCCAGTGGGTTATGTTTGCATCACCTGTGGGCCACTGACCAACAATATTGAATTTGTCTTGAATGCGTCTCTGCCCTCTTTGTCTCTGACCTTTTCACCGGGTAGAAGTGGCTTTAATCAGATTTTCTTTGTGTTTGGTTTCCTCTCTCCTTTCACTTCATCTTTTATTCATGAGGAAGAACTCCACTAGTTATTCACAGCATGCCACAGCATTTACCTGTGTTAGCGAGTGTGTCGGCTGTTCTATTATTAAGACGATTTTGCCAAAAACAAGTCCCCCCCGACTGAAACCGCTCTGATTCCTCAGGAGATCACCAACGCGCTGCCGTTCCACCGCATCTCTCTGGACGGCCTGGAGGAAAACGATGCCATCGACCAGGACCTGCAGGGCTACATCCTGCACCGCATCCACAGCAGCCCGGAGATCCAGAACAACATCTCGCTCAACGGCAAGATGGACAACACCACGTTCGGCAAGCTCAGCGCCCACCTCAAGGCCCTGAGTCAGGGCTCCTACCTGTACCTCAAGCTCACCTTTGACCTCATCGAGAAGGGCTACCTGGTTCTGAAAAGCTCCAGCTATAAGGTGCGTTTTGTTTGGTTGTCACAGGCTCGGAGAAGTACAGGCAGAGAAAGATGTCCTGAAATACCTGGCAACCCCCGAGTGGAGAATCAGTTGTCGTTGCCATCGTTGTGTTGATGCGTCCCAGCCACTGATGCTGCAGATCGCATGTTGATTTAGTTTATTAATAAAGACCCTGTCCAAATCGCATCAACACTGAAGCCGAGGAGATGAATGGTTGTTGAGAAAATAGAGGAAATGAAGTCAAATCTCAAGACATAGACATAGTGCACATATTTTGTGATTTATTTCTTTCCCTTGCAAGGTTATTATTATGTCAGTCGTGAAAAAAATCCACACGTCTACTGGGAAAACAATGTTCTTAGAGCCCCAGACTATTCCTGAGAGAAATCAGGTTTTTCTTTAGTATCAAAGTCCCCGAGTGATGGTCGTCATCCACTGCGCTTTGAAACCATCACCTGCTAATCGCTCATTCAACACATTTAAAGGTGCCACTTGGCCAGATGCAAACAGAGTTCACAGCAACAGGGAAGAGATGAGGGAGATGTGGGGGTCAGGAGACGTCTGGGTTTAGTTTTTCATGTATTCAGAAGTGCATCCAGGCTCCATGCTCTCTTCTCTGAGGAAGAGGACGAGATGAAGATGTGCTCGACAAACACAATCCATTATTCATGCTGTGCGGTGGTGATCAGCATTGTGATGCACGTTGTCTCTCCGCCCTGACCACAGGTGGTGCCAGTCAACCTGGCCGAGGTCTACCTGCTGCAGTGCAACATGCGCTTCCCCACGCAGTCGTCGTTCGAGCGGGCGCTGCCTCTGCTCAACGTGGCCGTGGCGTCGCTGCATCCGCTGAACGACGAGCAGATATACCAGGCCATCAACGCCGGCTCGATGCAGGTACCAACATTAGACCCGACCTCCAACCTGGAGACCTTTAACCTTTTTAACCCTCTGGTGGCTTTCTACAGGAATTAGAAGAATTTTGAAGATTGTGGTACTTTTGATCTTTAGAGAAATACATTTAAACAAATGTTTTCTTTGCACTGTAGGACAGAGATATCTTTTCTTAACTTGCTGCTTATTGAGTCACAAGTGTTTAATGTGAAATACTTAAAAGTTAAAGCCAACTTTCCTTCAATCAACCGCAAACTGTGTTTTATAAAAATAACGTTGAGCCGATGTCTGTGGCTGCAGGGCACGCTGGACTGGGAGGACTTCCAGCAACGCGTGGACAACCTGTCGGTCTTCCTGGTGAAGAGGAGGGACGGCACCAGGATGTTCGTTCACCCGTCCTTCAGGGAGTGGCTGATCTGGAGAGAGGAAGGAGAAAAGACAAAGTTCCTGTGTGACCCCAGGTGAGGACGGACAGGAGACACGGGTGGATTATTTCCTGTGATGCTGAAAGTGATTGTATGTGGAGGAGGAAGGTTCCCAGACTCTACTGACTGGAAGGTCACTGGAAAACAGACGCTTTGCTTCAGGAGTTTTATCACCCCAGGTGCAAAGAGGATGTCGGGGGGGACAGAGAAAAGAGAGGGACTGTTACAGCAGAGGAATTAAAGAACAAAATGCCCTGTCTCACTATAATGTCACATTCTCCTGCAGGTTTTATGAAAACCTCGAGAGAATCCTTTCAGAATTGCTGCAAATGTTCACTCAGACTCATAAATTAACAGATTTCGATGGTCGAAGGTCACGCTGTTATATAAATGAGAAATGTGATGGTTGATTTTTCTACAAGCAGCTCTGTGTAACTTACAGTCGTGTTTTAATAGAAGTCTCTCTGTCGGTCACAGGAACATTATATCTATCTAGCAGGGGACGTATTATATTTTCAACCCTGGAACATTTTATATCCTTGTATTATATTTTGTGGATCGTGCCGCGGTGTAACGACCTCTGGAGAACTGAACCGCTTTGTGCTTGTCGTCTCTGCAGGAGCGGTCACACCCTTCTGGCCTTCTGGTTCTCCCGGCAGGAGAACAAGCTGAACAGACAACAGACTATCGAACAGGGCCATCACATCCTCAAAGCACATATCTTCAAGGTGAACTCCACGAGTCTCCACCTCTGTCTGCAGTATACATGCACAGCAGTGTGGGGGGGGTGGAACCAGAGTAATGAATGTGTTCTCTCCTTCTCTCTCTCTCAGGGTCTCAGCAAGAAAGTTGGGGTTTCCTCATCTATCTTGCAAGGCCTGTGGGTATCCTACAGCTCCGAGGGCCTTTCAGCTGCACTTTCTTCCCTGAGAAACCTCTACACCCCCAACATCAAGGTACAGGCTCTCACGTGGCAGAGGGGGGGGTCATGCTTGAAGAATATTTCAACATGTTCTGGGCTCCACAGGCGTCCACCTCTCTCCGGATGAAGTTCGAATCCTCACGCCGTTGGGTTACTTTTGTGTTTACTCGTTTTCTTCTCCGTCCAGGTGAGCCGGTTATTGATGATGGGCGGTGGCAATGTGAACTACCGTACGGAGGTGCTGAACAACGCCCCCGTCCTGTGCGTCCACTCCCACCTGGGCTACATGGACATGGTGGCTCTGCTGCTGGAGTTCGGTGCCTCTGTCGACGCCCCGTCTGAGAGTGGTCTGACGCCGCTGGGCTACGCCGCCGCCGGGGGACACATGTCCATCGTGACCGCTCTGTGCCGCAGGAGAGCAAAGGTATGAATGTCCGACAGATAACGCCAGCGTCCGCCTCCTGTGCTTTACTCGTGTGCCTGATCTAATCCGCATCCCGTCAACAGGTGGACCACTTGGATAAGAACGGCCAGTGCGCCCTGGTTCACGCGGCGCTGAGGGGCCACATGGAGGTGGTGAAGTACCTCATCCAGAGCGACTGGAGCATGGGGCCACACCAGCAGCAACAGTCACCACAGACACAACAACAGGCGGCGTTTACCAAGAGCCACGCTGTGCAGCAGGCGCTCATCGCTGCAGCCAGTATGGGATACACAGAGGTACGTGGGGGGCGAGATGATGAAGATGTGATGGTGGTGACGATGGTGGTGGGAATAATGGTGATGATGGGAATGATGGTCGAAAAATTCTGGCTTTGCGATATTAAGGAAAATACATTTATTTAACAAGTGGTTTTATTTCCAACTCTTTATTTGTATGAAACATCTTCATCTTCGTGTTCTTCAAGTGAACTTGGAGGTTAATCCGTGTCACATCGACTCTTGTCCCCCCCCCCCCCCCCCATCAGATCGTGTCCTACCTGCTGGACCTGCCGGAGAAAGACGAAGAGGAGGTGGAGCGGGCTCAGATCAATAACTTCGACACCCTGTGGGGGGAGACAGGTGGGGATACCTGCTGCAGCCAGACACGACACAACGATATAACCCTGAAATCAATAAGGACACACGACTGGGAGTGGCTAATGGGTTGTGTAGTTGTGGAATCATCAAACATATTGTAGACTGTGTGTGTGTGCTCTGCGCATGTGTGCGCGTGCTGCGTCAGATTGCTGCTGGCAGTGCAGTGGTGTCATTGGAGCAGAGACGGGGCTGGGCTCACACAGGGGGGGGGGGGGGGGATGGATGGATGAGTGTGCTCCAGGGTCCTCAGAAATGACGAGTCTGATTGCACTGTGGAATGGTGTTGAGGAATATAATGTGCCATCGTAACCTGGAGCGATGAAACCTCATTGCCAGCGCTACCCCCCCCCCCCCCCCCCCCCCCCCCGTGGGAGGGGTGGAGCGGCTGCTCCTCGCCGTCAGGGGAGGGGGGGACGTGTTCTCGTTCAGGCGTCACCTCCTCGTTCATCAGGGATCAGAGGCAGGATTCTAAAGGATGTTGTTATTTTTTGTATCCATGCGTTGCAGTGTAGGTCAACTGAAAGTACAGGATTCAGCCTGAGGGAGTTTATGTATATATCTGTATGTACAACTCACTGTGAACTGTGGGGAGTGTAGAGGTTTGACCAGGGTCACGCTTCCACTCGCTGCCTCTGATTATGAGACATATATTCACTCTGCTTTAATTATTCACATCATAATCAGGACATTTGAGTAGATGTCTGTTCAAAGGCCTTTGCTCCCAAAACGTCTCAAGTGGGCTCCACTTCTCCTCTTCTTCTATTCTCCTCTTACTTCTCCTCTTCTTCTCTTCTCCTCTTCTTCTCTTTACTTCTCTTCTCTTTGTTTCTCTTTCCTTCTCTCCTCTTCTCCTCTCTTCTCTCCTTTTTCCTTCTCTTCTTCTCCTCTTTTTCTTTTTTCCTCTCTCCTCTTCCCCTCTTTACCTCTCGTCTCGTCTCGTCTCCTCTCTTCTCTTCTATTTTCTCCTCTTCCTCTTCTATTTTCTCCTCTTCCTCTTCCTCTCCCCTCCTCATCCTTCCCGATGTTTTTACCACAGACCTTTTTATTCCCTTCTGTTATAAACTCATGACGTCACTTAAAAGATGTAAAAATCTCATTTCTCCACAACGTGTTTACCAGACTAACTTCCCTGACTGTGTGTCTGTGTGTTTCCAGCTCTGACCGCAGCCTCCGGTCGGGGGAAGCTGGAGGTTTGTCGCCTGTTACTGGAACAAGGTGCGGCCGTGGCCCAGCCCAACAGACGAGGCATCGTCCCGCTGTTCAGCGCCGTGCGACAGGGACACTGGCAGGTTCGTCCTCTTCCCTTCGTCATCACTGCTGAACTTTGATTATTACAAAAAGACACTAAAGAAGTCGCAACTACACACTCAAAACTTATTTCCCTTTGATTGGATAATTTGATTTTTAGATCGTGGACCTCCTCCTCACACACGGAGCGGATGTCAACCTGGCGGACAAGCAGGGTCGAAGCCCTCTGATGATGGCCGCCTCAGAGGGACACCTGGGGACTGTGGAGTTTTTACTAGCTCAAGGTAAATCAATATTAAAAGAATAATAAGCTTGATTAATTTGTCAACAACATTGTAAACACAAGTATGATAAAATGGTACTGGGAGGATTGTGCTTGTAATAAAATATCTCAATGAATTAATAGCTAAGGAAGTATGTAAATGTGATGTAATATATATAAGAGACGTTCGATTGAAAGTCAGTTTGCTGTGTCTCACCTCCTCCATGTCTTTCTACAGGAGCTTCTCTGTCTCTGATGGATAAGGAGGGTCTGACCGCTCTGAGCTGGGCGTGTCTGAAGGGCCACTTACCTGTCGTCCACTGCCTGGTGGAGAACGGCGCCGCCACCGACCACGCAGACAAGAACGGGCGCACGCCCCTCGACCTGGCGGCTTTCTACGGCGACTCTGAAGTGGTAGGTGGCCAGCTAAAGAGTTCTGCCTACAGTATAGAAACACAGGTCCAGATACATGGAGTTTGACTGTTCTCCTCACAACTTTTCTCTGTGTTGGTCAGGTCCAGTTCTTGGTCGACCACGGGGCCATGATAGAGCACGTGGACTACAGCGGGATGCGTCCCCTCGACAGGGCGGTGGGCTGCAGGAACACGTCGGTGGTGGTCGCCCTGCTCAAGAAAGGAGCCAAGATAGGTAAGAGCGGCGTTGGCGGACTGAATACGTTTAGCACCCAGAGGATCTCTTGCACCCGCAGCATCGTAATTAAAAAAAGGTCACTTGCCTGCCGTGAAGTGACAAGTTGAGTTTTTTGGTTGAAAGGATCACGCTCTGGAGCTGAAGCATGAGCTGCATGACGAGAGAATCCAGTGATGGAACACGCTTCCCTTTTTTTTTTTTTAGTTCTCGCCTCCCGCTGCTTATTATCGAGCACCGTGGCATTTTACTGCAATAAGCCTTGGATTCAGGATTGTGTCTCCATGTAGCTTAAACCACTTCCTGCTACTGTACGTATGTCATCCTCTCTCTCCCCCCCACGCTGCCGCATCATGCTGCTTCTCCTCAGCTATTTATGGCTCTGATGTGTTCTTTCCGTTTCTTCTTGTACCACTGTTGTTTTTGCTGCGTCTCTCTCTCTCTCTCTCTCTCTCTCTCTCTCTCTCTCTCTCTCTCTCTCTCTCTCTCTCTCTCTCTCTCTCTCTTTCTCTCTCTCTGTCACTGTTTGTCTCTATCGCTTATGATATCTCCCAGTTTTTCCTCCCTCTCCTCTCCTCTCCTCCTCTGCGGTTGCTCAGAGACAGGTTGTTATTAGCGCTTGTGGTGTTTCTTTTGAATGTTTCCCTTTTTTTTGTTATTTTTTATTTTGCCGAGGCACTTATCGCCGCTTCTCACTGCTGCTTTTTTGTGTTCCTTTTTCTCACTTTTCCTCCTCCTCCACCACCACCACCCACCATCACCTCTCTCACCCACCTGCTTCTCTCTCTCTCTCTCTCTCTCTCTCTCTCTGTCTCTGTCTCTCTCTGTCTCTCTCTCTCTCCTCTCGCTCCTACGCACTCCCACACCCCTGTTTTCTCTGGCAATTCTGTCGCCCTCCCTCTCACACTCCTCTCCCTCGCTCATGACCTCTTCCCTCTTTCCTTCCTCCTCCCTCACCCCCCCCCCCCCCCCCCCCCTCTCTCTCTCTCGCTCTCTCTCTTTCTTTTTACCCCCCCCATCCCTCGCCTCTCTCTCTCCGGCCCCAGGATGTCAGACGCTGCCCAGTCGGCCCCGAGGTAAAGCCAAGGCTGTCGACTTCTCACCCCACCAGGCATTTTGACAGCTCTATCTCCTCTCTCTGTGTTGTCTGTGTCGTCCTAAGTGTCGGCAGGCGAGCTTAGCTACCAAAACCATCTCAAACTGACAAATAATAACACGCAAAGGTATTAGCACTGACAGAGATGCAGTCGGGGATTGCCTAGAGGTAGACGCTAACATTCAAGTGGTCCATGACAGCATGCCCGAACCTCCAGCCTGTGACGTCGTACCAAGGTGTTGACCTCCCATCCCACAGATGCATGCCGGGAAGCCCTCAGTAACACTTGCGTGGGCTGTGATTTAGCGGAAGTGCATGTGTTTGTTAATTCCTTTGTGCCACCACACCACCACAGACCGGGGTGATACACCACCGTACTGTGCATCGCTCATCTTCCAGACGATTCGTCAGTGTCAGCTAGGCCAGTCAGCAGCATTCCTGCACCTCCTCCTCCACCACCTCCTCCAGCTCAGAGGACAGCTAACGCCTGCAGAGCTCCGTTATATATCCCCTCCTGCCTGCCTCTCTTGTTTATTGTACCTGCCCCCGTGTCCCCGTTGTGCAAGATCCCCTCTCCTCCTCCATCTCTGTGGTGTGTGTGTGTGTGTTTACGTGTGTCAAGGATTGCTGTCGCTCAGTTACAGAACACACACCTCAGTTCCAGTCAAGGGATTGTGTTTGATTCCCAGTCATGAAACACTGTGCGGTGATGAAGTGTGAAGAAATGTGCAGCTCCAGTTTTTTTAAAGGGAGATGAGTGTTCTTCTGCTTTTCTGCCGTTACTGGATTAGTCAGTAGCACAAAGAACTAGAAAACCTCCGCCAAGGTCCATTTGTCCCCCGTGAAGACACGTTTAAATTCACTAGATCCGGATTTAGATCTGGATCTGCACCAAATTGTCAGTCCCCTAAAGATGCTGGATTTGGTGATAAATAGATAGCAATACGCCCCATGATCCAGATCTTTCCTGACCTTCACCGCATCCTTCCACCAAATTTAATGTTAATCCGTCCATTAGTCATTGAGTCATAATCCTGCTGACAGACATACGAACGCAGAGGAAAACCAAACCTCCTTGGTGGAGGTAGTTACATCTGCACTTCTTGACAAGACGAAAGAAATGTGTCTCAACTGAAAGACATGACCGTGTGACTTTTCTTTTTTTGTATTGTACATCTACAGTGAGTTTACCTGGGCCAAAACCTATTTGCAGATAATCGCTAAAGTTTATTTTGATGAAAGGCTTAAAAAGACAAATTCCAATCGTGCTCATTCTGCACTTCAGTCAGACCAACTTCCAGCTCCCTGCGACTCCCAGCAGGTTTTTTAAAAAGCCTCATAGTTATCAGCAAATACTCTTTGGCCCAGGTGGGACGTCCCACGGCGAGGTCACAGTGTTCTCGGGATTTCACCGCAGATTTTTTTGTAATCTTTGCCTGTCTTTTCTCATCCATTAACCATTTTGGCTGTTGTACTCATCCCTGATATTAATGTTGTGTGTAGTGTGACTCCCAGTCGCTCCTTCCTTCCTTCCTTCCTCCCTCCTCTCCTGCTCAGGACTGTCGAGTCGGTCTCACTGTGGTTTTCTTTTCCATCTGCTCCTCCCTGTGTTCCCCAGGTCCAGCCACATGGGCCATGGCCACCTCCAAACCCGACATCATGATCATCTTACTCAGCAAACTCATCGAGGAGGGGGACGGCTTCTACAAGGTCAGAGAGCCGGCGATCTGCCGCTCACATTTCAGAGTGTGAATTACAGATCATCATGTGATACGATAAATATCCTTTAAATGTGAAACTCAAAGATACTTTTCCAGCAAGGGCTGATCTGTTTGATAAATTATACAGCATTTTCTGCAGACTATTAAAAAGGGAAGTAGAATGACATCCCTCCTCCAAGGTCGAACAGTCCCCTTGAATATAAAACCGCACCAAATTTCCAACACTCATAAATATGCTTGATGTTTTTCATCAAGATCCTTGAATTATTCTCTGAGACATCAACAGAAATGTTTAAACACGGCCAAACTCACAATGTTAAAGAAAGAGAAATAAATTCATGGGTTCTTCTTTGAGTCTCTACCCCTTTACAAGATTTCATGGAAATCCTCTGAATAGTTTTTGCGTAATCCTGCTAACAAACAAATGCAGATGAAAACATGCCGTGGGTAATTATTAGCAGCAATGGATGTTTTTCCGTGATTAGTTCCGGTTTCACATTTATTTGTTCATCTCATGGTGAACGAAGGACGACCAGGCTTTTCTCTCTGTGTGTCCGACAGAAGGGGAAGGTGAAGGAGGCGGCGCAGCGTTATCAGTATGCCCTCAAAAAGTTTCCACGCGAAGGCTTCAGCGAGGACCTCAAGACGTTCAGGGAACTCAAAGTATCGCTCTTCCTCAACCTGTCCCGATGTCGGAGGAAAATGAACGTAAGTCGGCGGAAGTGCAACAACGAGCGTCTGGTAAAGACTGCAAAGAATGTCACCGTTTTAGATTAGATTTTATAATAAAACCAAATTTAAACATCGCACGATAATGAGGATATTGCTGTCGACCACTTTTTCCTATGTGGGTGTTGTTCCATATTGTTCTGCTTTGCTCCATCTCTCCAGGACTTTGGGATGGCTGAGGAATTTGCTACGAAGGCACTTGAACTGAAACCAAAATCTTACGAAGCTTATTACGCCAGGGCCCGCGCCAAGCGTAGCAGCAGGTACGGACTCGCACACCGCCACACATCACAGAGTCGATACGTGTCATCGTAATGAATCACATTCTCACCGATTTCTTCCATAGCTCTGAACATTTTGTCAATTGTTCGACATTTCATAACGATGACAACTAACTACAGTTCAGTTTCCGATGTTTATCCATCTTTCTATCGTTGTCCCTTTTCCAGACAATTTCCTGAAGCCTTAGAGGACTTGAACGAAGCCATGAAGCAGTGCCCCAACAACCGAGAGATCCAGCGGCTGCTCCAGAGGGTGGAGGAGGAGTTTCACATGCTCAGCCAGGAGGAGCACCAGCAGCAGGACCTGGAACTGGAGCCTCCTCCCTCCCCGCCTCCTACGCCTCCCCCGGAAGAGGAGGAGTCACTGTCCCTCTCCATGCCTCTCCCCCCTCCCCCAGAGCCCCGCCTGGAGGACATGGAGCCCGTCCAGGACCTGTTTGAGGATGAGGACTACCTGGAGCAGGAGCTGGAGGCCATGTCGATGGGTCTGCCCCCGCCCGATTCCCTCTCCAACCCCTCCAGCCTTCCCATCATTCATAGCCCACCGCTCTCCCCCACACATCCAGATCAGATCTATTTAACCGGAGGCTCGCCCATGGGCCAGCCCTACGAGTATCACCCCACCTCGTCCTCCATGTCCTCTCCAACCCGCGGGACGTACCATTCAACGTCGCCCTCTTTATCCCCAACGCATCAGAACTCCCACTACCGCCATAGCCCGCCTCACACCTCCCCGGTGCACCAGCCATCCTACCGTTTCAGCCCGCCTCCTATGGGCACCGGGGGTCAGGGAATGGATCACCAGAGCCCACCGCCTTCCCTTTACGTCGGGCTGCACAATACAGAGCCAGTCCGCCGGTAGAGAGTGTTTGTCTGTACCGGTCCCAGTCCGGGTCTCCTGTGCGCTACCAGACAGAGCAGCACCCCGGCCGACCCAAATCCCCCCTCTCTAAGATGAGCAGTCAGCGTTCTTTCCAACTGAGCTCCCAGCCCTCGTTATCCTCCCAGCACCACCAAGCCCAGGGCCTTCGCCTCCAGCCTTCTATAGCCCAGATAGTCCGCACAAACCAGCCCAGCAGTGTAATGGGCAACAGCAGTTACGTAGGCCAGATGGGCCACTCCATGGGTGGTCGCTACCAAGGGGGCTCGGTGGATGTGGAGAGCCGGCTGGTGTATCAGCCCTCCCTGGATGGACGGTCCATGCCCCAGGTCCAGGCCAGCCTCAGCTCTGGGGCCCTCTGTCAGCACGGCGGCCGAGGAGGGGTTATGGAGTCGAGCCTATTGAAGGATGAGCTACCCCAGCGCCCCTCCTCTGCCTACCGCGCCAGCAGCGGGGGCCCAGGGGGCATCCGTTACAGCCAGACACCTCAGATAAGCCGCAGCCAGTCGGCCGCCTACTACCCAGTCTCTGAACATGTACTGGAGCGCGCAAACGCCATGCCCCCCTGTCAGCTGGGCTCGCCTGAGATCCCTCATATGGTGAGACGCCCCGTCAGTGCCAATACTACTGAGTTGAAGCAGCACGTGCCCACCCCCAGGCCTCTCATCCATTCCCAGAGCGTAGGCCTTCGGTTCTCCCCCTCCAGCAACAACATCTCAACTGGATCCACCTCGAATTTGGCGCCGGGCTTCAGGCCTTCCTCTTCCATTCAGCAGATGGAGATCCCCCTGCAAGCTACATATGAGCGCAGCTGTGATGACATCTCTCCCATCTCTCCCTCACAGGGCGGCGGGGGGCTGTATCAGGGCGAGACCAGCCGCTCTCGGAACACGCCCTTCATGGGCATCATAGACAAGACGGCGCGGACTCAGCAGTACCTGCATCAGCCCACATGGTCCAGGGGCATGACGTCCATGGACTCTGCGATTAGCCCCACCTCTCCCGGCCAGCTGGTCCAGCAAGGCTCCACTTACAGCCCCCCCGCCTCACTGGGCAACATCGCCTACTATAACAAGACTAACAACGCCCAAAACGGACACCTGCTGGAGGAGGACTACTACACCCAGCCCCAGCCCCCCTCCCTGGGCAAACTGTCGAACGGCTCCCGCGGCGGTGGGGACATCCTGGAGCGGGTCAGCCAGGTGCCCACCTACCCGGACGTCAAGGTGGCGAGGACTCTGCCCGTGGCACAGGCCTACCAGGACAACATGTACCGCCAGCTCTCGCGTGACTCCCGCACCCAAGGCCCCACGTCCCCCATCAAACCAAAGAGACCATTTGTGGAGTCGAACGTGTGAGGGCCTGTCTGTGACTGGTTGGTGGGACTGGGCTTGTTAGAGGCGAACGGACGGTTGGACAGACCCTTGTACATGTGACACGGACGAACTTGTCCTAAACAAACTCACGAGAGACAAATCCAGTCGGCGAGAGAGAGAAAACCACACAGCAGGCACAACGGTGAAGCGATTATTTCATTATCATACTCTGCACACAGGTAAGAAAACGGGAGGCTCTCCACAATTCTGATCTCACACTGATTCAAAGACCAGTGCACTTCCAAAATGGTGGTGAGGCACAAAGTTCCCACAGGTGAACACAACAGAGCGGAAGAACCAATAATCGGACTCTACTCGTGGACTCTGTATCCATCCTCTGTTCTTTCAAAGTGTGCTCTTAAGCAAGGTTGCTAGTAGGCTCTATTCTATGTAATACAATACTATATGTTCAATACTGTACATTGCTCAGAAAAAAACAAAATGGCTCAACAACTCAGTACTTAGAGAAAAATGACAATATTTATAATTAAGTTATATATTGTACATAGAAATAAAAACAAAACATAGTTTGCGTTTGAATTGTATTCTGTTACTCCTGCCTTTGTGTCCCACTGCGAGTCACATGGAAACTGACCAGGAGGAGGGAGGAGGGACAGAGACCAACTTTGAGCGACATCAATACCTCGGGTTTCGTTTCAGAATAGAAGAAAAATAATACTTTGTCGTGGTTTATGCTTTTCCTGCTGCAATACGCCCTCGATGTAAACTACTGCTGCAACCAACGATTTTCATTTTCCGTTAAACTCCAGCACATGTTTTTTGATTTATCTCTTTATAATAACGAGACGAACGACCCATCAGTCCAAAACCCAAAGATGTTCAAAAGCTAAATCTGACTGAAATGATGAATTCATTATCAAAACGCTTTCCCGTCGATTGCCCGTCAATCAATTAATCAACAAATTGTTCAGGTTTGAGTCGAGAACAGGATCTAACTGATCCCAGAATATTCAGAGTAAATACGTGCACCTTTACAAGGTTGAGACATTTCTGAGGTTGAGACACTCGATTTTCCGTTTTCCCTTTTTAGCATCATTCCCGTGAACGTTTTATAACATATTTGTCTCCAGCTCCTTGTCAACAACTCACTTCACCATCGTCTTGTATAAACAAGCAAATCATCAGTTGCTGTGGTTTTTGAACAAGCTAATATATTTTTTACAGAACTCTTTAATCTTTGTTTTGAGGACAGTTTGCTCTATTAGGAGAAAAGAAAAAAAGGCCTTAAGTGCAATAACTGTGTTTACAGTTCGGATCCTTGTCGACAGAAACGTTCAATCATCTTTTATCGGAATGATCCTGATCAAATGATAAATAAACTAAAAGAATCTTTAAGAGTCAAAGTTCGTCTTAGTCCCTCCTCAGTTCGTAACGACACTGTACGTTCATACGAGAGACAACGGCACACATGCTAGTGATGGGTGAACATGGTGAGTGCTCAGCGACTCATACACACGACCACTGTTGCAGATGTTCTCCCTCTAACTCCTGCATTATCTCGTGCCGTTTCTTTTTACCCATAATGCATTTTTACGCCGCCACCTCTGCACTAAAAATGCCTGTTAAGTTCTTAACTAAGGGTGCACTTTATGTATTTTACTTACTGTGTTGTTCTGATTGTTGAAATTTTGGAGAACGTGGGTGTGTGATGGGTCAGACCTCTGGCCCCTGATACCAGACTATCATGGACACTTATTATTATTATTATTATTACCATATGATTTACAAAGCAGTGATGAATGACAATATGAAGAGCAAACAATGTTTTTAAACAGGTGAAGATGTATAGACTTTCTAGCACAAGTTGTATATACTGGCTCAGATGTTCCACTCCGTCCAGCTCGGGTTCGTTAGTTAAGCAAAGTCTGTTTGAAGAAGCCGATCATATTTAAGTAATGATAAAAAAAGAAATCAATAAGTCTCCAAATGAGCCAGTCCAATCCACTGGTCCTGCACACGCCTTGAAAATAAGTGGAATCTACTGCAAACAAAAAACAAAAAAAAGAAGACTGACATTTCAGAAACTCTGTATCTGGAGTTGGACTTGAAAAAAGTGGGATAATGAGAATATTCAAGTTATTTGTATATGTGGGAAAAAGGTTATAGACCGTTTGTCTGTAACGTTTTATTTTGGTTCTAGATAAAGAATATCTAAGAGGAGGCGGCTCCTCCTGAACGTCTCCTCTTTATCCTCAGTTCACCAGAGAATCGCCCGACTTATCTTTACAGAGATTAAGGTATAAACTGTAAGATACTTAATTTAAACTGGACTTCACAGTTGAGGCTATTTGAGGGTGTATGGTTTCAAGCTGTGTGTGTGTATATTAGTTTGCTGTACATAGTCTGATGCATGTTCTATTCTTTCCACGAGCTCAAGCGGAAACATGTATAGCAGTGTCCCGGCTCTGGTGTGTGATACAGTGTTTGGATCAGGAGAAGGAGACTGCGATCCCTGAACTGTCCTTATCATTTTCCTCAAACCTCGCCAGACAAAAGGGAAAAGGTTCTTTTTCTTTTCTTTTAATGTATTTGCTTGCTGAGCAGAGTTCTCTTGTCTGTAAATGTGAGCTTTCAGATCGCTGTGACAAAAAGTTTAATTAAAAACAAATAAAAAGAATGTGTTTTTATCTCATGATAACTGATTGTAATCTGTACAGTCAAAAACAAAAAAGAGCATATTTATAAATGGTTACCAACTGAATCACGCCCTGCATGTCAGTTATTGATTTTACTCATCGTGTGCGTTCAAAGAACAAATGTAATGTATTGATTTTAGTCGAAGAAACAACATATATAATGTCAGTGTCAGCACAAAAAACATTAATGTTATAATACACTATTACACAATATAATGCAATTCAGTACAATGACAAAAATATGTGTAAAGCTTACAAACAGAACAAACTGTAAACAACTCTGAAAAGTACTTTTATGATGAACCTCAAGAGTAAACAACAGACATGGAACAATAATTATTATCACTGATATTCTTTCTGTTAAAGCTCTGACCTACTGTCCATCTCCGGGGGAACATACTTGGCCAGGTTTTAATTTATCAGGTCTCATTGACAGATTTATAAATCAAAATGATTGAATATATAATAAATCCGCCCAGACTATTTACACTCACATCAATGAGGTTTCAGACCCGTCATCTTTTGTACCGAATCGATGACCCGATGAAGCTCTGTGAAACAAAACGTTTTATAAATAATGATTGAAACGATGAAACACTGAGAAGTGGAAAAACAAATGCTGATTGAATTCGAAGCGAAAAAATAAAAGTGCAGTGACTGTACCTACAACAGTACCAATGAAATCCATTAGATGTTTAAAGTATTTACAGACACTGTCCTGTAAGAGGAAAGCTACAGTCCCCAGAGGTGTGGAAAACACCTGATGGACACAACGGTCTCTAGTCCTTCTTCTTTTTGTGTGTGAAGAGGTGAACCACTCCAGGGACGAGAACTATCACAATCTGAGGCACGATGACAAATTTGACAAAGAAGAGGCCATAGAAGACGGCCTGTGGTCGGACTGGGAGCGGCAGCCGATTCACGTGGTACAGTCCCATGGATGAAATGGCCAAAGATAAAGCGCGTGGAGCCCAAGGCAGAGACCATCCTCCAGGCTTCCAGTACTGCGCCAGCCCCAAACCAAGGAGGGCCCCACAATCTCGGGTCAGGGAGGAGAACGGAGCTGTGTCCAGACGAATCCACTCGGCGCGGCTGCACCATTTCTTAGCCAAAGCAATAGACCTGTGGGAAAGAATATGTGGTATCAAGGTAGGACAGGTTTCTTGTAGCTGACAGATCCGTCAGTGTCGCTACTCACCAGGAGAGGTCGATTCCCAGCTGCTCTAATACAGCATGCAGCATCAGAGCACTTAGCAGCAGACCCATGCTGACGCCAAAGAAGAACAGCAGGGGGCGACCTTCTGGTACTCTGCGGCTCAAGACAACCCCCAGAATGAAACCTGACATGAACCAAATAATCAGTTTCAAAAATCTAATAATCCCCATGATATATATACCATGAGACAGTATACATTGTTACCTATCAGAGATTTTCCCATGGTATATATGCAGATTGTCTTTAAGTGCATTAGGCTGCAGCAGGAATTCAAATCAACCGAGAGATTTTATGGTAATTTTGGATTCATCAGTGTGAAGAAGTGCTGGTTCTGGATTTAATCCTTGCAGCCCACTCATACTCCATACGTCCACTTGTACATGTCACTGTAGACAGACCTGTAATGGAGCCGGCGATGACCTGGTGAGGGAAGTGGGCGAGGATGAAGATCCTGGACATTCCAACGGCCACCAGCATCAGCACATAGAACAGGAAGGGAGCAGCTGATAGCACCACACTGGAGACACAGAGAGAGAAGTTAATAGAGAAACAGCTCTGAGGTGCTCAGTTTTCATATTGTGCTCATTTTCAAGACATCATTTTTTTATTTAAGCAGCGTACCTGCGGGTACGCGAGTACAGGTATGAACCCAGCGAGGACACCACGACCCACCAGCATGCTGCCGTCACCATCGCATGTCCCGACGGACTTCCTGAGAAACAGTGCCAGTTCAAAGCTCTGGCTGGACAATGAAGTAAGATTCGTCTGTGTTACATGGTGAGGACGTCTCACCTGGCCCCGTCTCACAGGTGGAGGAAAACTGCTGAACTATCACCTGCTTGTCCACAAATAGACGAGATTCACCGATCCACCAGAACGGCCTTTCTCCAAACAGCATCCTGGGGGAAAAAACATTTTCAACACATAAGTGACACCACTGTCTCCACCCACTGTGCCCACAGTTTGCTTCCTGACTTCATGTCATGTTTGCACTGCATTATGAACCTGTTTCTGTCTTTCCCCTCTAGCAATAATTTCTACTACCCGAGTCTTATTTGAACTTCTTAAATCCTGTCAGTGCCTATTTTCCCACACACTTCACATTTTCTGATACTTATTCATGTATAACCTTGAATTGAATCCTGTATGTCCTACCCTTAATCTTGACAGAATATTCCTTCTCTCTAAAACCAAACAGTCCACCTCTTACATGCATTCTATAATAATCCCTCTCCTGATCTCATTATGCAATCGTGTCAATGATGAACATTAAATTATCTTTTGACAGAACTGTTTATTCGATTGATTATCATTCCATGGTGTCTTTATTTAACTCCTACTTATCAATACATTTCACTTTAAGTAATAACTACTTGAATATTGGGCATTTTCTATTGTTCTTTGGTCAATATTTGATAGTTTTAAATTCAATCTATAAAAGAACATGACCTTGACTTTTTTTTTTATTAAGTTCAACGAAAAACTATTTGTATCCTATCAATATATTTTGTATGTTTCAAAATTACTGTCAACTGAGAAATAAATGAAAAAGAAACGAAAACTAGACAGAAACCTATTGGTTCCGCTCATGTCTGTTTCCCATCGGACGACACAGAGAGCTGGACCGGGGTTCGAGTCCCACCAGTTACAGTTCTGTCCCGGAAACTCCAACATCAACAAAATAAAACTACACAACTGTGTCTAACTTCCATTGTTGCCATTGATAATAATTGTAAAAATAAAAAATATGATGTGTGACGCTGCAGCTTCGTGACACTGACCGGCTTTTCTATGATGAGGAGGAGGAGGAGGAGGGATGGGAGGGGTTGGACTCCAGCTAGCTACATGCTAACATGATACAGACCACTGAAGGGGCTTCACTCTGCACATTGAAAACCCTGTTTTTTGTTTATAACACACAATGGCGGCCTTACCATTTAAACACCAGGTTGAGCCACTCGGACACAGCCGCCACCCACAGCACCGCCACCCCGGCTCGCCTGCTGATGAAGTAGGTGAAGGGGAAGAGGAGCAGGAAGGCAGCTTTGGGGTCTCCCATGTGAGTGACGACCTGCCACAGCCGCTCCTGCTCCATCGTCCTCTGCTGCAGGGACTCGGCCATTAAAACACCCTGAGTGTGGAGAGCCTCCATCTTTACCAGCTTCTTCAAAAAGTGACAAAGTGAAGAGGGTGTTTGTTTTGGGAGGGGGGAAACCCGCAGTGTCGCCTCACCTCCAGCAGGGGGCGGCCGTCTCTGAACCGGGAGACAAAGCCCCAACTTCCTTCTTCGATTAATCAAATAAAATCCAATTCAATCGATTATTAAAACACCCCGTGGGTCATCCTCTGATTTAAAGCGAGTTTAAATTAATCCAAAGGGTCAAAATAATCGAATAAAAAAGACCGCCCTCCCCTTGTCGCGCTTGGCCACGCCCAGGTCGCGTCTGCCCACGTCACCACGTCGCTTTTACGTAAGGGCAGGCGCTCCGGTTTCCTGGCGGAGAAGATGGCGGCTCCTGGACCGGGGGAGTATTTCAACGTCGGGAGCCATGTCTCTTGCCTCACCTGCTTGGGCCAACGTCTGCAAGGAGAGGTGGTCGCCTTCGACTACCAGTCCAAGATGCTGACCCTGAGTATCCTTTGTCGGTTTGGGCCGGCGGACGTCGAGCTGGCCTGCCGGGCTGCAAGGGCCTGTAGGGTAACCGACGCTGTGTCAAATAGTGATCCGCGCAGGCGTAATTGGTGGTCGCCGAGCTCCACATCTTTAACCGCGTTAAAGTGGGTTTAATCCCCGAGCTCGTCCTCCGTTCGCGTCTCAGCCTGCGCGGGGCTCGACCGCGTCGCGGGCTCGGTACCGCGGCTCTCGCGCCGTCCGCCACCGGCTGCATGTGTTTTGAATCCGCTCATTGTGGTGCCAGACCTCGGCACGGATCACTATCTGGCAGCGGGTCCCGGAGAGGCATCATGGCTGTGTGCTCTCCACAGGCACAAGCCGTTGCTAGTTAGCCTGCTAGCCTGCTAGCTAGCTGACACCCAGCGTCCCTCGCCGTGCGGCGTGCGGACACTTATCTCTGCCTCCCCCCCCACCCCGTCCCCCGGGGTCCGCGGCGCCCTTACGCAGGGATGCTAACCGCTATTTCGAAATGCTAACGATGAATGGAGACCGAGGGGCTTCCACGCTGCAGTCGGTCCGATGCTAGCTCGGCTAACATGCTATGTTTCGGTCATCCACACACACACACACGGCCGCTACCAGCTCATCCAGCGTAATTAGCATCCACAGCTTCATCAACCACCATTCACGTGAATCCGGTCATAATGTAATATTTAATCCAACATGGAGGCTTTTCAACGTGATTCCGGTGACACGGGCATCATGAGTTCATTAGAACCGGCGCTAGCTCGCTGGTGGACGTGTCTACACCCATTCATGATGTGTGTGTGTGTGTGTGTGTGTACCATCATTCAGGGGTCAATCCTGGACCACCTCCATGTTTTACCCTGATTTAAATGATTACACGAGGCGGACATGCTGTTGACTGAGACACCAGATGAATGTA
This sequence comes from Reinhardtius hippoglossoides, assembly GCA_006182925.3. Classification (NCBI taxonomy): domain Eukaryota; kingdom Metazoa; phylum Chordata; class Actinopteri; order Pleuronectiformes; family Pleuronectidae; genus Reinhardtius; species Reinhardtius hippoglossoides. Next base: position 3,863,718 of record CM031690.1, on the reverse strand, counting down.
TATATTAATACTTTGTGGATTTGACATCACAGGCCTGAACCTTCTGACAGTATTTCGTTTTGCATGGTATTTTAATAACCTCACAGGTAAATTAGATTTTAGTAAACCAGCCAATACATTAGAGCATTTATTGAAAATGCACGATGCTGTCTTTTAATGTAGTCGTGTGATCTTCTGAATTAATGAATGAGCTGCACGTTCAATTACAATTGACATTAAGTAGATTTGCTTCTGTCAAAGTCGAACCCTGCCTTGGTTTGTAATTTTTTTTCTCGTGTCGAGTTACCAAAAAAGTAAAAGAGCAGAGATTTGATACCCTCGATAATCACAATTTGGTTTAAAATACAAGGAAACGCCTGCGATTTACCAGAAGCCACAAAAAGACAACTGACCAGCCGTCTGTATCACTGACGGGACATGTGAGGTTCACGCCTCAAGAATGTGGCCTGTCAGGGGAAACCAGAGATTTGTGTTAAGATGGAGAAACAGTTCCTGAAAAAAGAAAATGGGAGGATTTCATTCAACAGGAAATGAGGGCAATTAAAGATCAAGAACTCCTGAGTCATTTTAATGTGTTAATCAAGCACAAAATAAGCCAGGACTTATTGAAGTGGAAGAGAATTTGGGAAAGCTGCCATCGGCTAATTTACTCAAACCCCCCCATTTGAATTAGTGGATTTCCAGCAAAGGAAGTCATTCAAAATCTCAGGAAATGCTTCGGTGTAATGGGCAGGAGCTTTGCACAATTCACCCCGTTTCAAACAAGTCTTCATTCATCCATGGTCACTATAGGTGGCAGCACAGCCTTTGGTAGTGGCCTGCTGTAACTGGCACCACCTTTCACTGGCCATGTCCGTCAGACACAGCGCCCTGTGTCACACGCTCCTCTGTGCACTGCGTCTACTGGTGTTCAGGTTAATCGGGGTTAGAGGTCAGTAGTTGTCATGAAGTTGTGTCCCTTAACTTAACTTGTTGAAGAATGTGCTTCCTCCAGCGGAAAGCCAAACCTCTACGACGTCATCCTGATCAACTTAGCCTATGTTTCTGAGGTGGACATAATAAATGACCGCACTGAGACTCCACCCCCACTAGCATCACTGAATGTTAGCAAGGTGAGTCTGTCTTCTATATTCTGTTCTTTCTGTGTTGCTTTATGAGTGATGAAATGAGTGATGTGAGGTTCCTGTGTTCTAAGTGACAGGTGTGTCAGGAAAAAGTAAGTGGACCAAACGTTAATTTAAAAATCCCCCACACCCTGTAACTTGCAGTGATGTTTCTGTGCTCGGGCTTCATCTGATGATAATCTTAATGAAGGTCTAGCTCTGAAATTTAGGAAATATACAAATCACTGCAAGTAAGACGTGTGCTGGAGTGTTTTTAATAACGTTTGGCTGTAGATTTCCAATTGACATGATCCACAAGAGCTTCTCCTTCAAGGGATCGAAGTAAACCAAACTAACGGGAATCTTTGTCCACTGTAAAGTTTAAAAAGTTCATCCAAAGTTTACTTACGGTCAGCAGTGGGAGGTTAATGGGATTTGTTGCTTGAAAGCATGATGGACAGTTTGATTTACATATTCCAGTCCCTATTTATTTAGTCCAATTCCGTTAGTGTGTGTACTGGTGACTGGTCTCTATGGGAATGCAAATATGAGGCTGACATTTGCTAGATGAGCAGGACTGCTCCAAAAAAGTGAGACGGGACATGATGATTAATACACATCCTCCAAATGACGCTGAAGTTCTCACTGCATTTTGAGGAACCTGTAAAACCAGACTGGTTTATGTGGAAATCTGGATTATTCAGTGTCTTGACCCTGAACTGAAGAAAAACTAAATGTTAATAGATTGCTTATGAATTGTTTATAGGTGTAAAGTACGCCTGACCTGTGGACTCAGAGTCACAATTAAGAATAAGAGGCTGTTCCTGGGTGAAAGCTGGTAAACTCCAACCCTTAATATTAAAGCCCTTTGTTCTGTTCATCTCTTCACAGCTTGCCAATCGAGCACGGTCAGAAAAGGAGGACAAGCTGTCCCAAGCCTATGCAATCAGTGCTGGGGTTTCTGTGGAGGGCCAACAGCTATTCCAGACTATTCACAAAACGTAAGAACCTCCTTCATGTTCCTCTCCCTAATCTCACTCATCAGGGCAGTAGGATTGAGTAAAGCCAAAGCAAAGTCTGTAACAGCGAAGTTCAGAAGCATCAGAACATCCTGACTGAACCTTATACGCTCTAGGTGTGTCCTCAACACGATAATAACAGGCTTTTATGCCATCTGTTATTGGCTGACCTCTACGTAAAGGGCGGGACAGTCTGATCTGAAACATCCGTGGAAAGCCACGCAAATTTAGTTTCAGAAAGGAATCCAGGGACGTTTAAACATGATCCAAAATGTAGTCAGCCCGAAAAGTATGAAAACAGCAACACTCCCGTGAAGATCAGTGGATAAGGTCTCACTCAAGACCAGTGTCGTGTCGGTGCTAGTCTGAACAAACAAATTCAGACAAGGACAAATCTCTTAAAAACTAAAACAGCAGCTCAGCAGAAACACACTATTAGTTTATTATTGTGGCAGCGGAAACGACACAATTCACTTTCCTTGTTAGGAGACATTTCAGTCCATCTGTTCTACCGGCTGTCAGGTTTAGAATAATAGAAACAATAGAAACCTGTGATTGGGAGTAAGTCTTACTTTTTAATCTCCCCCAAAATCGCATCTTGTTTTTATTACATGATCTGAGTGTAGCTGTCAAATATTTCCTTGTGATATCTGAATAACTTAACACAGAAAATCAAACCTCATGTTGAGTGTTCTGGTTAATCCGTCCTTGGACACCTGTGTGGGTGTTTTCATACTTTGTGTCACAGCTCTAACTGCAGTCAGTGTTCACCACACTATTTCAATGAATATCATTTCCTGCACGGGAGTTAACATTAGTTTTGTGCGTCTGTATTTCATGGTCAGATCCTTTAGTGTCCCAGGCGTCATCGTCTTTGATTTAGATTCAATCTGAACCCGTTACATTGTTATATCTAGTTTCCACTTCATACGGTTACACCAACAAGACAAATATTCACACATTTGATGAGTGGACACTGTTTCCATCCATCAGCCATAAGCCTGTCGGTGTCAAACCACAGGTTGCATTGATTGCTTCACCGATAAGATGAGGTTCCCACAGCTCCTTAAAATCTTAAATTAAAATCGATTAAATTGACCATAAATTAGCTACAATGCATTAAATTAGCAGGTGGTGCATTTATGGCTGATGAGAAAATTGTCTCACAAACAGTGTCCTACCATTTAAAAACGTCTTTAAACCTTTAGTACTGAGACGCTGCCAGTTTTTAAAAGCGTAACATCGATGGTCGATTTTATTCTACGCTGAATATTAAGTATTCATGTGGGCAGAGCACGACTCAGCGCCACACAATTCTCAGTCTTCCAAATCTGTGGCAGCATCCATGTCAGTTGTAGTGTTTTCTAACGTTACCTTGACACTTGTGGTGGAAGCCTGTGTTTCCCCTCAGTGGTAGATCAGAACTTTCTAGTGTGGTCGTCAGGTTTATGTAAAAGATTAGTGAGCACTTGGATTTTTTTACCCTCAATTAATGTTATTATTCTGATATCTTATTAACCTTTTATACAAATGTTTAGACATTTTTGGGTCTTAAATTACATTTATCAAGGTCGTAAAAAGCATAAAATCTGATATAAATCATCCTGTAAGATATTTCCTTTTTCTTTGCAGCATCAAAGACTGTAAATGGCAGGAGAAGAACATTATTGTGATGGACGACGTCGTAATCTCACCGCCTTACCAGGTCGAGAACTGCAAAGGCAAAGAGGGAAGCGCTTTAAGTCATGTACGCAAAATAGTAAGTAAACTTCATATCTTTACAATATCTCACTAACGCTGCATCGCTTCTGGGTTTGTTTGCAGATTTATTTTTCCTTGATTAATCATCAGGTAATCTGTCAGTGCACTTGGTTACTTCAGTTAGCAGCTGAGTGGAGAACTGGTTGTAAAGGTTTTGAAATCTCCCTCCCAGTACAGAGAAAGGGTAAAGTTCCCCACAGCTGATGGAGACTCTTTAATGTCCCTCTACCGTTAACACAGCATCACCAGGTTCACACCATCGGTCCAAAGGTTCTGATGAAGCACCTGTGAGAGAGTGCAGGACCTCAGCACCTCAGTGTGATGCTGGCTGGCTCATTGATTACATTGTCCAGATGGAATCACAAAAAGAAAAGTTAAAAATCATTCGGATGCAAAACTCAGTCTGTACCATAAAATAAATAATAATGGGACGTTAGTGTCACAATTTATTGATATATTTTGACCGTGAGATCATCTTGGGTCTCATCACTCAGCCCTGAACGTTCTAAATCTAATGATTTATTGGCCAATATCCTTTTTTATAAACATACTGCAGGTTGTTGGTCCATTATCAGTGGAGGTGATGCAATTTGTTTTCTTGTCTCTCCTCTTGTCCCTGGGCACAAACTAACCAATTTAAACTAGCCAGGAGCTAAGTTTGGTATAATTTATTTGTTTATATTGTGTTAATCTATTTACATCTTATTAATATTTCATCATCATGTCAGGGAGCTTGAGTGATTCTCCTTTAGATTTTTCTCAGAGCTGATGTCGAGATTTGTCCATAAAATGTCGCTGTTCTGCCCCCCCGCAGGTCGAGAAACATTTTAGAGACGTGGAAAGTCAGAAGTCCATGCAACGTTCACAAGCACAGCAAACACAGAAGGACTCCACTTTATCTTCTTGAGTTGGCAGCGCGGGTCGTTCGGGGGAAGGCGACGCAGGTGGTTTTGTTCCCGCTGCCAGACGAAGTCGGCATTCCTTGTCCTCAGTCCGAGACCACAAGGAGGAGCGCTGAGGGCCCTGGATCCAGAAGATCAAAATACCATTAAATGAAAAAGACAAAAAAGAAAGAGGAAAGATTAAATCTTAAATTAGACTTTATAAAGAATAATTTAAACATGAACCATAAAGCAACCATAGTTTCCTTAACTAACTTGTCTCATTCTGCCCCCACTCCTCCCCCCCCTCCCTCCCTTCCTGTCCCCTGAAGCCTTTTCTTTTTTTCCGCCCTTCTTCCTTTGCCTTCAGTTCCATTTCAAAAAGAGAAAACTAGCGCAGTCAGAAAGGCTTGTTAGCTTTATTTTCTGTCATTGTTTCCTTTTTTGCTGTATCCATGTTCTATTGTCTGTATTTTCTGTATTTTAAACAAAATGTGACTTGAAATGCCACACTTTAAAGGACATTTTCTAAAATAAAAGTAACAAAAATTCTGACTGTAATACTGTAATTTTCAACAAGTTTTTGAACACATTCCAACTTTGTCGGTTCCAACTGAGAGATCATGAGGATTATTGGAAAGTATCTGAACGGTGAGAGGTAATTTAATCGGTCTGGAGTCGTGTCCACGTTGTTCTTAAACAAACAGGTTTCTTTTTAGTTTCATTATTACGCTGCTCACTTTACAGGTAACTGACGCCGTCACTTCCAGTTTATTAAATAAGCTTCTGGTTTCTGCAAAGCTGACGTCCTCTGGGCCTCGGAGCACTTGACAGCAAATGTTTCCAATTGGTTAATTAAAAATGTGATTTATGAAGTTAAATTAATTTGGCTAATTGCTCTGGATTTAAGTGGGAAATATTTGAAGAGCAGCAATGATTTTGTGCTTGGAAATGCCACTAAATGTCTGGCTGGAGTGTTGTGTATTTCTCTCAGAGCAGCAACCAACAATAACTTAGCGTTAGTCCATTGATCTGGGAATTGTTTGGTTTATAAAATGGCTGAAAACAAAGACAAAGCAGATCCCTATTTCCCAAATCACGACTTGGCACTTTCACTTCGTTTTTTTCCCTCAACGAACAAAACCAAAACCTGTATTTTGCTTAGAAAATGACTCTGATTTATTGGTTATTAGAATTATGTGACAGTAATTTCCCCGGTGCTGCTTCGAAAACAGTTTGGAAAACATCCTGTGGTTTTTACGGTGATGAAGTTTGATGCTGGAAACGAGTCAGATTTCACTTTGACATAATGAAATTTGGACAGATATTTATGTCTTGTAACAACTAATCAAGATGAGAATGATTAACATATTTTTCCTCAGCAACCAGATTTATTCATGAAAAATCTATTAATCTCGTGCAATGTGATGCTGAAATTCCAGGAGACAGTAACTGCATTCATATAAAGAACAGACCAGGTTTATTCACCAGATAAATAAATGTCCTGTGATTATCTGAATTATCATAATCCCTCTAATCAAAAACATGCGATGTGTCTTCACATACAATTCACTGACGTGTCCATCGCTCCACTGGAACCGGTTCTCTTGGTTTAGGTGTTGCCCTGAGGGAAATACTTTCAGAGATTACACTGAAGTAGTCACCTCTTATGAATGTGGCGTTGGGCTTGAAGCTGCGTCCTGGCTCCGGCTCCCCCGACCTGCACAGGATCATGATCCAACAGCATCCGAACCACAGGTACTGCTGTAGTTTAACGAAGCATTTCATTTTATTGTGCTTATTCTACATTTTATACTTAGTTTAGACCACAAATGGAAATAATCAGCGGTTTAAGTCAGTAGAATAAGTACTATCAGTGTACAGTGGAGGTACAGAAGTATTAAGACCTGAATTAACTCAATCTATAAACAATCAAATTACAAAGCAATTATGAAATAAGCAAATTAGGCCCCTAGATAATGATTTTCAGTTTAGATCAATTTATTTTTGTCATTCACTTTAATACCACTTTAACATTGAAGGGCGTTCAAGGACATTTTCAAGTATTTCCCACAGAACACTTCATGAGTCATGATGGAACTTCAGGGAACAGTTGAGCTGCTGTGATCTCTACTAAATTTATTTTGTAAAAAAATGCGAACAATTTACACAGAAGATAAAAAAAGCTTTGCTTATTAAATTTAATGAAAGTCTAGATACAATAATGCACCAGATACAAGCAACAATAGTGTTTTCTAACAGATGATCCGAACTGTAGTCGTCCCCATTTCATAAGCAATACCACAAACGTTTATTACAGTTTCCCCTTACCTGTGAAATACTTCAACCATATACTGAAAAACATTATCAAACCTTTGAGACTTCACGTTTGGAATAGCAGGTGTTTCATGTAGCGTTTCAGTATCATTACTCAGCGTCACGCTTCAGAGCATAGAGACAAAATGTACACATGAATTCAAATAAATTATTAAATCGCAAAGAAGGAAGCTTGGATTTTTCTTGTTCTTGCAGGTTAGGTTACAAACTGGAAGGCAAAGACAATCATCGAGTTTTACATCCAGTCGTCTCTGCTTGGAGCGTTTGAGTCCTGAGGGTCACTGAGCCGCAGCAACTTTGAGATCAAGGTCGGGCAGCGACGAACAGTCAAGGTCAACGATCCCGTCCCGCGCACGAGAGAGCATCTCTGTTCGCAAAGGTCCCTGTGAGAGCCCGGGGGGGGGGGGGGGGGTTCAGCCGTCAGTCGCTAGGATCAGCGCAGCGGCAAAGACGCCCACGTTATGTCCGATCAGCTTCATCTGGTTCCAGAACTCCACCTTGCGGGTGTGGTGCCAGTAGCCCAGGTTACCGTCGATGAGCAGGATCACCAGAGGCAGGATGGTGGCGAGGATCTGAGCCGCCAGACGGATGTAGCAGCCGGAGAGGAAGGCCAGAGCCAGAACGCCAAACAGCACCTGCAGTGCCATCAGGGTGATCTCCCCGCCGGCGATGTGGTTCAGATAGGCCTGCCTGTCCTCTTTGCTGTGTTGCAGGGAGTACACCTAGTGGGAAGATAGTGGTACTGCAACATTTAAAATGACACTGGAACATGCATGTTTTACACTCTGTTTTAACTCCTTCACTTTTAAGGTTAATTCGTGTTTTACTTGACATAAACAAATGTAGTATAATATCTTAAACACTAAATGATCTTGGTCAGACACTGAATTAAAGAGAAAAAAGTTTAACTTAGCAGCAGCTAACAATTATGGGATGTTTGAACAAAATACACTTTATGATATTGTCCAGAAAACCGTATCTGTCTCATCCCGACTGTCCTAATGTCTCTGAGCTCAGACAATCTGTCAGGGTCTTACCATGCAGATGAGATAGACTCCCATGAAAACCTGTCCCGTCGACTGCAAGGACCTGCTGCGGGCCTTCTGTCTGTACACCTCCCCCGCCCCGCTGGCCAGAACCAGGAAGCCTCCAATGTTTGCCAGCGCTCTGGAGTACATTCGTACCTGCAGGGAAACACAGTTCAAGCTGTTACGGTCTGCGGCAAGTTCCTGCTGCAGTTATATTCTCTGATAAACCCACTTCCACTTTTGTAGTGGTGACCCAGATTTCAAATTGTGCCTTCACGTGACACAGATCTGGTTTTGATGAATATTTCCGCCCTGATAGGAGCTCATGAGAATAAAAGACTGCCCAGGAAATGTTGCTGCATTGTGTTTTAATAAACTCTATTGAAAGAGAGGTGACTCACCTTGAGCCAGTCGCCGTAGTGCACCTGCTCTCCGATGTACGCTGCGTACGTGCTGACCGCCAGCTGAACGGCGGCGGCCATCGCAAACCACCTCCTCTTCACCCCGAAGGACATGAAGCTGGCGCAGAGCACCGCCGCCCCCATGTCCACAAACAGGTACGGCACATTGATGTCCGGCTTCCTGGAGACGACAATGAACACAGAGTCAGATTAAAATCACACGATGTGGCCTGATTTTCATTTATTCAGCGATTACCTTATCTCTAATAAGAACCAACGACATCTCATGAACATTAAACATTGATTAACAACACTTTTACACCCCCCTCCTTAAAGATTTGACTGTTTTTACATCCTCTACTTTCTAATTATGATCTGTTTTTAAACATCAACACAGTGAAGCCCCTTGAGCTGCACTTTCATGCCATGAAAACTGTGATGAAAGTTTCAGGATCATGATCAGAGGCTCAGATAAGTGCTGGGTAATTCAGAGGGGTGTGGTTCTTCTCAGGGGCAGACCCACCCACCACAGACTCAAACAAACACACACACACACACACCCCCAGGGAACACGAGAGAGTCGAACTACGGTTACAATGCGGGACATGAGAGGCTCGGCTCTGTCCACACAGAAAATTACAGACCAGGAAGAACAGAGGTGCACATGTCTGCAGCTGCACGTGAGGCCCCGTCTAATTGTTGGAGAGTTAAGTAGCTAGTTAGCACGAGCAGGGATATGCACGAGAACAAAAGTTGGTACGTACGCAGTTTTTTTGTTTTGTTTAACTTTACCAGCTTTAAACTGTTCAGATAAATGTGTTTCATTAAAAATGTGTTTATGTAAAAGTGTGAGGTTTTTAAGTTAGCTCGTTAGCTAGCGTTAGCTCCCGCGGCGTCAGCCCCCCTCACCTCTTGGAATCCGCCGCTCCGCGAACAGCATCAACATGCAGAAGCAGTTCCAGAACCCGAACCGGGTCAGAATAAAAGCTCCCAACTGGCTGATGAACTTTAAAACCTGCTTCCTGCTGGGAGCCGCCATGTTTGCTGCTCAGCGCTCACCCATCCGCCGAGAGAGCGCCGGAAACCGTGAGGAGCATCCGGTCACAACACCAGCGGCCTTTCAGAATAAGCCCACGAAGCGATCCACGTGCTTTTGGGAAATCGCGAAGTATTGAACCGAAGCTCTTGTTTTGAAAAGATGTTCTGTTCCGGGGCAAAGGCGACCTCTGATTGGTTGACAGGTCGAAGTGAGCTGGACAAAAGAAAGTTCGACTGCGCCACGTACAGGTCGAAAAGTGAATCACAGAAAATGTGAATAAACTGAATTTATTCAGCACTTATTAAACAGTTACAATAAGCACCACATTCATATTTGTTAATTTTGTATATGATCCTCACACTTAAGTATCGCATGTTACTTTATTAAAACTTATTGATGCCTATTTCTGACTCTTGCTGCTGTAATATTGCACATTTTACTCATTGTGGGACTAATAAATGATTATTTTATTTTATCTTATCTTAACAAATCAATTTAATATGCAGATAATACAATGAACAAACATCACAGATGAAACCAGGAAAGGTTTGCAAGTAGAAGTACATTTTAAATACGATAATTAGAATAAACAAACAATATAAACCTTCAAGTGTATTAAGAGGAAAATTAGTTGTTGGCTGATACCCAGACCGAAGTCTCCCTGTTAATCCTAAAAAAATTTTGTTAGGCACCAATCTCAATATTTTAAAACATTCATGAAGACCTATACTTCTCAAAGCCTTCGCCACAATGTCATAATTGTTGCGATAAAGAAATACAATTTTCTATCTTAAATAAATTGTTCTATTTGCAGTCTTATATTTAATATATATGTATTTAAACACAATGTAAACTCATCCGATTTTTAAACCCATTGAAGCTCTTAAAACAATACAACATGGTGTCTTCTCTTCTTGTGTCGGCCCAAGAGTCAAAAACCCAGAGATATTAATTTCAATACATTATCATACAAGTCTTGAAACATTAAACAAGTTCACACAAGCATCAGATGCCAAAGGCAGAAGAAGTTTGACAATGAAAGTGTTTAATCAGGCGCTCGGTGACCAGGTGCATTTCCACGCTGCTGTTAATCCAGTGACGTGTATGAGGTTAATCTGGAGCAGATGAGACTAACCCAGATCCTGAAAAGGCTTAGAGTGAGTCCTGCTGACGGTTTAGTGAAGGATCAGTAGCTGGTGATGTCTCAGGTGAAAAGTCAGGCGAAGGCGAAAGGCACAGGAGAGAGGATCTCACTTTATAAAACTCGTAGTAACATTTCATCGTGCACGGTGCAGGTAGTTTGTTTGTTCCAGATTCAGCTGCATCAGCTACTTTATCATCGCTGGTAATGAAACTGGGTTTCGGTTCAGAGACAGAAAAAGGCCTCAGATTGCATTGAAAGAAACACAGTGACATGAAAAGGGATAAATAGCACAACACAAGTGCTTAAAGAGAATATATGCAGTAGTTAAATTTCCCCAAAACATTAGAAACAGGAATAAATCGGTATCTGTAAAAGGCCCAAAACAAAATCAGACTAATCAATTTATTCTCAAAAGCTTGAATATCTGTCCTACACTATAAACATCTGTTTCCTACTTTGAGACTGACGTTCGAAAAAACTAAGAGCAACTGATTGGATTGATGTATATAATCAAATCAGTGATGAAGACTTGGCCTCCTTCCTCTTGGCACCAGGCCCCGATGTGCTCATGATGCACGACAGTTCAAACAAAAGACAAATTCAAATCTGAAAATTAACGTCAGAGCTAATATTCTTCAGCCCTTCATTTTCTTTTTCCAAGCCAAACATCTGCAAAGTCAAACTATTATAATGGAGTAATATTGATAAAAAGCCACCAAGAGACAATGCACAGATAAAACTGAGTCCCACAGTTTACACTCAGAGACAGATCTATCATTTCTATTTCTCTGTCACACTTTCTCTCACAGCTGTTGGAAATATTGTGCTTGCTTCCCTTCCTCCTCCTGTCAGGGGGGGGGGGGGGTCATGGCACCTGATTGTTTAATCTCATCACGGGGGATTGGTGACATCAGGCCCAATCCTGCCCGACCTCGCCCAAAAGCCGGCAGCCGGGGATCAGCCGGGGATGAAGAGCAGTGGGACGGCACCGACCAGTCAGTCAGTGTGAAGCAGCGATCGGACCAGAGGAGGTCGTACAGTCGATGAGCTCTTAGGAGCCAACACATTTCTCAGATTGTCAGGGGTCCTACTTTTCAACAGGTGAGGATTCATTCATCATTGAGGCTTGTGTCTCTCCTGGATTTAAATCTTTTATTTAAAGCACTTTTATCAACTGTTTGTGATGTTGTAGCATCTTTCAAAAACGACGATGTTGCTTTCCTCTTGCAGCCAAGATGGCTCGGGATATGTCAGACAAGGAGATCTTGAAAATGGAGCTGGATCAGCTGAAGAAGGAAGTGAGCACCACTAGAACACCAGTAAGTCAACACAGCAGAATTTCATATTTTCCTTGAAATCCGTTGTGGGGAAAAACAAAGACCAAAAACAAAGCGTGTGCACGTTTAAATGTTTCCTGCCTTGTAATGATAATAATACTAATAATTTCTAACGTTGGTTTCCGTCCCTCCAGGTGAATGCAAACTGTGCAGAGACGGTTGAGTACGTCGAGGGACTGCTACCAAATGACCCGCTGATCAAGGGCGTTTCGGACGACAAGAACCCCTACAAGGGAGACAAGGGAGGCTGCATAATAACATAGCACACAATGCAACCAGGGAAACGCTTTTTATTCGGGAGCTGGTTGCATTGCTGTAATTCCCCCTGTAGAGGAGTTATTGTGGATAAAGATGTACAGTAGAGAGCAAACTAAGAGAATACTGCCAGAAGAGAAATCCATCACCGGATTACTGTCTGTATCTGTGAAAATGTTCATGTGTCAATTTGTAATTAAATGCAAATAGCTGTACAAAGCTTTGACCTGACCCGGCTGCTCTGATTATTGATGCACTTTAGCAGATCTCACTTTTACTGCTCTTGTTTTATCGAATCGATTCAGGGTGCATGAGACTCACCTGTGTCAGAGGAGCAAAGTCAAAGGAGTCGTGCAGCTGCCGCTTAGTCTAATTCTTAATAGGATTTCTTTATCTGCAGCAGTCGGTGACACAGGAGCTGCTTCCTGTATCAAAGTCCTTAAGCTTCTTGCCTTTCGAGCTCTGCATCCAATTAGTGTCACTTTCAATCCGGGGCAACAACTAAATACGCCCTCGACAAGAATATAGTGACCTTCTTATGGGTCACTTATCGTTTAGAGGACGAAGGTGATAAATCTGTGTTTTACCACAGGGTTAAAGTTTGAGCTCGGCTGAACACTGAGGTCAGAACATGCTTCTAAACTTTGAGCTCCTGTCGTCGTACTGGTGAGAACAGATTACACATCAGAGAGCAGTAATCTGAGATTCAACACGCACACAATAAAATACTTATTCCACAATACGTGAAGATAAAAGCACTGCTCAGGAGGTTTTGTGTGATCCTGCAAACTAACAGACACACAGAAGTAAACATAACCACCTTGCTGGAGGTTAAAATGATCTGAATGGGTTCAAATATGATAATATCCTTGTTTATATTGAGATTTAATTGCTTTTGTGAACATTTTCAAGGAAATTAAAAAACAAGAAACTTCAGCAGACCTCTCTATTCCGTGTTAAACACACATATTTAACCTAGACTTATAAAAACAGGACCCGGCATGAGAAAATGATCAGTTACAGCAGTTTCGGCCCAGTTTGACAGGTTTTAATATTCACTGTTTTCCATAACAGTTTTTTCTGGGCTTCCTGTTATCTGCGGCTGCAGTTGAAATCTGTGGCTCAAAGTCAACTGATGAAGTGTTTCACCGGAACGCAAAGTCCATGCAAAGATTACACAAAACAAGTGTGTTCGGAAAACAAAGTTATAACAGAGATCACAGGAGCTTCGATTCACGCTTATTATTCTCTTTCAGAAGAAACGGTTGTAAGATGTGGTTGATTATTGCTTTCGGTGTAATTGTATAAAGATTTAAAAAGTAGAATCTGGATTTCTTGTTGTATTCACGTCTGAAATGTTGAAACTCTCCTTCAGGTTTATGTCTCTTGTAAAGTTATAAAACCGGACACAGTGTGTAAACACCTCGGATGTCTGTTCATAGTTTATTCTTTATCTAAATTGTCTTATCTGATAAGAGCATTTGTGGATATTTCTAATCTATTGAAGTTATATACGCTCTTTGGAATCAATGTATACTGTTTATATAACATACAGGAGGAAAATTATATTTTATAACTTTTAGATTGCAACCTTAGTGGGGATGTGCCCATTGACTTCAAAACTACTGCATTTCAAATATTAATATACAGATTCCTTACATAATTGTTTTGTTATAACGGTACATATCTTTGTAAACAAGTGAAATGTTAAGTAATTTTTAAGGGTGCGGCAGTCGGCAACACTTGATCTGTGCAGTTTCATAACAAGAGAAAATGGGTCTTTATCTTTATTACTCACCCGAACATTAAATCCCTCCTGTCCTGCAGCCCTTTGGCTCTGGGCGTTATAAAAGGAGCCTTGTGAGGACCGGACAGTTCTGAAGCTGCTGGGATCACTGTGCTCTGCAGCTGTAGCAGGGATCTTCCTTCACAATGTGGCTGCTGATTTTCTTAGTGTGGTTGGTGATATGGGCCGGCGGGACGTACTGGTACCTGTTTGGGAAACCGAGCCCTTTCTCCCTGGAGTCGCTGAGACCGCCCGGACCTCGAGAGTTTGATCAGAAGAAGCGGGACAAAGTCATCAAGCAAGGTACAACGAGTCAGGATCATCCCAGTGATTGGCAAAGTGTGAAATGATTTGATATATGTTGTTCTACCAGTTAAGCCCGATGAGCTCTGTGGGAACTGAATTCAACACAAAATAACATCAAATACGTAAAATATTATATTAATATGTTCTGATACGAGTTGACAACGATAATCTCAAAAATCTTGAATGAATTCACACTTAAACTTGAGAAAAATAACATATCTACTAATTGTGTAATCGTTAAAATTCTTTATATCTGTAGTTATATTCATAGCAAGTGTTTCAGTTTGAGAAGGAAACGTTTCATGGAACAAAAACCATATTCATTTTGAACCCTACACTGTAAAAAAAGTTTTTTGATATGTCACAGCTGTAAAAAGCACAAGTGTCTATAAATCCAATTGGAAGACTTCATGTCTGTCATTAGTTACACTTCAGTCAAACATGTGAGCTGTGGAAAAAAGAAAATCACATATCAATAACCACACTGGTCATGTTTTATTAAAGAATCATATTTCTTATTAAATTCACGAGGAGGTTTTGTGTCTGTTTCAAAATGCAGCTTGAGCAAAAATCAAACAAATCAGATATAATATACTAAGAAGTGAAATTACAAGTAATGAAAGTGTATGAATGTGTTTCCAACTATATAAAAGTAAGATTTGGTTAAAAAAATTATACTTTTATATAAAACTACTCACTCTCGTTCTTACAGCAGATCTGTGCTGATACGGTTTTATCTAAATTGCCCTGTTAGCTGCCTCATACGAGCAAACAGGTCATTTAGATAAGCAGAAGAACAGTAATTGTTTATCATGTATGTGTTTTATCTTAATTGGATTATGACCTAAAGATTACCATTAGCATACCAATATACTTTTTACAGCCAGCATGGAAACACATGTGTGCAGAGCAACCTTCAGACCGAATTGTGTAACCCAATTATGCAACACATTTACAATATAATAACAACAATATAATAATATTACAATATAATAATTATAATATCATTTATAATACTTTATTTGAAGATATCAGGATTATAGTTTGACCAGGTTTACCTCAGCTCTGTGCGTTTCCGTCCAGGTTTCAGCCTCGACAAGGTTCCTGAGGACCTGGACGTCATCGTCATCGGCAGTGGGATCGGTGGACTGACGGCCGGCGCCACGCTGGCCAAGGCAGGGAAGAAAGTCCTGGTGCTGGAGCAACACGACCAGGCCGGCGGCTGCTGCCACACCTACGTAGAGAAAGGCTTCGAGTTCGATGTCGGTAAGAAAACCTGGGATGTGAGGCAGGAAGCAGCTCTTCATCTTTTTTAAAGGCCTGTTATAGTTTTTGTTTTGTTCATTAGTTGTTGTAAAATGTTATTTGGTTGAAAACTGAAAGAACCTGAGGGTTTGATACGTGAGTTGTAAAGACTATTTCTCTCCCTTGTTTGATTGAGATAAGAAACTCCATCACACCTTCAGTATCTGCAGGAAATAGCTCGTTCCCTTTCTGCCTCTCTCTCCTCCAGGGCTTCACTACATCGGCCAGGTCCACGAGAACAGTCTGCTGCGTATCGCCTTCGACCAGATCTCTGAGGGTCAGCTGGAGTTCAAACAGCTGAACCCCCACTTCGACACCATCCAGATCGGCCTGGGCGACGGCAAACGCGAGTACTACGATGGTGTCCGGTAAGACGGAGATGAAAGCTCATCTGATCAAGCAGTTTCCAGATGAAACCGAGGCCATCGAGACCTTCTTCGATATCATGAAGGTACAACGCTTGATGCCATCGGCCTCCAAGGTCAAACCATACATTTAAAACCCCCCTTTACAAACTGCCTCCATGTTCCCACAGATCTCAGCGAAGAAGACCCACTACCTGGCGACGCTGAAGCTGATCCCTCAGTGGGTGTCTTTATTCCTGCTGAAGTCGGGCCTCGCAAACCTCTTCTCCCCGGTCTTCCGCCTCTCGGGCACAGGCGCCACCGATTTCGTGAACACGCTGACGAAAAACAAGGACCTGCACGTCATGTTCTCCTACCTCTTCTACGGTGGGTTCCACAAACAAGCTGCTAGGGCAGAAAGTGCAGTGCAGACGGAAAGAAGGACAGGGACACATTTCAGATTTGTACTTGAACTCACTGAGTTTCAAATGAAACAGGTGACTACGGGCCAATAAGGTGTTGTCTTTAAGTTTTGATTTGAGGATGTCTAGGTACTATAGGGATTTATGCCTCTGTACACCACCGCAACGGATTTGATTTGGATATAAAATCACATAGAAGAGTGGAGGGATAACCTAGATTTCCATTTTATTCAATCAGTTTCAAAAAGGTTGTTGGAGACTTGAACTATGCTAAATGAATAATTAAGTATTTGCTCTCTGTACTCAGGCGTTCCTCCAAAGGACTCCAGCGTTCTGATCAACGCCCTCCTGATTCATCACTACAAACGAGGCGCCTACTACCCCAAAGGTGGTGCCAGTGAAATCGCCTTCCACATCGTCCGCACCATCCAGAGATATGGAGGAAACTGCCTGGTCAGAGCTCCTGTCACCCAGATCCTGGTGAATGAGAAGGGGGCAGCGTACGGTGAGAACCGCAGCCTCTTCATTCACAAACCAGTTAAAGGTAAAGAGATGTCGTCCAGGGAACTGACCAGTTCATTTCTGTGACAGGCGTGAAGGTGAGGAAAGGTCAGGTGGAGCTGGAGGTTCACGCGCCTGTGGTCGTCTCCAACTGCGGAATCTTCACCACCTTCGAGAAACTTCTTCCACCTGAGATTCGGGTCAAACCCGGTGAGAGACAGATATAACCCTGATGGACGAATTCTCCAAAATAACATACGTTCTTCTGTAAAACAAATCAAGATGCAGTAGTTTGATTTATTTCCCCACACTTTAGATATTCAGCAGCGACTGAACATGATGAAACACGCCCGGGGGTCGTTCTTGGTCTTCAGCGGCTTCGATGGGACTGAGGAGGAGGTGGGCCTCGAGTCCACAAACTTCTGGCTGTTCAAGAACAATGACATGGACAAGTCGTAAGTATGCAGAGCAGTGAGCTCCCTGGCATTTAGTAACCACAGGGGGCGCTATTGTATAAACAGAAGCGATACAACTGACTCCTCAATGAAGACCAGGGGCATTGAACATACCTATCATTTCTGTTATGGGCCACATTTTATTTATCAGTAGAGAAACAAAACAGTGTAACTCAAGATTTACTTTAAAGTTTAAATAAAGGAACATGTTGTATTTTAAGTAGTTTAATCAACGAGGGAGTTAAAAATCCCCGTTTCATCCTCTAGATGGAGTCGAGGATCAGGTGATGATGATGCTCTGACTTTGGCCTGATGATGTATAATTTTACATTTGTTTTTAGGATGGACGACTTCTTTGCACTGAGCAAAGAGGAAGCACCAGATAACATCCCCATGATGTTCATCACGATGCCGTCCGCTAAAGACCCAGAGGCCAAAATCAGAAACCCAGGTACAAACCATACCCATCATAATAACAGAAGGTACAGATTGAAGGGTAATTCCGTAATAAAACATGTTTTAATGCTGCACTGCAATTAGAATATGTCCTTACCTTATGTATTTGATATGATCTGACTTGAAAATAACACATCTGAGAGTCTACATGGATTAAATGTGACGCCTTGTGTGTTTCGTGTTCACAGGAAAATGTTGCATGACAATTCTGACCATGGTGAAGTACGAGTGGTTCGAGGAATGGAAGGACACGACCGTGCGAAAACGGGGCGACGACTACTACGACTACAAAATGCGGTTTGCGAAGAACCTTTTCAACTGGGCCTGCACGCTGTTCCCTAAAATCAGAGACAAGGTAGATGTGGCAGAATCTCAAAACTAAGCTCGGCTGTCTGTGCATGAACATGACAATGATTTAAAACAGCTCACGTACTTAAACAAGATCTATTCATTAGCTGTGAGAGATTTGTTTGTGTTTGAATATGAACTGTAGCGTAACTTTGGTTCCCTCCAGCTGGTTTTCCAGGACGTGGCGACCCCGCTGACCAACATGCACTACCTGGGGGCCCAACGTGGAGCCATGTACTCCGCGGAGCATAACCTCGAGCGTTTCTATGCCGAGGCCGTGGCGAGGAACAGGTGCAACACCCCCGTCAAAAACCTCTACATTTCAGGTATGGAAATCTTAAACTACTGCACATGTGACTGAAGGTGTCCCAGGCATAGAGACGTCTCAATGAGCCCTCAGGTTGTTTTGCTTGAGGTGGGACGGTCGATAATTTTATGAAATGCAGGAATTTTCTAACTAAACATTGAGGAAATTGTATTTCTAAAGGGAAACACAGACAAGAACCTGGATCCAGGTCCAGATGTACGTGTATCTTCTCTCATCCAGTAATTGTATGTGTCCCTCTGTTCCAGGCCAAGACGTGTTCAGCTGTGGGATAGCAGGAGCTCTACATGGCGGACTCCTCTGCTCCTCTGCCGTGTTGGACCACATCGTCTACATCGACTTGCTGCTCCTTAAGAAGAAGCTGAAGAGGAGGAAAGCCAGAGAACTGGCCCAGTTCGCTGAGAAGAAACTGCAGTGAGTTCGCTTTGTGCTTCCCCTGCAGGACATTAGTGAAACTGCACAAACCTGATGCAGAAGGACCCTTGATTATGACGGGAACACACCTCCGCTGTGTCCTAGTTCTATATGACCTACTTCTGTGCATACTTTTCTCCAAAGACACTTTTCTTACAGGGAACAGATGTGATGGTGAACGCTGTGGACACGGAAAATTCACAAATTGCAAATTGCAAATTCGAGGTGAAGCCTTCATACCTTCCAAACTTGAATTAACTTTATCTTGGCAACATACTGTAGATTGTAAAATATTCCAGAATGATCGATGCCGTCCTGGTGGATCGTTGAATCTGGTGGTGCCAACCATAGATTTTATATAAAAAGATGGACACGACAGCTCCCAAAAGTGAAGCCGAATCATCTTGATCGCCCCCTAGTGGCTGGCTGCAGTGTTGCCCACAAACCTAAACGTTGACTAATTGTAAACTAGAAAGTCTTTTTCTCAAAGGTTTCTGTTAAGTTAGATTGTTCCTATCACACTGATGTTTGTTCAAATGTCAATTTTCCCTTGAAGTTTGGTTTAATTAGTTATTTGACGATATGAAAACGGGTGAAACACTATGATTGACAGCTGAGACTGACTCGTGATTGGTCGACTGCGTGTTGAACCTTGATACTGCAGCTTCACACAGCTGCACAGACTCTGGCTCCAAATTATGTCAGAAGAGCAAGATGGCGGCAACAGTAACAGGGAAATTGTTGCATTTTTATACAATATACAATCTTTATTTGTAGCCTATTAACACTGTGCCACTTTCTATGCTTACTACCTGATGTGTTTATCTCTGTTTACATGCTATGAATTATAATATTGTTTTTACCATAATCACGTGCACATAAATACAAAAATTATGTGGGAAAAATGTTTTTCTTTATTTTACTGACCTATGTAAGATTTATTTTCTTAATGTGCAGTAAATCTTTTTGCTTTATTTTTGTTTTGTGCAAAATACATTTGCATTTTTGCTCAATAAACTATAAAATATTCACATTCTAAATGTTGAGAATATATTCTGTGATAAGCCTCATCATATTACAGCTTCAGGGGTACATAGGTGAGTATTTTTGACTAATTATTTATATATCAGCTGCTGGTTCAGTGACATTTTAAACTCCTCAGATTTAGTTCCCACCTATGTTGCTCTGCCCTCGCCTATAACCCTGCTGTTGTTTGGGTAACTTCTGGAATCAAACGTTTGGGGGGAAACCTCAGACTTCCTGCACTAAGTGAACATTTCCCCACTAAGCGGCGAGTAGATGTGCCGACACACTGTGGTCTGTAGGAGACGACCGGGGGGATCCGAAGATATGAATGCCCCTTCTGTCCAGGCTGCCGGTGGGACGCCAGCACCTCTCTCGCTCTGCTAACCTCCATCCCTCTGCTGTGCAAACCCAGGGACGGCTCTCTCTGCTCAGCTGCTGGTTGCACACGTTCACCACCGAGAATGAAAAATTCAAGGGCTGAGGATCAAAATGGGAGAGAGAAGTTAATTATACTGACTTTGCCTGGTTGGAACTTCTAGCCGACCAAACCGTATAATTACCATTGCATGATAAAGTGCACAGCTCCACCAGAAATAAACGTGACATCCATCCACAGTAACTCACTTTCCTGCGCTGTGCCTCTGACTGACTCACAAGGCAATAAACAGACGCACCTAAACCCGGTAAAACCAGCTTTTAAGAAAAGAATAAAGTCAAACCCAACCATATAAGTCATGGTAGCCCTATTCTGATATATCTACATACTATTGGATGCAGTGGGACAGGAATTAAACAGTTATTCGTGATCCCCAGAGTGGAATAACTCAACAATGCATGGACAGATTTTCACGAATCTTGGTGGTAAAACACATTTTATAAACACTCTCTGAAAACAATAGTGTTAGAGAAACAATCTCAAGGTTATATAAGTGACATTATAAAGAAGTCACTTTAAAAAGATATTAAAATCTGCTTATGGGGAACCTGAAATGATTTTTTATGATGTTTGATTTAGAGACTGGTCTAAAATCCTGGACTCCTGGTATTTTGAAAACCTTTAATGGAATTTATTGTGTTATTCTTGATGCTTTTGCAGTCGTGTTTGCAGTCCATTAAAAAAAAGCCACGTCTTACCATTTGTAATCTCTTTATGAAGTGTGTCTAATTAAAAAGTGGTATAAAAACGTGAATATATGATGTATTTTGGTAAGTTGTATTGGTGGTTTTTAAATCCTTATAATAATCACTGACCAAAGGAATCTGTTTATTACTGGTTGTTTGTTTCTTTCAGTGAAATTGAACAAAGTAAGAACAGAGACAAGACAATGAACTGAACAGGGAATCTCTGATCTAACCGAGAAAGACGTCAAGGTTTTTGAAAGAAAAGTGTGTTAAGTCCACACAATAAAAAGAAATGAGGAGGGAAAGGTTTTCTTGACCAGCACAAGCACCAAACTCAACCCCCCCCCCCCCCCCCCCCCCCCCTTCCTTCTTTCTCCTTTTACAGGCGGCTCCCACATGTTTAGACACGCTGTTACGTCGAGAGAGGCCCATAGGGTCGGATCTCAACAACAGCAGTCCACTCTTTCCATTGGGTCGACCCCTCTGTTACTCTCTCTCTCTCTCTCTCTCTCTCTCTCTCTCTCTCAAACAGACAAACGCTTTTTAAATCAACTTCACACACTGCATCGGTTCGATGCTCATCCAAACAACACCGGCATCTGAAAACTTAATTCACATAAAGTGAAGTTGCAAACACTCTGGCAGCAGCACTGGCTCAGAGAGCAACCATGTCGCTGCGCTCTCGTCTCTCGTGTCTCGGCCAGCTTTCCTTCTTTTCCAGATGTTGGAGCTCCTCCCTGCTGGCCCGCTGCAGCCTCCCACAGCACGAACCCAGCCAACAGCCACAGCTGCAATCAATCTGAACACTCTCAGAAGAAAGTTTCAGACAATCCAGATGAGAGGAAGACCCAGTCTAAAGAGAGCAGCCGGGCTCAGACTGGGTTTACAGGCCTGAGGAGGTGATGAACAACAACTAGATGCTCGATGCCTTTCAAGCACATCGAAAAATGAAAGAGAGAAACAAAGAAGTCTCCATGTCAAACTGTAGATGTGTTCCTGCTCTGCACAGATAGCCTCGTCTCCAATGTCGGCTAGAAGCTGCAGCTCCAGGCCAACTTTCTGTTGAGCTGGATGGAAAATCCAAGGAAAATGGCAGCTTCCCCGATTCCTCTGCTCTTCTTTCGACAGTCTGAGCAAAACTGCTGGTCTCAAAGCTCAGACAGCAGCTGTACACTGTGCATAGGTTAGATCTTTAGTCTCTGCTCTACAGTTCAGTCAGTCATGTTGCTGTTAAATGTACATAAATGAGCATTTGGACTGAGCTGAAACAATGAGCTGATTCGTCTATTGGCAGAGAAACAAGAGCCAAATATGTACATTTTAGTGAGATTTACTTTTTCAAGCTACAATGGCAAATATTCAATTTCCCAGCTTGTCAATTGAGGAGACTTACAACTTTTTTTTGGTCTTAATTATTTGTTTTTAGAGTTTATTATTTATGATATTGTATATTTATTTTATTGTAAAAACAGCTACCTTCTGTAGCAAAAACAAGGCTAGCAGGAACAAGCTAAAACAATGAGGTGAAACAATAGACCATATATACAAATTAAACCATCTTAAGTCAGCTTCAGCTGTAGATCTTAAAGTTTCATCCTGTTTTTATAGCATCAAATAAATAATTAAAAGGCAAACGTGTGAACTATCAAAAATGACAGAAATAATCTCTGAGAAAAATGTGTTTAGTCCATGTGCCCCATCCATTGACACGGAGGAGGAGGAGCTTTCAGGAGTCGTCACGTCGTCCATGTTTATAAAGACTCTGTGGCAGAAGCTCACTGTAAAGCTGCAGGTGATAATTCTACCCTTTCAAATTGTCACTTTGTTTTCACATCGTCATTCTTTCAATGTATTTAAAGCGCTGCAGCTGAATCTACAGGGAGACACACGTTGCTATAGAGAAAACAAAAGTAATCACCACCCGTTGAACCACAAAGCTACAACACTCTATTATGTGATCATCACAGTTCACAGGGTTTCACAGAAGCTTTAGATGGACGGCGTTAGATGGTTTTCAGGTTAGGGACAAGAATTTGGGAATGTTTTCATATCTGTATGTTTATATTAAAAAGGAAGAAACCCACATTTAACCAATAATAACCACCCGAATGAAAGAGTTAATCTCTTTGCTTTTTCACACCCATCTGCACTATGTGAGTGCAGCTCCTCCTTCCAGCGGATGCTTCAGACATGATCCAGAGGGCTCACATTTCACCTTCTCCCATCCACCTCCCCCCGTCCACGTTCCCCACGGAACAAGCCCACCCTTCCACTGAGCAATCCTCATCACAAGAGACGCATCCGCATTCGTCATCGCTTCTCTTTCTGCCTCGGTGTGTTTACACGGCGAGCCAGCTTGTGAAGTTGGGGTTGAGCCTAACTCGTGGAGGTTGTGCGCTAGAGGGGGCTCTTCTGTGGGTGCAGCTCCAGCCAACGCTCACGGGGAGATGACTCCTCAACACATGGCTCAGATACAGACAGAATACTGTAGTTCTTTACGTGGCGTTTTTTTTTTCTTCTCCTTTTTCCCCGAGCCGAGACCGGGTGTTAAATGCTTTGCAGATTTTTAAAAAACATCTCTGGGACAATGGGGCCGCACAGATTTAAGATTTTAAAAAACAAGGGATGCAGCTAAAACATGAAGGAATTCAAGTTGTTGGAAGAAGCTTTCAACTGAAGCACAAATGTAGAAGTTAGAGTCGTTTCTCTTTTTAGCTAATGTCTCCGCGAGCCCAGTTTTTCTGCTTTGTCCACATGTTGCAGTGTTTCACAGTTTGCTGACACATGCTTGGGTCCTGATCTTCACACCCTAACTGTTTACTTTTCCTCTTTGCACCGATATGAGAAGCGTTTGGACACAACGTGGCAAACCCCACATGTACTTTGTGAGCGTAATGTCAAAGTGCTGCAGCTTAACAAACATACAGACACTGTTTTTTTTGGGGGGGGGGATCTCATCTGTTGCCCCCTGAGCTCCAGTCTCCAGCTGACTGACGTAAAATCCTTGGTCCTGATCTCCTGTGAAATCTCAAGTGTCGGTTCTGCTCTCCCATTGGCAGATGCTGTTTTCCTGTGGGCCTCTGCTCTCTGGCCCCAGGTCTCAGGACAAGGCCTCACAGGGTGGTGATCTCAGAGGGGTCGTACCTACATGTTTTGACTTCGGCGCTGAGACGTTGGCGAAATGACCTTTCACTTGAGACAACATGTGAGGTTTCAAATATTAGGTTTACTGATCTTTTGCTTGAACCTTTTCTAAGGTTTATGAACATTTATATTTAAAACACTCGAAGCTCTGTCCTCTCTGCTGCAGACAGAACGTGGAAGAGGAAAGATTGGCTGGTGATTCATCCTCTGAACTCAAATGTCTGGTCTTCCAGCCGGCTGCGTGTTATCAAACTGTCCCAGTGAGACGACTGCACCAAAGACAAAGATATTAATTGGACCACAAGGAGAGACTCCGCCTTTTTTTTATTTCTACAAAGAAAAAGTGGCACGGGTCGATCCCAAACGCGAACAGGTTGGTTTTAAGCATCTTTATTTCTTGAACACATGAGCAAACATAACTTTTCAACAAACGTAAAGGGTCCAGCAGTATCTGCTGACCTGGCAGCTCAGTCCCTCTCTCATGTGTCTCTCCATGGCGGCTCTGCTGCTGCTGTTGAACCTGAGGATTAATCAGCTAACAGCCCTTAGCTGCGCTGATGAATCCTCTGGTACAGGTGGGGGGTGCTCTCTCAGCCACCTCCAGGCCCACAACTGATTTTCTTTCAATTGATTACATAACTGATATTTCAACTTGATCTTAAATTGTCAAGGATCCACTTAGGAAGAAACAAAGATGAATTACTTATAGATACAACATTCGCAAAATAGAGAGGAAGCAGTCTGTGCATCTATGACCGAGCTGTGTGAGTGGGTGGAATATCCATAGCTACAGGTGACAGGTGAAGAGGGGGCCTACTTGTTATGGCTTGCACTGCCTTAAAGGTACTGAAGCAATAAACATAGACTGCAGGACAGTTGCACATTCCTCTCGTTCTCTCCTCTCTCTCATTCTCTCTCTCCTCTCTCTCTTCTCTCTCTCTCTCTCTCTCTCTCTCTCTCTCTCTCCTCTCTCTCTCTCTCTCTCTCTCTCTCTCTCCACTTCTCCCTTGGTACAGAAATGAAGCTAATGATCCTAAATACCGGTGCCACCATCTTGTGCTGTCCACAGTAGTGATCGTGGTGTTAAGCCTCGATGTTGAGATCCCACCTATACATGCGCTCGACCAATCACTGGTCAGCCTCAGCTGTCAATCAGGGCGTTTCATCCTGTTTTTTAATGCATCAGGTAATTAATTCAATCAAGGAACAATTAACATTTGAACAAACATCATGTGATAGAACTTCGTGAAAGGAAAGAAACCATCTGAGGAAAAAGCTGAATCGTTTGGAAACGATGACGCAACCTCTCTCCTTTCCTTCCTGATTGGTTCTTATCAGTCACGATTCAGCCACGAGCGGTGAAGGCAAAACACTTTGAAGTAACAGTCACTTAGTTACAACTACTAAAAAGAGTCAATTTCAGTAGACTTAACTATTGAAATTTCTTTTTAGATTACGAAGTTAAACTGAAATTAAAGTTTTTCCAAACACAAAACCGGGCTTAGTCACGGACAAACACATCCACCGTGATATTTAAACTTCCTCTTTGTTATAAGTTGTTAGATTACTGGCCATTCGTACAAACATATTTGCTCTGCATAGTTTTATTGGGTCTGTTTTTAACTTCAGTTCATTTATAAGTAAAGACAGAATGACACAGTCCTGTCAGTGGTTTATATGTGTTGGGATAGTTGTGATCAATCACTGCACAGTTTTGAGCTGTTATGTGTCTTTATGTCACAATAAAGATTAAAATAAGAAGCATATACAGACCTATATACATTTATTTTTGTAAGGAACCAAAAAACCTTTTACCCTCCAGAGTGACTGTTTCAGGACTGTTTTCATTTGTCCTCCTTAAGGTTTTGGTTGAGAAGCTGAAGTCACAGTGCAGAGCTGGACGTGATGCAGCCAGCACTGCAGCTTTAAGTGATTCCAGATGCGGTAAGAATTGAACTCATGTGCAGAGACAGAACAAAAAGATGTCCGCTCCCCCCCCCCGCCCCCCTATCCAAATGATTCTCTGTAACTTTCATATTTTCCTTTCCAGCTTCCAAACAAACACACACACCCGCAGACACTCAGAGATGTTACCTGCGTTTTGGGGTGCACGCAACTTAGAGTCTTCCCCCCTCAAGCTGGGATATCAGATTTCAAGAATATTGAACCCAAAAAAAAGTTTGGAAAATGTGGAACAAAGGCTGCTTGGAAGTGGGAGGAGTGTCACAGGGCTGTAATCTTTTTCTTAAACTTTTCTGCTGAGAAGGAGAAGGAGAAACACAACAACGCTGCATCTACTTTGCATAAACAACCTCTGTGAATTATAACTTATAACTTACATGAAAAAATAAACATATCTATAGGCAACACTGAGAGAAGCTGGGTGGGGCTGGGGCTGGGTTTAGCCGACGTGGGAGAAGGTGGAGTCTGACACTCTTATGTCGCCCCGGGGTGGCAAGTCTTTTAAGACTGGGTGCTTCTCCCCCTCCCACTGCATGAGGGATGTTTAATAGGGAGGAGAGGGAGGCAGGGGGTGGGTGGGGGGGTGGGTGAGGGGTAGAAGAACTGAAGAGAGAGGAAGAACTTCAGAAATGCGCAAAGGCAGGTAGAGACAGGAAAGTTAAAGGAGAGAGAGAGAGAGAGAGAGAGAGAGAGGGAGAAGGAGAGAGAGAGAGACTGAGAGAGAGAGAGATGGCAAAATGTGTTGCAGAGGTGGAGAGTGAAGATGTGGCCGACAAAGAGAAACAGATGAAGCACGAATGATCAAATATTAACCTACTCAAAGTCTGTTTTCCGGCAAAAATTGCTGCAACGTGAGCCAATAAAAGTGGACGTGCACACAAACGCAGCCTCATCCCAACAGATAGGACCAGACATTAGATTTGAAACCACACATTTTCTGTCGCACATGATGGGATCAGCAGGTTTCGTTCTGTAACGGTGTCTTGTTAGGCGACGGCTGAGCTCCAGGAAAAAGTGGAGGAGGAATGCAGACTGTTGAGTGTCTCGACATGTTGAGGGAGAGGCGGTGGGCCGAGAGAGAGGGAGAGGGAGAGTCCAGTTCTGGAGGGTTTAACATCCTCCATTATCTCAGGGGTAACGGGCTTTCAGCATTAGAGCGACGACCTTAAGAAAACATGATGCACGTGAAAATGTAATGAAACAATGATCCTTGAGCCAGGTGGCTCTGCAGCTTGAGCGCCGTCGTTAGAGTCAGAGGGGCTGCAAGGGGCAGGAAGTGTCTTAAATGTGGGTGGCCACTGTCATTATCAGGTTTAAGTATAACCGTTAAATATAATGAAGGTCTCGCCCGGTAACTGCCAGGCGCACACCGAAGTGGTTCTGAACATCAGGTGTCTATAGGGACAGTAGGCGCGTGTGTGATAGGGACAAAACACATAATGTATTCATCTATAAATGTATAGATTATTATATTCTATCATAGGACAATCAAATTCTTTCCTGGGCTACTAAATGTGTTTGAACTAAGACCATCTGTTTTACATGAAGTCAGATATTTGGTGCTCTGCTATGAGATGAGTCATTCTGCTAAGACCTTGCCTCACAAAAATGTTTCCTTCATCAAGAGCATTTTTTTCATATACAGGAACAAGCTCTGCTCTTCTCATCAGAATCCTTTTTATTTCATGTACATTTTCAAACATCTAGAAGCGAAGAAATTCTATGTCTGCATCTCGGTGCAGGAACAGTGGCAGCATCTCCACCAGAAACTGGGACCATGTGTAGGTTGAACTGTGTCAAGGGGTAAAATATTCCTCCACCGACACCATACATTCTCAGTTTTACCCGATTGAACTGCTCCTCCCTCCATTTCTCCCCCCCCCCCCCCCCCCCTGACCCCCTTGTGGTCGTTTCTTACATTTTTCGTCTCGACGCTGTTTTTGTTCCTCCTCTCCTCTGCGCTTCGGCCAAGTGCACTCCCTTTGTGTTGATGTGGCAGGCCTGGGAAATGAAAAGTTGATGCTTCATGTCAGGCTCAGAAGAGCACCTCCTCTTCTTTCTTCTTTTTTTTTTTTTTTTTTTACTCTTTTGCTTGCAAACGTGGACAGATAATTTGGGAAGCCAGCACAATGACACAGAATGTCGAGGTTTGACAAATGGCTAGTGGCGGCCTGCAAACACGAGCCGTGGACAGGCCCGTCTGTTCTTGGTTTGTTTAGTTTCATTTTGACATATTTCTATCTATTACACAGTGATTTTGGGAAAGTAAAAGTGGAAATGGGGGTGAGAGAGGGGGCTGAGTCTTTCATCCCTGTAAAAACACATCAGAGCTGGTAATCCCCAATAACCCAAACTTCATCTTATCATTTGACTCCCCTGCGTGGCTACAAGGACAAACAGATAATTCAAGTGTTACAGATAATTTATTTGCTTTATCAACAGTTGCAAGCCAGGAAAAAAAGGAGCAGAGCTTCCATGGCTTTCCTGCTCCAACACTCAGATCTGTCCAGGGAAAAGTCAACTAATAAAAGACAGAGCAGAGTGAGTCTCAGAGCCAGTGAACGAGCTCCCAGTGAGTTTCCATGATGTGATGTGGAGCGAGAGAGCAACCAGACATCTTGCCTCTCATTCCAAAGCACAGCTGAACACAGACCAGGGAGGGACACTGATCTAAATATGGGCAACTGGTTCTGTCCAATCAGGAGCCGAGCATCCACTACCTCCCGCCCCCACTCCCCAACTCTTATTGTAGTCAAGCATGTGACGTGGAGGCCTTTCTGCTGCTGTTTGGCTCAGGAGCGCCTGTTCTCTTCTTTTCTGTGCGTCTTCATGGTATTTCCTCTGAGGAGTCAGTCGCAAAGTCTGTAACGCAGCTGAAACACTGAGGCATGGGCAGTTTACAACGATGTCTGCAGCTCTGAAATGTTTTAAAACTCACTAATGCATCCATCAAAACCTTTATCTGACTTTCTCCAGGCTCAGAAATGCTATCTGCTGAACAGACAACCAAATATTTACAGTCAGTATCCTGGACGCTGATGTAACCTGATTGTACAGCTTCTTGTGGGCAGACCTGACTGGAGCTATCAAGTTAAATTCTTGTCGTGGGTATTTAGCCTTTAAGGTGTTGGCCCATCTAATCACAGCACCCCCCCCCCCCCCCCGAAACGTGATCAGCCGCCAGCCGCACATAAATTGTGTTTCCTCTCATTACCAACAGAAGGCGTTTAGACTCCGGGCTTCTAATGTGGTTTGATTTGGACACAATCTGAAGCTGCTGGACACCAGAGCTGCTTTACACTCTCAGAGTTTGTCTTACACAACAAGTAGCGACAGAAGCTACCTGGTCTTGAGGATGCAGTCACGTCAGCATCTCATAAAGCTTCATCACCAGCTGTCTGTGCTCCACATATGGACCTGCAGCCCCCCCCCCCACCAGAGGTGTCTGAACGTCAGGGGGTAAGGGGTTGTGTGAAACTCTGTAAAACCTGTCAACCCATCTTGGGTGCCCTTGCCCCTCTACCTTCCGTATGCTCCCCATTAGCTGAGTGGAGGACGGCAGGTTTATGGGACTCCGTCACCGAGGGGGGGGGGGCCTGATCCTCACTTAGCTCAAACTGCTGAATAACCACCAAAAGCCCGGTGGCAACAATCAGCACTTCTGGCTCAGGTATAGAAACCCTAAACATTATTCTTGTTAGATTTAATGTCAGTCATTTAGTCAGAGTGCTGCTCTTTTGGTTGGAGGCCAAAACATGGATGTCAATTAACTCTTATGCTCAATTAAAAAAGGGTTGGAATGAACAATTATTTTCATTATCTTCCATGATTATTTTCTGCTGCTTAACAGTTTGGTCTTTAATAAGAAAACCCAAAGATATTAAATGAATAATTATGTGAGGTGAGGAGGAAGCAGAGAAGACTCATATTTGAGAACCTGAAGCCACTGAAGGTTTGGTGATTTCAACAGAAAAATCTATTATCAAAAGAGTCTCTAATGTATTTTCTTTTCATCAACTTGTCAATCAATTGAATAATTGTTGCTCCTCTAAATTTAGCCTCACTCGTCTTGACAACTGTGTCTGAAACCTCATTCTGCAGATACTGGTGACATGATTTCAACAAATCACAAAATAATTATATCGTGTGAAAGACGTTATTGAAGTGAACCCAGTGAACCCACAGAGAACCATCACCTGACTCAGGTCTGTGGAGCCTCTCAGTGTTTTGGTGCATCGGCCTCCAAACTGAAGTGCTTTAGCTCAGCACTCTTTTAGCGTTTAGCAGCATGATGCAGGTATTTTTTCTTTACTCGACAATAAACCAACCGCACAGTTAATGAACGCAGTCGAGCATTTAGCTACTGGAGCTCATTCTATTAAGTAGAAAGACACTTTCATCAGGAGCAGGAGGAGAGTTAAATACGAATCAGGGAGACACAAACATGGCTGTGGAAATGTTAACGTGTTGCTAACTACTGCTGGTTTGGTGAATACCATGGCAACAAACTTTAGAATCCGAAATGATTGTATTATTGCAAAGTGGATGGTATATTTATCATAAAGCAGCAAAGATACAGTATACGAACAGTCGTACAAAAAAGAGAGGACATTTTCCCATATGAATTTTCCATGAACATTAAATGCAGCCCTATAATAGCTCTCAGTAGGGGCCTTTAAGACCATCACCCCTGCTACTGTACAATTTGCAAGGGCCACAAACTGGTTTCTGGCTCCTAGTTAAACAACAGAAGCACTATAGCTATTGTAAAACACCCCGGGGTGCTGAAACACCTCAAGTCAATAACCCTTGATCTTCTCAGTTCGTAAATAATGAAGGCAGCGAAGAGCCTCTTTTAAATGTGGACTGTGAGGGCCCTTGCATGTGAATCTCGACTTACTCCATTAAACACTCGAGCAAAAGCGTCTTTTCCTGCAAACCAACAAGCTGCTTTTTTATGTTTCCGATGCCCAGGTTCCTAAATACATTTTTTATGATACAATAAAAAAAATAACAGATGTGACAACAGGAAATGCAAATTTTGTCAAAACTGAACAACACACAATGAATTTTGGCAACAGGACACTTGTTTTACTCTGAGTTTCACGCAGATGTCTGCTGCAGGGACAGTGTTCGCTCAGGTTGCAGCACCGGCGTCCAACAACATCTGGCTTTGTCGCTCTTGGAAACGTTCACGGCTCAGCCGTAAGAAAAAGAATTCGACTGGAAGAGAAATCACGCAGAGGATACGGTGTTTGGAAAAAGATAGATAGCATCCAGCACTGGATGGAACAAACCGCTGTTTGTGTGAGTGCGGAACATGAAAACAGTTTCTGTTTAGTTTGTCATATTTCCAGCCTGTCAATGGACTTCCAGTCACTGTGATCGATGAAAATCCCGACTACAACCGCAACTCTGAGAGGGAAGCCCAGGGATTCCAACTTGGATTCTATCCCTCTTCAGGTGAATCCAACTGGTGGATCCTTTTTGGTTCAACCTATCCCAGGATCATCATTGCGCTCCGGTTATGATGCTAACAAGCAAGCTAGCCAATGAGGGAGGCCGAGCTGCAGTCAGTGTTATAGCTCAAAGTAGCTACTGATGCAATATGGGAAGAGCGGGACAAGCTGGTGATGCAAATTGGAAATCCTGTCTGAACCAGACTATCATTTGGGGGATGCATTAGGAGACTGAGCCCTTGTGGAAGGAACAGCTTCAGTCACAAGAGACCCTTTTCACGGCAGACATTTTGATACGTCATATGTCTGAATTCCATTTAGCTCTTTCAGTTGCAAACCATCCTTCTTTTGTGGGTCAGTTTTAGTTTTAGTTCAGCACAAATAATCAACTTATCATGGAAATTCCTCTGATATGAATTGATTTTGATTCAAAAGTTCTCGTCCGTAAATCAGAATGAACTATTTTGCACGTTAGGTTTTTTGCCTGGATTTTGGTAAAGAACTGTTCCTACACAAGCGCTTGTTGTGGGAACTGGAATTTTTATGCACACTTTTTAAATGTTAGTGTGGATTGAAACCAGTGTTCTCACAAAATGGCTGCACTTGAACACCTCCCAAGTTTTCTACATTACTCTGTCATTCAAATCTTGTTTTTTAAACACTGAAGGAGGCAGTACAGCCGCTCTGTCCCATCCCTTCCACCTCTCCCTGTCATTTTCTCTGTCTTCCTCGGTGTCTGTCTATCCCTGTCCTACCTCCCCTTAGACTCTCTCCTTCTCTCCCGTCTTCTGTCTCTCAAACGTTTTCTCTCTTGTCTCATCCAGGCAGCAGACCAGGAATAATAGGAGACAGGAAAGAAACTGCACAGCGGCTGAGCGCGTGGGGCCAAGAACCCAGCCCAGTGGCCTTTTCCCCTCCACTCTATAACCCTGTAATTTTGCATGTATTTTAGGATGAGAGTTTATTGAGCTCAAGTCACATAGTGCAATGCAAAAAGCCTGGGAGTGACATTCACTCACTGTCCTCTCCTTGCATCGGTGACTTTCTCGTGAGGACAATGATCTTCAGTAGAATATGGAAACATTGGCTCAAAGACAAGGCTTATTTAGTCTAAATCTATCACCACACAAAACCGTTAAGGGACGGCTGAGTGACTAGAAAATGGCAGAACCTGTACGGAGATCATCTAGCTCACCTGGTTTCAGCACTATCCAGGTGTCCATGCAGCAGATGTGCACGTGCAGGTGCACAGAGCACAGCAAAAAAATTATAGTTGGGTGTTTTAATGACAGCACAGGGCTTCAGTGGGAATGGCCCGAGCCCTTACTGTCACTGAGGAAGAATAATGGGAAGAATCATTATGTGAGCTGTCATCAAGTCATCACTTAACTTTGACAGACACCCAGGCAAAGCTCAGTGTTACTTAATTGCTTTTTATATAGAGATAGAACATAATCCCTGCTCGTTAGCATGCAGACTAAAGCGATTTAAAGTACTGCTCTGCTGGAGAATCTTTCAATTTTTATTTTTAAAGAATGTAGTGAACAAAGATGTAAATGGGACAAACACATACAAAATAGAATTCCAAGACACAATACTGTTTTCACAAGTAAAATTGAATTGTACTGCTTTACAATGACCATAAAGGCATTCTATTCTATTCTGTTCTATTCTTCAATGTAGACAAAACTGGCACAACTACAAAGTTCAGCCTAGAACCGTGTGCACAAGGTTATTGTGCCATCACAGAAAGGGAACTGTAGTCTCAACAAAAACGTAAGTGATATTTAAATCTATCAATAATCAAATGTGACACATGAATGATGAAAATGTTATTAAATGAAATGAAAACAGAAACTTTATATGATTCGATATAAGGCTGAAGGTTTATCACAGCTGCCACACTGCACACCAGACACTGCCGCCCTGCTGCCGTACTTCTGCTGGTCATACTATGAATCATACAAATTTAAATACCTACATTAAAACAGATA
This sequence comes from Reinhardtius hippoglossoides, assembly GCA_006182925.3. Lineage (NCBI taxonomy): Eukaryota > Metazoa > Chordata > Actinopteri > Pleuronectiformes > Pleuronectidae > Reinhardtius > Reinhardtius hippoglossoides. The sequence continues at coordinate 3,830,044 of CM031690.1, read as the reverse complement.
ATTAGTTAACTTTGCGAAGCACAATCCAAACACACACATCCCTCTAATCCCAGCTCCACCATCCTCCATACTTCCTCCGCAACACACATCTGAAAGCTGTTAGTCCTGCATTTTCAGGGTGACACAGGAGGCAAGCATAAATCTAAACTCCTCCTCCTCCTCCCAGCAGCAGCAGCAGCAGCAGCCGGCTCTGAACATGTGGCTGCCTGGCACCAGGATACCTCAGCAGGCATGAAATCTCTCCTCCTGAGGCCTCCACGGTAGAATCTCAACATGACAGTATCAGAGACATTAATACAGCAAAAGCAATTAGGATGAGATCCAGTTCTTGTAGAGTGGGGGGCCTTAGGTTGCAAAAATATAAAATGGTGAGATTTATATAATCCTGTGTGTCCCTTATTAGTTTAATACGGCCATATTACGATTTATTCAACTGTACTGTGAATGAGTAAATATCTGTTACAATACATGTTCTCTTCTTTTAAACTTTCCCTGTGTTCCAATTGCTGTAAAACCCAAAAGTAAACAGGCTAAACCGGCGAGGAGGAGGATAATCAAGGATCATTTTCACTATTGCAAGCAGGATAATTATGCACAAACCCTGAAAATAGGGAAGGCGAGGCACGGCAAAAGGAAGTTAAAGAAAACTGCTATCAGCACGTGTGATCAGAATCTGTTTACTTGACTGAATGAGTTGCTATTTCCAAAACCCTCTGTTGAGACTGAAAATAACGACAAAACTTGAGAGTAGGCAGACGGTCTGCCATACGTTGATGTGACCTACAAAGATGAAGCAATCATAGCTTGTGTGTGTGTGTGTGTGTGACAATGACAAAGGAGTTTGCCAGCAGCAGCTTTGTCTTTTTTTAAAGACCTCTTTGCAAAGTGAGAACAATCTCAAAAAAGGCAGAGAACGAGAGAAAGCCTTTAACGTGGCAACTTTACTCGCATCCTCCCCATGAAAAGAGGAGGTGAAAATAAGGGAGGAAGAGGAGCGAGGAGGGAGACGCAGGCGGCTATGTGGCCATTTAAACGTCTCAGTCCGTATACACTCCCTCTGCTAAACAGTGGGTTAAGAGAAGGCTTTTTTGGATGTTAGGGGAGGGAGAACAGACCACATTGCATTCTTTTGTACTGAGGTCACTTTTTTTCTTCTCAACCATTCTGAAGTACTCAGCAAACGTCGGGCCGGACTCAGAGCTCGATCTAATGGAGCCGTGAGGGATCTACTGCACATGCTCAGAGGCAGCGTCTGCCTGCTGCTGTTTCCTTTTTTTCCCCGAGCAGACACAGTTTCCAGAAGCATCCTGAAGAATAATCAATAAAGAAGCTGAACTGGGTGCAACGATAATCCTGAGAAAAGCGTGTTAGAGGCTCAATTCATCCATCATCATTTCAGACAGTAGCTTATGAGAAAAAGGGTCAAACTGCTTCAAGCACCACTTTGAGTGTTATTTACAATTTTTCTGACCTATTTCAGAAAAACCCTTTCCTGTGGTTTGCTGGATGGTGACTACACTTTGCTCCAATCCTTAGATGTCTACACGGGATCAGTTCTTCTGAAAATACTCAATATGCTATGGGGCCGATGCCGATACCAAAATTAGGACATTACAAAAATGTCCAATACCGTTATATCTGCCAATATATATGAAAGAAATAGGCAATGATTCCTCTGATTGTAATTATCAAACCCTTGTGAGAAAGAAATGTGATTGAGGGTTGATATTTTAATGTTTAAAAACAAACATTATTATGAATAAATTAAGAGAAAGCACAAACACAAGCAGATATATGGAACCTGAATGAAGAAAATTGACAAATTCTTTCATATAAAATGCAAAATAAAAGTTTTCATATCAGCAAACATAAAGTCAGATACCAACACGTTTGTGAAGGGCTCATATCGGCCAATTGTTATCAGCCACCTGATAAACCAGTCAACTCTTGTGCACACACACCAGACCCATGTGTTTACCCTTCTCACTGAATAATGAGGAATCCCATTAGAATTTTGGGACAGTGATTAGCGAAGGATAACTTAATTTGCCCACCAGCCTGGACACTGCAACCATAAGCACACAACTTTTCCCCCCACAAATAAAACAAACAAACACACCGAGGGTCGTTTACCTCCGCACATCATTCCTGTGGTTTCCTGCTCGGCCCTGGAGGGAGTCCAAGCCGAGGGGCATCTTTTCATCCTTTGCTGCCATGTGTTGTTGTAATGTCAAGTGTTAGGACCTCGGGGGCCTTGGGCCAACAAAGTGGGGAGAATGTGAGGAGGGGATTCCATCAGGTAACACTGATTCACAGCCTGGTCAAAGGACGAGACACGTGTTCCCATTAGAGACACGTGTTCCCATTAGAAACCCGGCAAGTACATGTTTCAGATCTTAATTCATTAATATACTTTCCAAGTTGAGCATTTTCAGCAGCTCACATCATTTTGTCTTCTCCATACAGTTGCACTCACATTTGTAATCATCACATATGGTGCACAGATGAATGTCACTGGTAGACATCGATAGACAATTAAAAAAACTTAGTCTGTGCATTTAGTAAAGTTAAAGTAAAGAGACTCGTGTAGGAAGATGTTACAGAGGGTGCAGCAAGCGAAAATAAAAGGTTACACTTAATCTTTAGCTGTCACTCACTCCTTAAGCTTATATACACATTTTATTTTTAGTGTTTTAATCCTGTAGCTACTGAAATATGTACCCACCTGCTTTTAATCTAAATATAAAATACACTTTATCCACTACTTTTATCACTATAATCATTCGGTGTATATTTAAAGGATGTGTATATAGTTGTTGATGACAGTTTAATATTGCACTTTACATTTGATCTGTCTGGATGAATGTATTTGAGTGTGTTTCCCACTGGGTCAGTAAAGTTGACCTCATCTTGTCTCCTTCACTTGTGGTTGTTGTAGCTCCTGTGTTTTCCTGAACATCAGCTTATCATATTAATAATACTACTAACAACCCAGATGGAGTTGAGGGTGTGTGTGTGTGTGTGTGTGTGTCTGTGTGTGTGTGTGTGTTTGGTTGAGCAAAGATTAGCATAAAGTCTGAAAGCAGGAATTTAGCCTTGTTTACAAGACACAGGTGGGAGCTGAGGGAAGCTAACTATGCTAACTGCTCCTAGCTGCCACGTTAAGCTAGGCTACAGCTAACACATGCTAACAATGTGAACGACCTCGCGGTGAGAAAACCAACACTTTCCTACTTGTTGCTCCGTCTTTGAGTTTTATGTTTTTATTTTTACAAGGTGGGAAAAGGAAACCTTTACAATATGAAATGCAGCCGAAGTGCTTTACGACAATTAATTTAATTAAAAGACAATAAAACAGGCAATTAATGTAAAAACAGTTGTGGAAAATTAATGGAAAATAAAACCCTTTCAAAGTTTGAAAAGTCAAACACAGAATAATAGTGATGAGGTGAACATGGCATAGAAATGAAGTTGAAAACAGTACATAGAACCTACATGTTGGATTCAATAGAGGTTAAAGACTTTATTCTGCCTGTAAGAAATGTAAAGTAAATAAAGTTAAATAAGTGAGGAGGCCGCTTATATCTCACTATGATTTATTGTTGCCCCTGTGCTAGAGGGATTCAATTAAACGAGTGTCTTTTATAGAGTAAACCCTTCAGAAAAGATGTGTTAGGAGTTAGTGGTTAAACTGCAAAACGTCAACGCTCAATTAAATGCAAAACGGATTGTATTTATGTAAAAGTCACGTTCATACAGTGCCTCCGTATGCAAAGCTATCAGAATATCAGAATTTGCAATTAAAAAACATGCTTTTCATGTGTGTAGGATCTGATTCCGTGAGTTATGACCTTTGCGTATCTTTCTCTCTCCTCCCTGCAGCTAGGAGAAAACAACAGAGATCCAGTGTGTGGACGGCGGCGGAGCCAGGTAGACTAATGGTTTCACCTTCTGCTCGTCTAGATGGGAAAAAGTGACTGAGAGTGGAAATCTTACACGATGCACATCGCCAAGACTGAGATAACATGACAGCTTGTATTTTACTGTCCTGCAGTCACAACCTGGGACAGGTAACACAGGCCGGCCAGTTACTTATCATACAATCAGAGGTATTAACAGGTTTTTATTGATATTAACTCATCTTAACGCCAAATTATAGACACCCACACTTCATCTGAAGTCTTTAGGGTAACACACACTATACAGATGGAAAGTGCTTATAACCTTTAAGTTGTGTAAAAATGTAAAGATGATGACATATTTTAGTTTATATAGATATTCCCTAAAATATTTGCCCAGAATGTCATTGTCCGAGCAGAGAGAAAACCGGGACCTTGTTAATTTTCGTTTCTGTGGCCGAGGGGAGAGAATGAGTCATCCAGCAGATGGGATTTTTCCCCCCACATAGTTACAGGCTTCTCTATTTCCATCTCCAGTCTTCCTTAGTTTGAGGTTACCTGCTGTCTGTTCTGCCTTTCTTTCTTTCTATCCCTTCTTCTTCTTCTTCTTCTTCTTCTGCTCTTCTCTATGTGTTAGTTCTGTAGAAGTAATGGAGCTTTATTATAGAGAGTAAAACTCCCATTTTCACTTTGAATCCCCGGGCCTCCTCCCACTTATTTTTCCTCTCCTTGCCTCTCTCGGTTTCTCCTTCTCCTCTCTGAGCTGTACCTCCTACTTTCCCCACCGTGTTTCCTCACATGTGAACATCTCTGTAGGCGGCAGTATTTATTTCTTGCAGAGGGGAGGCAGGGCAGCTGGAGTAACGGCATTTCCAGACGGGATCTCTGAGCTCATTCCCCCCCCCCAATCATTCCTTGCAAACTCACGTTGGGACAGAGTCTGACTTTTGCCTCAAATTATGCTTCTGAGACACTGTTTATAAAGCAGAACTTCACAGATTAAACATTAAAGTGCTCAGCAAGACTCAGAGATTTAAAAAAAACACAGAGAAAAGTTGATTATTCTGAAACCTGAGCTTTTATTAACCATTTGATTTGCTGTGCAGATAAAGCAAAAGAGTCAACGAGGAAAATTTAGGACAAAAGGACCAGACAGCGAGGTTTAAACACTGGCTAACTTTCCCAGATGCTGGCAAACGCTGGCGTGAAATCATCTTGAAGAGACTGCAGGTCATCTGGAATCTACATTCAGAGAGGAAAGGGGGGGGGGAACTTTGCCTTTCGACTCTAAATAGTTGTTTGTCATTAACACGTCAGTGAAAGCTTCTGTAATAGCAGACATTTCTTAAGTTTTAAGTTGGATTTGATGATTCAAAGTAGTTAGCATATGTATCCTGTTTCTACACACACACACACACACACACACACACACACACACACACACACACACACACACACACACACACACACACACACACACACGGATGAAAGCTTGTATCACTTTTTCCTTTTCCTCTGTGTGTGTGTGTCTCCCATCCAGAATTGAATATTCCATCCCGACATCATTGTTTTAACTCGCATGCGCTGCCTGCGTTGCAGAAGGTCCTCCCACCGCTTGAGCTCTTGTGGCAGGGAAACATGACACCCACACGCTCAGCGGGGCTCTCTGGGGTCTGTGCTGTGGCCTCTGACGTTGCACTAACGTGTAAATAATCAACATAAAGCGTCGTCGGACGAGGGGTCACTTGGAGGGTTTTTCCTCTGATTCTCCACAATAATAAAATGTCAGTGTGGCATTTATAGGGACAAGTTGTTCTGGAGCGTGTGCACATGTATGGAATCACTTCATCCTGTGCAGTTAGTAACCAGGTGGTAAAAAAGAGATTAAATTTGAGCTTGAGACGTTAACCAGGAGAAAGTGGAAACTCTCTGCTTTACTTTATGAGATACTAAGAGCAGGCCTTCAGATAAACTGCTCAGAGTCCGTCCTGCTCTTTCCCTCTCAGAGCTCCCCCTGTTTTTAGTGGTGCCCCGCTCGCCAGCAGCTTTGCACATTATCTGAAGCCAGGGAAGGATCCAGTCATATTTTCCATCCACTCTCTGTGTCTGACTGGATGTCTGCACTGGTGGTGGAGTGGAGGGATGGGAGAAAATAGAGCAGGATGGGAGGGAGCGAAAGAGGGAGGGACGGTGGAGAGCTGGGGTTTGGACGGGGGAGGAGGGGGTGCTGGGTCAGTGGAGACAGCCAGATGAACAAGAAGAAAAGCAGACCAAGACCTGGAGGGAAAATGGTCTTTTGCTCATATTTTAGTTGTGTGAGAGAAGTGAAGCCAACAGATAACTGTGCAGCACACCTCACATCAGAACTTGTGCCATGTGCGTATAAAGCAAACTGTAGTCTCACCTTTTTAACATTAAACAGTTTATATTTAGAGTAAGGAAGGACGTGGTGCCACGATGGGGGTTATGGGTTTGTGGGTTTGGGTTCTCTCACGCCCCAAAAGGGAGGTGATGTGTCATGATGGGTGGAGTTCATGAGCGACTGGCTACGTTCAGAAGCTAAACTACTTCAATACTCTGGCATCCATTTCCCCTTTACCTTAAATTAAGGAGGCTGGGTTATCTGTAAACCGTATAAAGAGTAGTATAACATTTGATATTACACTGTCCAGTAACTCTGATAATACTACTTGAACACTAATGATTATAATAGTGATGATATCCAGCGATACCAAAGAAACTGTGTGTTTTAAAAAAGTGAACAAAATCAAGACTTATTTCTAACAAAAGGAAAAATCGGTCCACAGCAGATCTGTAGCAGCTTCTTATTTAAAATGAGATATGTAATTGTTAAATTATCAATTGAATACATGTGGTAAGAACTATCTTAAATGACAGAAACCATCTTGGAGAAAAAAAATGTTGACGTGTACTTTTTAGTTTTGTCCAAAAATCCCATCACTAACCTGGAGGAGGCGGGGTTGAAGACCTGTCCGGCGACTTAGTGGGCTTCAATTTTGGGGAGCTGACATGTCGTCCATCTTTATTTACGGTCTATGGACAACCCCCCCAATATTTGACACAACAAGTTCAGTACCACTCACAAGGTTCCCCGGCGAGGAGATGGTTCCTTCAGCTTAGCAGATGAACAGTATAGCATTTTCTATCTGATCTATACAGTGTCATACAGTTGCATTCCAACTGTGCATTCCCTGCTGCTGCACAAAATCACTGTCTTCACAGTAAATAAGTGCTGCAGTGGTGAGATTGGTCCTCAGCCAGCGAGCGAGAACGCCAGCCTGGAGACTGAAAAGACAAAAGTCAGGCCTCCACGAGATGATTGCAGTTCACATAGGGATCTGCTTGAAGTAACAGTCAGAAGTGGGCTCAAGCCTTCACCCTGTAATTGAGCGTTTTACCCATAATGCCGCGTGGAAGTCCCTCTTTTTTCATTTTCTTTTTCAATGGATGCTGCTGCTTTGAATGAACTTGCAGAGTCTGGAAAGTTGACTTTCATGCAGGCGACTGTCACACTAGTTATTTGCTCGTCTGTACACGTACACGGCAGAGTCACTGTAGTGTGAAACACTGAGTGATTTGAGATGTGTTGGGTGACAACACAGTCGTTGTTATCAATTTCATTACCAACATGTACTTTTCCAAACTAGAAGCGATTATTTTTTTTATGATTCTTTGTTACACTTTATATAAAGATGGATGATGTGTGTCCACTTCCTCCCACCATTCAGAAATTAACCTAACTATCCCAGATTGGATTCCTGCCATCCTGCTCATTTGGAGCTGGAGTCTCCGCTGTAGAAATCGGGGGATGGTCCCACCAGTACACCGATGTCGAGTTAGTCTCAGCTGTCAATCATGACACAACTCTGTTTTTATAGCATCAAATAACTAATTAAAGCCAAACCTACCAGAAAACTGGAAAGTTAGCACCTGAACAAACATCAGTGTGATAAGAATTATCTAGAAACCATCTTTAAGAACATTTTATTTGAATTGAGAGTATTCTCATGAGCAAACACATGATTTGGGGAAAACTGTCCTGATAAACAGTATTACAGTTTGTTGGTACACTTGAAAACAGCCATTTAAACTTAAAGATATACCGTACAGTTAATGATTTTATTTGCGATACTGTACAATTTTCCTCATCATACCCTGTAATTTGTCTGAAGCAGGTGGGCCTCCGACGGGCTTCTACCTAAACAAAGCATGAAATGTCTGTGCAATAACCCATCATTGAAAATAATTAACAAACATCATAAACGCCCCGAGCAGTGGTTTAAAACAATCGCAAAAAGGAGAGGTTAGAGCTAGAGCGACCCAGCAAGCAACAAATAAATGCCCCCATGGCACCTTTACGTGGGGCGGAGGAGAAACAGGGCTACAGGCAGAGTGAGAGAGGGACACGGAGAGAGGCTCCGGCTGTGCAGAGGCTGCAGAGTCCTACAAGTAGAAACACGTGGACAAAGCCAGGCAGATGCTACGTGTTGCTGGCTATAGCTCAGAGGCTTGCTGGGGAATGCACAGTTTGGACCATTTCAGTTTCAGTGTAAGCTCTAGTGCTGCACGTCGGCCTACTTACGCAAAGCTAGGCTGTAGCTTTAATGGGGGGGCAGCACAGTGGTCCTTCTTGGCCGGGGGTCTTGCTGTGTGGAGTTTGCTTGTCCTTTCCACAGTGCAAAGACATTATTAGACGGATATTGACAGATATGGCGATATGCTGGTGACCAGTCCAGGGTGTGATCTCGCCCGGTATCAGCGAGAATTGGTTCTAGCATCCTCCGCGACTCTCAAAGGATAAGCGCTAATGGATTGATGCCGATTTACTGATTTGTCTTCAGTGTTTCTCGTAAATACAGGACCCACATGAGTCGACCCCTCCTGAGGGGGCTCCACCTCTTTTTTTTACCAAAGATGTGTTCTTCCTCCGCCATGACACAACTTCAGTTTCTGCTCCTGCCTGTTAGGATTAACTGTGGAAAGAAGTCAAAGTTTTGCCATTAACAGAAAAAGAAAGTCGTGGCAAAAGCTGTAGCAGTGGGTGTGGAGACACCTTTTCCCACAACCTGTTACATCTTGGGCTCGTCTACCTCCACAAGCTGCCAGTGACAAACATGGAATTTCCTCCCCCGAGCTCGGTGGCTCTAATTCAGTTCTTTTCCTTCCCCTTCTGCTGTTGTTACACACTCACCGTCTGACAAAGATGGATTTCTACATCGAACCTGCACACTCTGGCAAAACATTAGAGTTGGAGAATGTCTCTGGTTCTCTTGACAGTAATATCTCATCTGCACTGTGCTAAATATCTTATCCACCAGTCGGGAAACACACGGCTTCAAGCAGAGTAAAAGCATATTTGAAAACAGCTAAGCTCACTCTGAGCACTTCCACCCAAACCACCAGTCTGAGCTCAGAGAGAGTCGCCACAGAAAAAAATATATTATAGATTGCAGCAAGTTGAGTCCAAGGCAAACACCAGAAAATTACCGGTTCTATTTAAACACCGTCCTGAGAGCTTCGGCTTCATTTCACTCATGGAAAGTCTTTCTGAATGTGTGAGCTACTGCCTGAAAGACTGAAGCCGTCAAAGCTTCACTTAAACTGCAGTGAGAATGAAACCAGTGGATTATATCAGTTTGCTTTTAGGTTAAAATCACAGAGAGCAGGCACAGGTCTTATCAAATGACTTTTCCTCTTAGACAAACAGCAGCACTCTGAGAAACAGGACTTCCTTATTTATACTTCCTTCAAAGCACCGTGAAGACATGAGATATTCTGTCCCCCACTCATTCCCACTGTTTTGTTATCTGAAAAAGAAAGTCACTCAGATGGTGTCTCTTGTCTTGAAGCTCCAGTGCTGCTAAGTCACTCTATTGTTGCATGATGCATGTGCCGCAAACAATAGCCTGAAGCTTTCTCCTAAAAATGATATCAAGATAAAAATGTTCATGTCGATATCGATAATTATCACTTTTGGGGAAACTGACACATCATCCATTTTATATACAGTCTTTTTGCATATTGATATATGGTTATGTATATAGTTATACCTCCTCAATGTGCTTCAACAAAGCATTAGCATTATATCAACATATTGAACTTTCGTTATATTGCTATTTATAAATATTATACTGCAGTAATTATTGATATTATTTTATTTCCCAGCTCACTTAGCTCCCTTTTTTAACCTTGTCCAGCATCTTTGCTATTTGATCGCAAAGATGCTGGACAGTTTTATTGCGAAGAAGATGCACATTATTCCGATATCAGTGTACGTTACATATCAGTATCTTCTTCTTGTTACATAAGCCTCCCTCAGACCGAGGGCGAGGAGAGACATGTGCGGCGTCGCTGAAGTGAAGATTGACAGCTGTCTCTGTGTTTGTCAGGTGTTTGAGCAGACGCGCTGCTTTCATTAGATGAGCAACAGGTGCTGAAAAAGAACTAAAAATACCGGCTTAGTGCAAACAAAATCACTAACCACACACGGCTCTTCCCCTGGAAACTATTCATTTTCTCAGCAGCCGAGCTACTAACTAACATAAAGAAGATAACACAAAGTTTGTGCTGAGTGTGCAAACGTGGAGGAGACAAACGTCTACAGGGAATTCTGTGGTGATTTAATACAAATCTGAATGAGTTTACCTAAGTTGCTTTTGGGGGGTTTTGTGCATCTTTTAAAAGATGAATTCGTGATAATTTGGCAAAAGATAATTCTCATTGCTAGTATGATGCTTTCATGCAACCTAAAATGAATTGCCTCCAATTTTTTCTCTTGCAACTGAGTTTCTTCGTTTTGAACATTTCCTGCATTTTTCTTTCATGGTGTCAATGCTTCTTTGTTGAATTGTAATACTTTATCCATTTTTGAGAACATTGTATGACAATCATTGACTTTATTAACACTTTTTTAAAAGATATCTAAAGTGCCTATGGGGTGTTTGCACTCACATTCTTTTCATAAAATTCACAATATGATTATTTCCACGCCCGGATCAGCAGTCAAACACGCTTCATCTGCTTGTGATGCACGTTTCTTAAATGTCTTCTGTCCGAATCCTTCATTGAGTCCAACTAGTGAAGACGGGGAAGCGTCATTGGGTTTGAATGTCAGGAGGAGACTCATCAGAGGTTAACTCAGAGTTCGAATCAGGCCATTCTGTAGTTGTAGAAGCTGCAACGTGTCCACAGTGTAACCAGAATGCTTTGTGGATCTGCCAGATTTTTCTTCTCCCTTCTTCCCTCCCTCCCTCCCTCCCTGTCTCTAACATCATGGGACGGCCATGCCTCTTTTGGAAAGGTGGATTATTGCACAGGTTGACTACAATGTTTTCAAAATCTCTGTTCTGTGTGCTTTTGGATTATTGTTGATTTTTGAGGGATTGACAGAAATGGTGAATTATATATCGGCACATTTTATTCATTAGAAAGATGAAAATTGGTCGAGGAAAAACATACAATATATGAATGCCTTGGGAAATGTTCACAATTCATATTGACCTCTGGTTGGTATATTTTATTTGGATGCAATGGTTGTGTGACATGATGAATCTGCAGCTGGTTGCAGATGCTTGACACCAAGAGATTCTGCCCTGAAAAGAAGTGTGATATGTTTCACTTGGATATAGAAAATGATTGTTAGGGTCAGTCTTAAAACACTGGAGCTTGAAATGCTCTTGGCAAGTTTCATCTCCATCTGGTTTCCTCCCTGTGCGTAAAATGCGCAGAGCTCAGACATAGTTCTAAACCTCTTTCCTCCTTTTTTTTAAAGAAACCATTAAGTACAAATGAACATATCATATAAGCTTTTAAACAAAAGCACCTTCTGCATAACCGAAAACTGCTTCTTTTGGAAATAAACCCGAGCTAATCTGCAAGTGACTGTGCTGCGTTAAACAAAAACCATCCAGTGTCCGAACGATAGAAAATCAGCTCAGCGACACAATGTCTCGGGTTTGATGCCGAAAGGACAAAAGTTTCAATTATGAAAATCCACTGCGAACAGGAGGGTGAACGAACACGTCTGAACGGCGGAGAGCCGGTGCGTAAAAGACGAGTGCGCTCATCGTCCACGTTTGAGCTGAAACGTGAACTTGTTTGACATGATTTCTTAAGACGGCCCCTCTCTCTGATGAAGGAGGGACTCTGCCCCTTGAACATGTACAAGTGATCTGCTGCGCTCGGGACCTCCCCAAAACTCCTGGGCATATAAAAGCCAAGCTAAGTCATTTGTTTAAGCAGTCGGGAGTTTCTGCTAGGGTCTGGATTGGAGTTACGCAAAGACCGGACCCTACCGTACATGAGTGGTGTCTGAGGAAAAAAAAGGATTCCCCCCTTGTCCCAAAGAATCTACATGTCTAATATTTAAACATGTTCAGCTTTGTGGATATTCGGTTAGCGCTGTTGCTGAGCGCAACAGTGCTTTTGGCGAGAGGTCAAGGCGAGGATGATAGTAAGTATAACTCTCACACTTTGATTTGACTTGTTTTGGGGACTTGTGCCCCCCCCCCCTCGAGATGTGGATGCACGTGAGGATGCTGCACTGTTTGCTGGGACTGGTTGTCCTCTGCGGGGTCCCTGGCTCCAGTGATGGGGATGAGGTGTTACTCAGTGAGGCTGCAAGCGAGTAGGAATTCATTGACTTGGATTTTTTTTTCTGATGGGCTTGATGCTCTCTCTCTCTCCCTGACGTGCAGACACACGCTCAGTGCGCGTCCTCCTGCTGGAGAGGAGCAGCTGCGCGTTCTCTGAAGCGCACTGACAGGACTGTGGGTTCAGGGAGAGTTGAAGCAGAGCACAAGCATTTAAGACATCTGGAGGAAAAAGGGCGAAAATGCAATTAAATGCAATCTTGATTATACTTTGTTTGGAGATCAGGTTTAGAGAAAGGTTTTTCCCCCTGTGCCAATATGTGCCCCACACCCCCTTTAGGTCCCTGGCCTCCCAACAGCTTCACCTTCATCAAAGAGGGGAAAACAAAAGTTTGTTGAGGAACAAACAGTGACACTGGCTTTATAAGGCTTTAAAGGTTTTTGCAGAAAAAAGCATTGGGAGATTTCCATACACAATCAAACGACATTTTTCCTGTTTGCATTAAACTGGACTTTGTTTGCTGGAGAAAAAAAAAGCAGCAGTGGAAAAATCGCTAAAGTCTGACGTCGACAGTGAAAAAAGGTCTAGACATCAATTAATCACCAAGCAGGAGAAGAAGGGTGCGGGAGACGCAGTTCTGTGGGCCAACAGCGCAGCCCTGTGGCCACTACTGGAACTGTGGATCCATCGGCGCTCGCTCCTCTAAGGCCTCAAACTCCCCAACCACCAGATTGAAATGTGATTGTGCCCAGAGGTATTTTCCACAGGAGCAAATCCTTCACTGCAGTCGAGCAGATGTTGGATAATGACTTGTGGTTCCTTCTGCTCCATGCAGTTCTGTATTCTGACCTGACGCAGGCCCCAGGTTACTTAGAAAACAATCCCTGAGGTTAAACTTCCATAGAAGCTCGTTTCTGCTCACAAATCATTCAATAAACGAGTTCCAGATGAAATCTTAGCGTGGCCTGGATGACAGTGATCAAGGGACAGAAAGGTCAAAGGTTGCTGTCAGCAGAAATAGACATTGGGCCAAAGGGTGCGAGCTTCATGCCAGAGGTCAGGACTTTACTTCAGCGTTCATTGCAAGTACAATATTGAAAAAAGTGACACTGATAAATCAACACTTTGCTGAATTTTAGGATTTTGTGTGTCACACTGGATCCAAGCAGCTCTAGTTTTATGAGTTTTAAGTTGTCTTGTCTGGTGCGGGGACACATCTGGCTCCCATCGAACTTCATACCCAGTTTATCACTCTGTTTTTTGGGGGGGGGGATATTTACTCTGACTGTTACCAAACTCACCGCGGTTCTCTTCTTTCCTTTCAGTGCCATTCGGCAGCTGCACATTAGCTGGACAGTTGTACAATGACAAGGATGTATGGAAACCAGAGCCCTGCCAGATCTGCGTCTGCGACAGTGGAAGCGTCCTGTGCGACGAGGTGATCTGCGAGGACACTTCCGACTGTGCCGACCCAATCATCCCAGACGGAGAGTGCTGCCCTATCTGCCCTGATGATGGTACACCGCCTTGATCCTCCTCAGCCTTTTGTGTGGTTAACAAGCTTTGTGGCGCCACCTAGTGCCTTCCCACCTTGTCTCTGACAATCCGAGGCTCCTGGGCCGTGAATGGATTGAGGCCCTAAGCCTGCCTGCTTGCTTGAGGATTTTCAGTCACTTTGGATTTACCTCATTTCAATTTCAATATGCATTCTTTTAACAACGGATTACACCTGCTCTTTCCTGAAGCCTGGCCGTGAATTTTTTATTTCTCATCATCATGCTTACCTGTGCAGGGTGCGACACGGCCTACACATGTCTCATTTCTCCCAAAACAACCTCTGTTTTCCACTTATTCTTTTGCAGAAATGATTTTGAATCAAAGAAGCCGACTTTTGATTCACAATCACACTGTATTTCATACTTGAGTCAGCACTGACTTCTTGTTTCGACCTGCTGTAGATAGCTTAGAGCTTCAGTTTAATGCTAATCCTCACCCAAGCACCTTTGCTGTCATGTTTCCTTTTGTAAATGTCCATAGTTACGAATGTTTCTCTCATAAATGTTCAAGAGGTGTTGACACTTTCTTCTCCGTTGGTTCTCTAGGGATTGAGGATGGCCAAAGTGTCAATGAGGTATTTTGCCCCTTTTTTAACCTTCACTGATACTGATGTTAATGTGTATTTAGGTTTGATTCTCATGTCTGAACATCATAACGATCTCTCTCCTTGGAGAAGCTGACATGGCCCAGATGTGTTCGTCATGACGTCTGCTTGTATTTGAGATGAATTCATTTGAGATGGTCTAAATGAAACGTGACAACGACGCAGCCTAACTCCGTTTTTCTGTTCCTCCGCAGCCTGAAAAGGGAGAGACTGGGCCCAATGGAGACCAGGTAGGTTCCAGTTCACCTCAACTCTCACCATCATTTTCTGTCCTTAGATGCAAATGTATATTTTTAATAATAATGTAATAATTGTCCTTATGGTACCTATAGGGACAGATAAGTAATGTTTGGGCAGATGCATTTGTCCCAACGATGACATGTTTCCAAATTGCAGTTTCCTCTCAGTTTCTGTAACATGCTTAATTATTAAAATATGTTATATCAATTTAGTGACTAAAACGTGTAAAACATGTGCTTTGTATTGGTCCTTTCCTGAGTGAACCCCTTCACACCGATGAAGCTGCTGATGACCTTTGATAATTAGGTCAACAGGTCATTCAAAGTTCAACTCATGTAGTCAAGTTAGTTTAGAAAGGAATTAAAAAGTAATGATAGGAAGACACAAAACCTACAAATTTAAAATTAATATTATTAATATATGAATTATCATTAATATGAATAATGTTAATATATTTTTTTCAAACTTGTGCTTCAAACAAACAGCTTATTCATGTAATAAAGGTGGAAAATGATCTTAAGTGAAGCCATATACACAGGATGAATAATAATAAAATGAATAACATATTATATAATATCACCAACACATGTCTGCTTGGCTTTTTTCTACAGGGTCTGCCCGGTGCTCCTGGCAATGATGGAATCCCCGGCCATCCCGGTCTTCCTGGCCCACCCGGCCCCCCTGGCCCCCCTGGCCTTGGCGGAGTAAGTATCACCGAGTCAGAACATCCACATGCATCTGGGTTTCATCTGAAGCGTCGTCAGAGGCTTAAAGAATCTGGGTTTGTGCTCAGTTACCAGCAGCCGGGTAATCTCTCCTCTGTGTGCATCTCAGTGCTGGGAGGGCAGACAGCTCCCTGGTTCCTCAGCTTTAGGTTTGGGGAAGATGTCGAATATGTTAGCGTTATTAACATTTCTACTATTTGAACATGTTGACCTTAGAATCTGTGCTACAGGCTGTAACAAGAGTGTAGCGTTAGCACTTCTTACTCCTCTCCTGAGGTAGAAGACATTACTATAGGATTTACACAACTAACCAAGTCACAGCAACCGTATAAAATAACACACTGAACAGTACTTTTTAATTGTGGTTCCACGGAGCTCAGTTACTGACCCGTTATCCTTTTGTCCTCTGCAGAACTTCTCTCCTCAGATGAGCTACACAGACCACTCCAAATCCAGTGGCCCACCTGTTCCTGGCCCAATGGTACGAAGGATTTTTACTTTACTTCTAAACATGGAGCAATAATTTCCCAGTTTAGATATGTACATTATTGTCAGTAGTAGACTTTTGAAATCCAGTTCCATGTTTGGTCAGTTGTAAAGGCTTTATTTCTTATATCTTGATCAACAGGGTCCTATGGGTGCTCGTGGTGCTCCTGGATCATCTGGCTCCTCTGTAAGTGTTCTCTTATCAAATACATGACCAGCTCAGTGATTCATTTTGACACAGGACAAATGCAGAAACGTAAGAGAAAGAAGCTGTTGGATTGATTCTGTTCATCTTGTTGTGTTTCAGGGTCCTCAGGGCTTCACCGGACCCTCTGGTGAGCCTGGTGAGCCCGGAGCTGCTGTGAGTACATCAAATCAAAATAATCATTTGTTCTTAGTTCTCTGTTATGAGGAAGTTGAGTTTGACTAAAAAAACATCGACTTTGTCCACTTTAACGAGAACCCCCATGAATCCACATTACTATAATCAATAAGACGTTATTTACTCTGTTTGCATCCAAGTATTGATTGTAAAGTTTCCCACGTTACTTCCCTCTCTTCCACTTCCTGTTACACACACTCCCCCCCCCCCCCCCCCCTCTTTACCCAGTAAATATTCAGCATTAATTGATTGATGCTAATCAATTATTATGTATTTTTAGGGTCCCATGGGTCCCCGCGGTCCTGGTGGCCCCAATGGAAAGAACGGAGATGATGTAAGTGACTTATTGATTGTTTCCTTCCCGGTCTATCCTGGTGTTGATTCTTCCACACCCCATTATCAAATACTAACCTTGCCTCTGTGTGTCTTCAACAGGGTGAGCCTGGCAAAGCTGGACGCCCCGGTGAGCGCGGAGCTGCTGGATCTCAGGTGAGCGATTCCCCTTGAGGGCAAATGTCAGAAGGTGGTCAGCCAAAAACATTACCCCAGTATTGGTATATATCTCCCATATGAGTAATTTTAAATAATTTCCCAGCATTAGTTCTTCAAAACTCAGAATAAATCCTCATAGTAAGATTTATGACATGAATATGAATCTTATATGAATCTTGTTTTCCTCCTGCAGGGTGCTCGTGGATTCCCCGGAACTCCCGGACTCCCCGGCATCAAGGGACACAGAGTGAGTGCGGAAGAGCATCGAACCCCCAAAATCCTCCTTTTTCAACCCCTGTGCTGTCATTGTGATCAGCTTAGTGACTGAGCTTCATGATGCTCATTGATTTCTGTCCACAGGGTTTCAGCGGTCTTGATGGAGCCAAGGGAGACGGCGGACCTGCTGGACCTAAGGTGAGATAGCAGGATGTGCTCTACATGACAGAATCCACTCGTATGTTTCAGTTTGAACCACCAGGTCACAGCCGTCTAATCTCTTATTCCCTCCTGTATTTGTCCACAGGGAGAGCCTGGTTCCTCCGGTGAGAACGGTATCCCCGGTGCCATGGTGGGTTTTGGTAATGTCATGTCAAACAATTTGTTGATTTGCATATAGAAAAGCTGATATGAAAAATGTGATGTTAATCTTGTTCTGTCTTTTCCAGGGTGCACGTGGTCTCCCTGGTGAGAGAGGCCGCCCCGGACCCCCTGGCCCAGCTGTGAGTAAACTTATCTCTTTACTGAAACACCTGTGACGGACACTGTTTCTGTCTATCTCTGATCTTCAGCCATATAGATGTGTTAAAGTTTAAAATGTCATCTTTTGACTCATGTACGTTTTCCTTTCCTCCTCCGCAGGGCGCTCGTGGAAACGATGGCAACTCTGGTGGCGCTGGACCTCCTGTGAGTTGGTATTCTTTGCAACTTGCAGATTCATGCAGGCTACTTAGAACTTTTTAGTGACACCAATCTATTTTGTCTGCTGACATCATGCGTCTTTATTTTTCAGGGACCCACTGGACCCGCTGGTCCTCCTGGATTCCCCGGTGGTGCTGGAGCTAAGGTAGGTGACCTTATACTCCAGACAGCTTTCACATCACATCCCAATAGACAAATTATCCATAGATCCGGTGCAGCAGTAACTGTACTGCTTCATTTTGTGGTCTGCGTTGTTAAATCTTTTTAATAATGTGGCTGTTGATGAAACAATATTTGAATTGATCAGCCCCTCACTCACTTTGTCTCAATGTCTCATCATCTCCCTGATTATGCTCATTAGCAGGACAATTATATTATGTGCAAGTTCGATTAATAAATGAAACTCCCAAGGCTCCAAAGTCCGCCGTGAGGAAACACAAAACAAAATGTTATTTACACCAGGTGATCAGTGTCGGCACAGGATGACATCAGCTGACCTGTGAAATGAACCTGACTTCCTGTAGCTCCTCCTCTCTGCTGCAGCTGATGAGGAATCTATTTGAACTCTCACCTGTTATTAAGTCACACACTTGGACTATTTGAAGAGCCAAGACAAGAGCTGGGCTACGATGAGAAAACAAACAAATTGGAAAGAACTGTTTAAGATTAGTGTCGGGACTATTTTACTGTCATTTGTTTTATTGTCATTATTAGTCACAATATTAAAGACACTGTTGCTTCCCTCCACAGGGAGAGTCTGGTCCTCAGGGCGGTCGTGGATCTGAGGGACCCCAGGGATCCCGTGGTGAGCCTGGTAACCCAGGATCTGCTGGAAACGCTGGACCTGCTGTGAGTAGACACTGGACTCGCTCTAGGCGCTCTTTCACACATTGTCAAATCAATATCATAAATTTTAAAATCTAGTATTATTCATGTTAAACACTTTATGTCCTTCTTCTTTCATCAGGGAAACCCCGGATCTGATGGTGCCCCCGGTAACAAGGGCGGTCCTGTAAGTCTCATGCACATCGATCACATTCATGACACTTATCTGCTGCATATGAGGTTTTCTAACTTCTTGATTCTCCATCCCACAGGGTTCTGCTGGTATTGCTGGTGCTCCTGGTTTCCCTGGAACCCGTGGTCCATCTGGAGCTCAGGGCGCTGTTGGTGCTCCTGGTCCCAAGGGTAACAATGTGAGTAGACAACTGCCTGTGTACATTTTGAGTTTTAACAAACGTGGCTCCTCAGTGTTATAGAG
This sequence comes from Reinhardtius hippoglossoides, assembly GCA_006182925.3. Taxonomy (NCBI): domain Eukaryota; kingdom Metazoa; phylum Chordata; class Actinopteri; order Pleuronectiformes; family Pleuronectidae; genus Reinhardtius; species Reinhardtius hippoglossoides. The sequence continues at coordinate 3,810,867 of CM031690.1, read as the reverse complement.
ATCCTGGATCATATGACGACTTAAATGAAAATGTTTCTCTGTTTCTTCCGACAGGGTGACCACGGTCCTTCCGGTCCTAAGGGAGAGCCTGGTGCAAAGGGAGATGGTGTAAGTTTAAGTAACAACATATTGATATTGGGAAATAACCAGAGATGGAAGACCTTGGTTTTCGATGACCTTCCTGTCTTTTCTAGGGCCCCGCTGGAGTTCAGGGACTCGCTGGACCCTCTGGTGAAGAGGGAAAGAGAGGAGGTCGCGGAGAGCCCGGTGGTGCTGGAGCTCGTGGACCTTCTGGAGAACGTGTACGTTACCCCCTCGTTCTCTTCAACATTTAAACTTCTGTCCCAGGCTGTAGTTGCCACTGATTTAAGGAGGAGTTTGAACTGCATCATGGGCCGAATGTTTAGATAATATTTGTAATGGCCATGACACTTCCCTTTTGTATTCAAATAACACAACATCACATCTCCTTCTTTACATCCTGTTATCAAGGTTCATACACAGGATTTTGCACAATTACAACATGCTAAATTCCCAAGGGGATTTACTGCTGAGCATTAACACCACAGTTAGTGACATGGTCTGTTGTGTCTCTTCTTCCTGTTAGGGTGGCCCTGGGGCTCGCGGTTTCCCTGGTGCTGATGGTGCTGCTGGTGGCAAGGTGAGTTAGCCTTTCCAATATCAGTAGTAAATCTGTAGCAGAGATTTAAACATGGACATAGACTCACCCCACAGTTTGTCCTGACTCTTGTTTGACAGGGAGGCCCTGGTGAGCGTGGTGCCCCCGGCGCAATGGGATCTCAAGGAGCCACTGGTGAATCTGGCAACTCCGGAGCTCCTGGTGCTCCTGGATCCAAGGTGAGTTCAACTGCATATTCCTTCATTTGTGTTGATGAAACTAAAACTCACTCACAAAACTCTTTTCATTATGCTCATTGAATCTCATATCCTGTTTATTCATAGGGTGTGACTGGTAGCCCAGGAAGCCCTGGCCCTGATGGCAAAGCTGGACCCTCTGTAAGTACTGAGTCACTAGTAAAAATCTGATATATTTTTTTATTAAACGAAGAAGATTGCAGCTGTGATCAATTATTCTTATCACGATTAGGTGGAGAGCATGTTTTAAATGTTTTCTTTATTCTCCTGTTAGGGTGCTCCTGGTCAAGATGGCCGCTCCGGAGCTGCCGGTTCTCTTGGAACCAGAGGCCAGCCTGGAGTTATGGGATTCCCCGGACCCAAGGGACCTGGTGTGAGTAAACAGAGCATCTCCACTGGTTTTACTTTCAAATGCAAAATTAAAACAAGTTTTCATTGAAATAAAAGATCACAAACTGGAACTAAAAGGACAATTAAACTGATACAAAATCCTCAATCAGCAGAAGTAAGTGTGGACTGTGTTCTTGTTCACAGGGTGAGAGTGGAAAGCCCGGCGAGAGAGGAGTTGCTGGTGCTACTGGAGCTCTTGTAAGTACTTGTATATTTTCAAACTCTGTACATTTATTTAAATTCAAAATAAATGCCAATCAAGCTGAAAAGCTGTTGATAATTGGTTTGGCTCATGTTTGTGTTCACAGGGTGCTCCTGGCAAAGATGGTGACGTTGGAGCTCCAGGACCTTCTGGCATTGCTGTATGTTTTTCATCTGCTTCATTTAGCCACATACTGTGACTGATGTTTCTATTGTTTATTTTATAGGGAAAATTCACATCTTAATGACCGTTTCCAAGGTTTCTCATTATTGACTTTGCTTCTTTTTCCTCAGGGACCTGCTGGAGAGAAGGGAGAGCAGGGACCCGGTGGTCCTTCCGGATTCCAGGTCGGTTTCTCTGCAGCCTGACTTCTTTCTCTGTCAAAATGTTTTTATTGTGTTTCTGAGCTGTGTCACAATTCTACATATTAATCACAAATATTTCTTATTCATTATTTGCACAGGGACTTCCTGGACCCCAAGGTTCTACTGGTGAGACTGGCAAGCCTGGTGAGCAGGTAAGAGTCACAGGGAATTGGATTTGTATCCGAACTAGGCCAACTAGATCTCATACAGAACCAGATATAAACCAAATAAAAACATGTATATAGATAATACACACACACACACACACACAACATATTTTGTCATTATACTCCTGTCATTTTTACTTTTGGGAGATTCATTGCACATCAAGCTGCTCAAAATCAGTCACAGTGATTCAGAATCCATGATAACCATCTCCACTTCCCCTGTTTTCTTCAGGGTGTCAACGGTGAGTCTGGACCCCCTGGCCCATTCGGACCCAGAGTGAGTATCCCCTCCAAATGCAATCACTGTTCCTCAGTTCCTCTTTAGCTAAAAGGGCCATGACTGATGCGTCTGCCCTCTTTCCTTCAGGGCGACCGAGGTTTCCCCGGTGAGCGCGGTACATCCGGCATTGCTGGCCCAACTGGAGCCCGTGGTGCCCCCGGAGCCGGTGGTAACGATGGAGCTAAGGTTGGTTAAATAAAAAAAAATATTAATCACACGGTTTGCACATTTACCTGACGTTGTTGTCCACTGATTATGTCCAGTGGATTCTTGACTTGCTGCTGATTTGATCAATCGACGGATAAATACTGTGATCATTTAATGTTTTTGTGTTTGCGTACAGGGAGAGGCCGGTATCAACGGTGCCCCCGGTGTGAACGGATCCCCCGGTATGCAGGGTATGCCCGGTGAGCGCGGAGCTTCTGGTCTCTCAGGTGGCAAGGGAGAGAGAGTGAGTAATGCACAAATACAACACTTCATTTATTTATGTTTATCGTGACCCAAACCAAATGAGAGTGACAGTTTAAATGATTGGTCACAAGGGGGAGAATCTGTCTCACTGTGTAGCTTCACCTGAAACAAAAGATTTCCTTTCTGTCACATCATTTCATCTTTCAGATTTTTACTTGACTTTTCAGGGTAGAAAAACATATCTTACATCTCCAAAATGTGTAAGACAGGAGCATAGACCACATTAATTCAGAAAAAAATGAAGATTATTGAGGATTAGCAAAATATAATGTACTGACATATTTAGGTTCTTGTTATGAATAAAAAAAATGGCTAAACTATACAATCAAAAGTGACCTTCATAACTTTGTTCTCGTTTCAGGGTGATGCTGGTCTCAAGGGAGCTGATGGTGGACTCGGCAAAGACGGCTCTCGTGGTATGTCTGGTGGTATTGGAGTCCCTGGACCCCCTGGTGCTCAGGGTGAGAAGGTGAGACCGGACACAGCTTTGCCCTTCTCCTGCAACTATGACAGATCGATGTTTGGCCTTTGTTATGTTATCACGAATTAAGTCAAGTCTGTCATCACTTGTCACAGCAGTTTTATTCATATACACAGTATACAGTGCTGATATCAGCTGTTTCAGAAGTGTTCCTGGACTTAATCCTTCATGATTATCTTAAACAATATAATGGATCATCAAGCAAATAGCTCAGATTAAGCTATGAAATAAGTATTTACAACCAACTGATTTGTCTGCTGACCCGATTGTTTTCCTGTCCCCCTCTGGTTTTAGGGTGAGGGTGGTGCCCCTGGAGTCTCTGGAGCTAGTGGACCTCGTGGTTCTCCTGTAAGCGCTGCTCCCAGCACACACCTAGCTTCAGACTAAAAACCTAAACAAGTGAAACTTTATTTAATTTCGACACACTTACGTCTGAATGACCCCAAAACTTCTTCCATTATTTCTCAGGGTGAGCGCGGAGAGGGTGGACCTTCAGGACCCGCCGGATTCGCTGGACCTCCTGTAAGTCTTTAGATTTCAGGTTTTTCTACCGATGCTTGCAACTGTGTGAAATTACACCTGAGATCAGGAAGCATGTGTTGACTTGTGTTGTCTCTTGACCTCCGACCCCAGGGTACTGATGGTCAGCCTGGTGCCAAGGGAGAGTCTGGTGACAGCGGCCCCAAGGGAGATGGTGGTGCCCCTGGACCCGGTGGACCTGTTGGAGCAGCCGGTCCCCAGGTAGACCCACAAATCAGATGATACTTACTGTTCTTTGCATGTGGTCCCACTTTCCTAATTTATTTAAATCATTTCTGATAAATGATTGGATAGTGGTCCTTCTCTAACCTACAAATGTTCCTGTCAACAGGGACCTTCTGGACCCTCAGGACCTAAAGGTTCTCGTGGTGGTGCTGGATCTCCTGTGAGTATCCCATCGACATTTTAACATTTGGCAAAGTTGCTGATAAAGTTTCATTTGTGATTTAATTTCTGTGTGTGTGTGTGCTTTTAGGGTGCTACTGGTTTCCCTGGACCCGCTGGCAGAGTTGGACCCCCTGGCCCCTCTGTAAGTACCATCACAACCAACACATGATGTTGTCTTCAACCTGTTTGTATATTACCATCAAGGTCTTCAGCACAGTTCGGTTCAATATCTCGACTCCTCTTTCGATTCCAGGGAGTTTCCGGACCCGCTGGACCCGCTGGACCCCTTGGCAAAGATGGAGCAAGAGGAGGCCGTGGTGAGACTGGCCCTGCTGGTCGCCCTGGTGAGGCTGGTTCTTCTGGAGCCGCTGGACTGAATGGAGAGAAGGGATCTGCCGGTTCCGATGGTGCCCCTGTGAGTTGCGGCCGTGACTATGCACTAGATGTTCTGTCAAGGTATTTTCATTTGTGTGCCTGCTCACTGGTCGCTGTGTCTCTTTGTGCAGGGTACCAGTGGTATTCCCGGACCCCAAGGTATTGCTGGTGGTCGCGGTATGGTCGGTCTCCCTGGACAGCGTGGAGAGCGTGGTTTCTCTGGCCTCCCTGGAACATCTGTGAGTACCCTCTGGTTAAAGTGCATCCTATATAGTCTGTGGGCTAAATTACAGCAAAACATAGAATATTGCTAGAATATTTATTGTTTCTTTTGCATTAACACAGCATTGCACACACCGGTATATTCAGCTCATAATTGTATACCACACCTGAGCACATCGTTATTTCTGTCCACATACATGCAGAGTGTTAACCTCTCTTGTGTCTCTTCAGGGTGAGCCTGGTAAGCAGGGACCCTCTGGGCTCCATGGCGAGCGTGGACCCCCTGGACCTTCTGGACCATCTGGACTGTCTGGTTCTACCGGAGAGGCTGGTCGTGAGGTACGCGATATCGATCACAATGAATCAGAGACGTAGAGTTCTCTGACAGGAGAGGCAAAACACGTATTCATTTATTGGCTAAGGATGCACTGTGTTAGCTCGGATACCAAGCAAATGGTTGCTGACCATCGAACCCTGTGATGATTGCTCCTCCACAGGGATCTGCCGGTCACGATGGTGCCTCTGGTCGCGATGGAGTTTCTGGCCCCAAGGTAACCTTCCTCTTCCTCTTTCAATCTTTACCAAATAATATCTGAAAACAAAAGCTTCTGCTTGAGTCCTGCATAAACATTACTGTTAGCTTTAAGCCGCCTAGCATTGTGTGACTGGAGGTTTGCTCCCCCTGTAGGGAGACCGTGGAGAGTCTGGTAATGCTGGATCCCCTGGAGCCCCTGGTGCTCCTGGAGCTCCCGGAGCTTTCGGCCCCTCTGGCAAGAATGGAGACCGTGGAGAGTCTGTAAGTTCAACTTGACACCACTGAAACAAATGTGAAATTGTACATTTGGAACCTGACTGAGAGATAACTTCCCACTCGCTCTCTCTTTCCTCCAGGGTGCCGCTGGTCCTGCTGGTCCTTCTGGTCCCGCTGGTGTCCGTGGACCTGCTGTACGTTCATTTCTACACAATATGCATCATTTACAGATATTGGCCTCATTTTTTAAATAATGCAGAGCCTGAGATGGCACCTTGACCTCCTGTTGTCTCTGTTCAGGGCCTGCTGGTCCAAGGGAGACAGAGGAGAGGCTGGTGATGCTGGAGATAGAGGCCACAAGGGACACAGAGGATTCACCGGTATGCAAGGTCTGCCCGGTACCGCTGTAAGTAACTGTTTCCAAAATTACACAGTAGCAAAAAAAAAAGTTTGTAGATTTCAGAAACAGATATTTGATGTTGATGTCTTCATCTGGTTGTAGGGAACTAGTGGAGAGAGAGGACCCGCCGGTACCTCTGGACCCGCTGGACCCAGAGTAAGTACAACTAGTGCAACATTTCTCACACTAATAAAACATAGTGCATGATAATCAGGACAATATAAAAATGACCAGCTTGATTTAATCAATTGATGTTTTCTCTTCACTTGCTCATCATATTGCTTTTACTCCATAGGGACCTGCTGGATCTAATGGTTCCCCTGGTAAGGATGGCATGAACGGTCTGCCCGGACCCATCGGACCCCCTGGACCTCGTGGTCGCAATGGAGAGATGGGACCTGCTGTAAGTTGCACTGCTGTCTTTATTATATCCACAGATTTGTAAAATGTTACACTTTGAAAGTAGCTGCAGCTTGTAAACCCCCTGGTGCCTCCAAACAGGGTCCTCCCGGACCTCCAGGCCCTGCCGGACCCCCTGGTTCTCCTGGTGGCGGATTCGACTTCATCAGCCAGCCATCTCAGGAGAAGGCCCCCGATCCCTTCCGTGGAGGCGGATACCGCGCTGACGACCCCAAAATGATGCAAGATCGCGACATGGAGGTTGACACCACCCTCAAGACCCTGAGTCAGAAGGTCGAGAACATCCGCAGCCCCGACGGTACCCAGAAGAGCCCCGCCCGCATGTGCCGTGACCTGAGAATGTGCCACCCTGAGTGGAAGAGCGGTAAGTGCATGGCAGGGACCTTTAGATAAAGTATAACATGAGGATAAGATCTGACTCACAATGTTTAATGTCTCTCTGTTACAGGCTCTTTCTGGGTCGATCCCAACCAGGGCTCTCCTCTGGATGCCATCAAGGTCCACTGCAACATGGAGACTGGAGAGACCTGCGTCTACCCCAGCGAGTCCACCGTCCCCATGAAGAACTGGTACAACAGCAAGAACATCAGAGAGAAGAAGCACGTCTGGTTCAGCGAGGCCATGACCGGTGGATACCAGGTGAGGAGATCGAGGAAAAGAGAAAAGAGTCAAAAACCTTCCAGAAATCATCCTCATAGTTACTGATGCTTTCCTCTCTTTCCTCCTCTCTGCAGTTCCAGTATGGCACCGATGGAGCTGATACCGAGGATGTCAGCATCCAGATGACCTTCATGCGCTTGATGTCCAACCAAGCCTCTCAGAACGTCACATACCACTGCAAGAACACCATCGCCTACATGGACGCCGCCACCGGCAACCTGAAGAAGGCTCTCCTCCTCCAGGGCTCCAACGACGTCGAGATCAGAGCCGAGGGCAACAGCCGCTTCACATACAGCGTCAGCGAGGATGGCTGCACGGTGAGTTCCTCCAGGACAGATTTTCGCTCCTTGTAGCACTTGTGCACAGGTAATCAGAGCTGATTCTAACCTTCTCTCCTCCTCTTCCTCTCCACAGACACACACTGGCTCATGGGGCAAGACAGTCATCGACTACAAGACATCAAAAACATCCCGCCTGCCCATCATTGACATTGCTCCTATGGATGTTGGTGCACCTGATCAGGAATTTGGCGTCGAAGTTGGCCCCGTTTGCTTCTTGTAAAAAAAGAAAGAAATATGGACATGACATTGTTGTTTTTTTTTCTAGCGGTCATCTCTAAATCCTTTTTTCTATGCATTCAAAACTCATTCGGCTGCCATTGGTCCACATGCTTAAAACCACTCTACTGAAGACGGTGTTACTCCAACTGAAACCAACCACAAGGACACTTTAAAAAGAATCGTTTGTTTCCACTGGCAACAAGAATATAATATATACTTGTGTAAAATGTCCCCCTGGAGATTGAGAAAAAAAAAAAAAGATCCACATGCAATGAAACACAGGTGACTTTTGCCATTTTCTACCACTGCGGAAGGACATTGAAAACAACAAGTGATATGTACCATTTTTCTGGTGTTAAATAAATTGTAAAAAGTGTGAAGTGTCTCCTTGTTCTAAATTCACGAAAGAGAAACACCCGAAAGACAAAGAAGCTTCATCACAATGTGTAGATGGCTACCTCATAACAAGAAGTCACCCCCCCGTGTTTTGTTTTTTTCTTAAACGAAAAGGGTATATTTTACACAACAAGTATTCAAGGGAGTAGAAAACATTCAAAGGTGCTATTACTAAATCAAAGAGGTCCAGTTATTGGTGTTTGATGGTGAAACTAAAAGCCGTCAATACTGTAATCTCTGCCACTAATGCCTGCAGAACCTTTGGTGCTACTAAATTGATTTGTTGTCTATGCAATGCAATTGTTTTCTTCTTAAGTGTTGGTTTGACGACAGCGGTCGATGCAGATGTTACGCATGCAAAAAAATCATGTCTCTGTAGATACAACAGAAGCAAGTGACTGGTTCAAATCTCATTTCCCTGCCCGTGTTTTTCAGTGTTGATCCTTTTTCTGTCTGTTTGCCCCTGTGGAAAAAAACAAAAACCAACCTCCTCTTCACTAAAAGAAATATCAGCACACATCATCCCACCCTGTTGTTTATGTTGTTTGTTGATGTCATTTTTTTCCGCCAAGGGTTTCTAAAAAAAAAGAAATTTGAAGCAGACCCACTTTTCATGGTTTAAAAGAGAGATTCTGTACTTATTTTGTACATGTATAATAAATCGAGATGTTTTTAATTATTTTGGGTGCTCAAATAAAGCATGTGAAGTGGTCTACTCAGTGGCGGAGTTTTCACTGTCCAGTTTGGCAAAACAATCAGGCTTTGTACACTTTGAAAGGGAAGACGGTGCATGTTCCGGCTCGGAAGCAAAGTAGAAATCAACTGTTCCACAGCAGTTGCACTGAACGTGTTTCTAATGAGCAGCAGTGAAAACGAGGCCAATATCCAATCAGGCTTTTTCCCATCCGCTCGACACTCACAAAAGGAACGAATTACAGCTAAAATTGTTCATTGGTCACATAAACTAGGGAAACGAATTTGCATGGAAATAAATGTTCACCTTTAACAGGAGGGAAGATGTGTGTGTTAAACTCCACACGGAAATAACAGAGGAACTACACCAGCGACCTCTTCTGGACTCCCAGTGCAACAACAGCAACTTTAAGTCAACACTGAACCAAACAGGATCAGAAACCCTGCTGCTGCGCTGAAGGTTTTCAACCTTTAACTTTCAACCTTTGACCTTCACCCAACGGCAAAAGTGGAAAATGTAAAAGAAGCTGGGGAAAGACTGAGGAGGTGTAAAGAGTCGTTCTTTTCCAGGAGTCGTCCGGGTCTTCAGTTCTCAGGCAGAGAATCTTCACAGATGTGTTTATTTCTTATGACACCTCTTGTTCATCGGAGGGGTCCTGACCCTTCATTGAGAACCACTTGGTTCGGCCCACATCCCACTTCCTGTTTTACCAGATCTGGGCCACAAGTGAGTTAAGGCAATACCGCAGGTCAACCAGAGGTGCCAGAGGTGGCCCGCATTTGGTTTGTGCCATTTGGACCATTTGGACCATATTCACCATCCACCACATGGCCCACTCTAGTGCCCAGAGCACTGCATGTTTACCAAAAACAACCCACATCTGTTTTGGTGTTTTTGAGCCAAATTTGCTATTTGACAAGTGGGCCACTTTAAACTCACATCCATCTTGTCTGGGCCACAAGACGACCAGAAGGGCCTCTTCACTGCCTCAAGTGGCCCACATCCGTTTGCTCTTTGGCTTGTGATTAACACAAATCCATTCATCATCTATTCCAATTAGCCTAAGCCCCAATCTGCACTGTGGGAGAACCACTCACACATACATTTAAATGCGAGTTGAGGCTGACAGGGTCTGCCACACCTCCTCAGAATCAACAACTCCTGAATCCCATCAGGTCGTCAGTGGAGCAGCACATACACTTCCTCAGTCGCTAAATACTTTGGACTCAAACTCTTAACGAGCGTCCTCGGCCTTCTACCACGTTACTTCCTGTGTCTCCCAAACATTAAAAGTAGGACGTGCTATTGAGCCTGGTGAAGTAATTATGTGTTTGTATACACTGTGTAATGTGTAAACTCCTCCTGTAGTGAGGAGCTGTGTGAGGCATCTGTACAACGGCGGCTGTGGATGTTAATCTTCTAAAAAAGGTCCGATTACAAGTGATGGAACAATGACTGAGTAAATGAGGCTTTTGATCTTTTTTTATTAGTAATGAAACAGGGGGAAATAACGAAAACCGCACACTTCATCTATTTAAATGGAGGCAAAGAAGAAAAAACACATTTCTCACAGCAAAAATCTAGATCTGTGGCAGCAAACTGGTGCATGAACGACACGTTCTGTCCTTTTCCTTATTATCTGCAAAAGAAAAGAAACGAAAAGGCTTTGAATCATCAGTAATGAAGAATGGGAGGAAGTCCGATGAGTGTGTTTACCTGGGCAGCGTGTCGCAGTAGGGGTCACTATACAGACAGGGGAGGGAAAACAAATGTGTGTTAGTTAATCAGCTGATTTCTCTGAGGGAAAGTGACAGCAGTAATCAAAGTGGGGGAGTCAGTGGGTGAGGGTCTTACTGCTGGGCCATGATGAGGGGGATGGTGGGGCTGTCGGACTGCAGGGACGGAGAGGCCCTCTCCCCGGTGCGGCTGTTGAACATGGGCAGCGTGGACAGAGGGGGAGAGACGCCGCGGCTCCCCGACATGTTCCTCAGCTCGTCGGTGTTGCCGTGAATGGTGTGGTGGTGGTACAGCTGGATCCTGCACCAAACAGAGGATCACACGCTGTGAGGTGTGTTTTCTAAAGGCTTCACGGGAGTTTATATCGTTTATTGTACATTATTAGTTTTATAAGAGACTCAAACTGTGATTCTGAAAGTTTGGGTGGTTTTGTTTACCATGAGAATGACTGAAAACATCACATGTCAGAGTGTAAATCACCTCATGTGCTTTTTACTTAAGTACTTAACTACAGCTTTGAGGTACTTTACCTGAGTACTGCTTTGTTTTTGTTACGTTTTACTGTGTCGCTACTTCATAAAATTGCAGAATATTCGAATATTTCTACTCTGACAACTAACTAATTAGTTATTTTCAGATAATCCATCCATCAATTATCAATATTGCTCATTTTTCGAGGGTCTCATCAATTTAGTGGAGTAAATAGGATATTTCCCTTTAATCAAAGTACCTTAAAATTTTACTTATGAACAGTTCTTAAGTAAATGTACTTAGTTACATTCCCCACTGCAAAAAAAAAAGTCTAGTAACAGCAAGTGTATGAAAACAATGAAAAGGTAATTGTACTCACTGGTTCGTCCTTGCATTCCTCTTTTCACTGAAATAAAAACAAAAGAATAACATGTCTAAGTTCACTGGGATCAATGGAGAGTTTAGAAAGTCTCTCCCTGTAGTGGGGGGGGGGGGTGGGGGGTGGAGGTAAGATATACGATACATACACTCCCTCTCGTCGGCCGTACATGATGTAGGCGAGCAGCAGACACAGGATGATGGCGAGGATCAGAGGAACGATCACCGTCACCAGGTAGTCCGGGAAAAAGTCTCTGCTCGGGGGGGACTCGGGAGGAATGAAGTCCCCTGCGGCCTCCAGGATCCCGGAGCCGATGGTGGGAGCAGGAGGAGCCGGCTCCTGCTTCGTCAGATCAAACTGCAGAGGAGGAGGAGGAGGAGGAGGAGAGAGGGGGGGAGAGAGAGGAAGAAAGATGAGAGAGGAGAAGAGAAGAAGGAGAGAGGAGGAGAGAGGAGGAAAGTGTGTAAAAAGTCACTAACTGCTTTAAATCTTATATTATTATATTTAGAGAAATTACTTTTGCATATAACTTTTCCACATCTTCATTTAAGACATTGAAGTAATCTTGTGTTTTATATTTTCATTCGTTACAAGTGTGCGGATGTGGTTTGTCTCACCAGCTCCATCTTGCACCAGCTGATGCAGTTGCTGGGAATGCTGCAGAAGTTGCAGCCTCCGGGGATCTTGACCTTGGCCCCCGACGAGCACTGCCTCTGGTACTCGGGGGTCAGGGCCCTCAGGAGACAGTCTGAGAAATACTGTTCGGACCCCACCTTCACATACACACTGACACAGAGAGGCGGGGCTTTAAAACCAACGCACATTTCAGTCCACACACACTGAGGCTGCAGGAATGTGTGGGTCTACCCTTCGAAGTGTCCGGCGAGCGGGAGGGGAACTCTGCCTCCTCGGTCCAGAGCGTTGGTCATGTTCAGGATCTCCAAGGCCTCAGTGTCCCACAGCTTCTGCAGATCCTGCTGTATCTCATCCTGGACAGGAGAGGGCAGCACCTTCTCAATCTCCCTCAGCTTGATGAAGAATTCAGCTTGGTAAGGCAGAAGCTTCTCTGAGCCGGACATGAGAATATACAAATATATATATATATATATATAAAAACCATTCATAATCACCAGTACAGTTTATTATACATCTATGATATGATTTAAATACCTGCAACGATTTTGATGACTAATATTTGTCTGGTAGTTTCATAGCTCCGCTTGTTGACGGCGTAGATCTGTCAGAGAAGACATAACAGATCAACAGATTTAATCTTTTCATATAATGATATCTGACATAGCAATATTTACAATTATCAGTACTTACTATTGTTATTTATTCTCTACTTCTGTATTAGTTCTTATTTTTCCTATATTTCCCAGAAAACCTTTACCCCCTGGAGTCCTCTGTGATTATGTTTTATAGATGGTTTCATATAATTCATAACTTCACACCATAAACAAGTAACTTTAAGTGTTAAACTTTCCATGAAAAAGGCCCAAAATGAGTTGGAATAAAGACAAAATGTCTCGTAGAACCTTGGACTGTTCAATAATAACTGTTTTAGTGACTGTGACGATAGAGATTTTGTGCATTTCTTGTCTTTTTCGTGTCTTTTTTTTAGGTTTGAAGCAGATTTGTACAAAAGAAACGAGACGTTAGATTTATAGCTTTGAGTTTGTGCTGCAAAAGAATCTCATGCATGAGATGAGAAACAGTTTAAAAGCTTTTGATCATGTCAAGTCAGTGAAAATGAACTGAAGTCTGAAGAGGGTAAAGGGTCGAGTTCTAGGAACAGCTGTAAACTGGGGCTACATGTAAATGGAGCAGTGGTGGTTTTCAAGTTGTAATAAAATCTGTTTCAGACTAAAGTGACACCAAATTTGTGTTTCTCTTCTTCTTCTTCTTAAAGATCAGTTTCTTGCTGAATTATTAATGAAACAGAGAAATTCAAGCCTTTGTCTCTGAGGGTTTGAAGAAGAAACCTGACGTTTTCCACTGATGTTTCAGATTCTCCTTCATTTCAGCTGCAGTAGAATCTTATGTTGGAGTCGTTTACAGGAAAAATCAATATGTCAGAATGCAATTTAAATAAGGTCAGAGGTCGAGGTTGGGGTGAGGATTTTTAGGGACAGATGCTGATACTGAAGGGAAGTAAAAAAATTCTTATACCGATATATTGGCTGATAAATGTATTATTATTACTCAACCCTTATGACAAAGACATTATTGATACAGTTTAACCATAAACTTGATCATAAATATGTATAAATGAAAAGAAAACACAATTTAACCAAATATAAAGAACCTGAACTAAGAAAACAAGAAGTAAACATATTTAAATTGTACATTTTTCTACATAGTTTATTACAGTAACTAGACAGTATCACGTGTTTCCTGGTTGTGCACCTCTTAGTTGACATCATACCTCGATTATGCTTTTCCCCGGAGACGTTGGCGTGCCGTACAGGAAGCCGTTATCGTAGGGATGCCTCTGGGTGAAGCGCAGCCACTCTGGGAGGTCGGGGTAGTTCTGCCTGTTGCACTTAAAAATCATGGGGTCATCATATAAGTACCCGGCTTCATACCACACACACAGAGAGAGAGGGGGGGAGGAGCAGAGAAATAAACACACACAATAAGAACAATTGCACAGTTTAATTTAGTCGAACGGGTGAGCTTCATGACTCAGGGTCTCACCGTAGAGTTTGGACAAAGGTTCAAAGTCGTTCTGGAAAGTTTCTCTCATCAGCTCGTGTGTGAAAAACTTCCCAACAGGAATGGTGAATTTGATCTCTGCCCCGGCCCCAAACAAACTGACGGCACAAACTGGGAGGACGAGGTAGGGAAAAAAAAGAGCACAGAGGTGAATCTGAAAGTTCACAAAGTTTAACTTGACTTTAAACAGTTAAAGACCCCCCCCCCCCCCCCCCCCCCCCCCCCCCCCCCTTGATGTTGGAGTGTTAACAGTTGGGCCTTTGATCCTTCCCAGCTGACATCATGTTTACACTTAAAAAACCTGATCTGAGCCTACAGCCGGATGGAGGCCTGCTCGCTGTCGTGTTGTCTCGTGAAGTGGAATAAGTGTAGAAATAAACTTGCCTGTGAAGAAGAGGACCCAGCTCCTGCAGCCTGCCATCTTGTTTGTGGTTTTTGATTGACAGGGGCAAGCGGAGAGGGGCTTGGTCTCAGCCAGCGACGCGTCAGCTCTATTTATACTTCACTCACCTATAATAACATCCGGACGGCGTCAGTGTGAAATGTGGAGGGAATCAGAGGCGGGATTATTGCCCCTGGTTATATAGTCAGTTCTTTTTTAAAGCTGGAGGTGAACTGAGATTTGTAAAATTGTATATTTAAAAGATAAAAGAAAATGTGTGTATTTTTTCTGTGTGTATCTTCTATGAAAGAACCCAAACTGCATCTGAAAGAACGGATGAAAGCAGTTTTAAATATTCATACTTCTAGAAAATCATTTGACTTTCTATTTACTGGAAGTGTTAGTTAATGAATAATAAACTTTATTCATACAGCACTTTAAAAAACACAGTTACAAAGAACTTTAAATGGTTTAAACTGGTTTAAAACGTTTCAGGACAAAGGAGGTAAATAAGACAAATAACACAGAAATAAAACGTTAAAATAATAGCAACACAATAATAAGGTAATAAAATATATGTACCGTGATTTATAAAAGGCTTTTTTAAAAACTTATCTTATAAGAAGTGATTTAAAGTTAGTTCTATAAACAGAAAAAAACATTAATTTTATTCATTCAACTCTTTCACTCTGTCAGTTTCCTCCGGTTACACACCATGACTTTCACTGCAGAGCTAGGTGGCGCTGTTGCCTCACTGACAGCAGCTCGGTCTCTGTAGACCTTGTCCCTGCAGTTGTGTCCTTCAGCCTCAGTGAGTCTCTGCTGTCACACAGAATGAGTTCAGTGTGTTGTGGTCCCAGTGTGAGACTCCCAGTGTGTGTCCTTGTGCAGGTGAATCAGTGGAACCAGTATAAAGTCCTGATCAGTGTGAGAGCAGCAGGGGGAAGCTTTGTCTGTGATGATACTCGTGCATGTGTGCATGTGTGCATGCGTGCATGCGTGCATGCGTGCTGACAGACGCAGGACGCAGGAAGCAACAATGTGGCCTGAGAAGAACGGATGTGTTACTGGAGGTTTGACGTGAGGGAAGTTTCGCTGGGTCCTAAGGAGAGTCGGGTTCAGGTCCCCTCAGGTTGGTCTGTCAGATGGAGCCAGATGTGTTTTTCAAATGTGGGAAATTATAATAAGAATAGAATAAAACTTTATTTATATTGCACTTTTCAAAATTAGGTTTAAAAAGTGCTCCACAAACATTGAAACAGAAAAATAACAGAAACAGAGACACAAGAGATATAGGTAAAAGACATATAAACAAATGAGTCTTTAAACAGCTAAAACAGCTCGTCTGATTCCCAGTGGAAGGTTCTTCCATCGTCGTGGAGCCCTCACAGTTTCTATTTGAAATCCTTTCTGAGTGTGACAGGTAGCCACAAACTGTTTATTCTAATCTTTATTGTAAATACTGCTATTTTGTTGATGTGTTCAGTTACAAGCAGCATATTCTGCACTTCTGTCCGTCCTGGGAGAAGGATCCTCACACAAACCCTTTCTCTGAGGTTTCTACGTTTTCTTCCCCTGTTGATTGGGTTTGTTGGTAGTTTGACTCTTGTTGAGGGTCAAGAACAGAAGATGTTGCACCTTGTTAGGATCTATGAGACAACTTGTGATTTGGGAATATGAGCTATACAAGTAAAATTTGATTGATTGATTGAAATTCCGTCTTGAGGGTGCGTTCCAGTCGCAGCTTCCAACTCGGGGGGTCGGTAATTCCCGAGCTCTGTGTATAGGAATGTGGTATTTCTTCTCTTATCTTACCTTACCTTGTCTTGCCTTATTATTTTTAACCTTATCTTATCTCAAAGTAACTTACCATACCTTATTTAACCTTATTATCTTACCTTATCTTCTCTTATCTTACCTTTACTTGTCTTACACTATTAGCCTGTCTTAAATGATCTTACCTTAAATGATCTTGCCTTGCCTTGCCTTACCTTATTATCTTACCTTCAACTTCACTATATTTTACAATTAAACTCGTGCATTCATACATATACACACACAAACACACATATTTACACACTGCTTTTGCAGCTGTTCTTGTCACTATTACTTTTTGCATTTTGTCACAATGTCCCATCATTGCTCCTTTGTTTGTCCCAAACTTTGCACCGTTAAAACATTTCCCCTGTGTGTCATGGATGAAATCTGTCACTGCAACAACACGACATCAGTCATTTCCTGCAGGTGATAAACGAGCGAGTCTCAGTGATGCTGCAGCTGCACACACGGTGGAGGTGGTGGAGGACGGGCGCTAGGACCCGGGGCTCGCTCCTCCATGCAGCAGCAGCTGTGAGCAGCAGCAGCAGCAGCAGAAATCTGCAGCTTCCAGAATGAACCGATCAAAATGATGCTGCCCGGAAAAAGGGATTAAACGTAAGCGATCTGTCGTCAGCTGCGGCAAATCCGCGCTGCTCCACTTCCCCCGGCGCCCAATGGCTGCTTTTTAATGACTAACGCAATTATCTGCTGCAGGTTTTCATTGTGTAGCGGCGGCGAGCGGTGCTAGTGACAGATGCATCGTGCACACTTTCTCCGTAGCGTCGGGACGTGAGTCGCAGCGGATGCAGACAGGGCCTCCTCCTCCTCCTCCTCCTCCGCCTCCTCTAATGCGATCTGTTGTTTTTGTTTCTCTCCATCTGCCGGGCTCGTCTGGCTCCACACAGATTTCACCGCCGGGGGCTCGAGACCGGAGACATGCCGTCCGTGAGCATCCGCTGTGCCGCCTGACCCGACCATGATGAAGACCGAATCCACATCCAAGAGCACCGGCTCTGGCTCCACGCTCCGGAGCCCGTCCCCGCACAGGAACGCGTACGAGGCGGGGATGCAGGCCCTGAAGCCCGTGAAAGACGGCTCCTCCAACGGGGACATGCAGGACGGCCCCCGGGGGCGCAGGTACGGCTCCAACGTGCACCGTATCAAGAACATGTTCCAGCAGATGCAGACCACGGCCCCGGCCGACGCGGAGGCGGAGGACGGCGGCGGCGGCAGCGGCGGCTGCAGGACCCCGGAGAAATCCGTGCGTCTCTCCCTCCCCAGAGCCGGGAGCCTGAACGAGAACGTGGACCACAGCGCGCTCCTGAAGCTCGGGTCCTCCGTGTCCGAGCGCGTCAACAAGTTCGACCCCAAACCGGAGAACGGGCACCAGCGGGCCTCGTCCCCGAGCTACTCCAAGCTGCAGGAGACCCGCCGCATCTTCGAGCAGCAGCAGCAGGAGAAGCTGGCCACCACCCGGGTCCTGCTGAAGACCGACAAGGCCTCGGGCTTCCAGGACGGCCGGCTGGACGTGATGGCTCGTTTCAACGGCAGCACCGAGTCCCTGGACAGCCTGGACACCAGCGAGGCCGTGTCCCCCACCGTCAGCCAGCTCAGTGCCGTGTTCGAGCGGGCCGCCGAGCTCCGGAACAACCTCCACCGCCTCTCCTCCACCCCGCCGCTGCCCTCCCGAGGGGTCAGCGCCAAGGTGGGTGTGCTGAACTCCAAAATAATCACAAAGAGAGTCAGTGCCTTTGCAGCAGCAGGCGGCCCGGACGAGGATGTGGGCTATCAGAGGGACCAAGAGGGGCCTCCGAGGGCCCCCAGGGGGAGGATGCCTGCCCCGTCCGAGGGCATCAATGGGGGCCAGAGTGTTGGCCGAAGCTCCCCAAATTCTGAGCGTCCCCTGGGTGTGGGAGAGGAGAGAGGACGCACTGTATCAGACGCAGGTGCCGAGGTCAAACTCTCGGAGTCCTCCAGCTCGACACTGCATGCCGGCATCCGCATCTCCGTGGAGAACGGAGAAGACCTGCTGGGAGGCGAGCTGCTGAGGCAGGAGCGGGAGAAGGATGCTGAGGAGGACAGGACTCTGAGGGACGACCGGTCGGGCCTGGACTCTTTGGATATCAGCACCTACAGCGCGGTGGGGGAGGACGGGGAAGTGGACGAGGAGGAGGAGGAGGAAGAAGAGGAGGAGGAGGAGGAGGTAGACGACAGCTACGACCCGGAGTCCAGCTGTGTGGAGATTACTGGGCTGCCTGCGGAGGAGAGCCCCCCCACGTCCAGGAAGATCCGCTTCAGCACAGACGCCATCAAGGTGAGGACACATGATCCGCAAACACAACAAATTAACAGTTCTGATTCCAGGTTATGAAGATGAGGAGGTGAGACTCTCCCTCCTCTGAGGCTGAGGAGCTGAATCCTGGTGGTCTTCTCTCTCTCTCCTCCTGTGTTTTGAAAGGTTGAACTTGACCTCAGAGTTCATCCACCGGCGGCTCAGTCGCAGTCTTCTCCGTCAGCTGTTTTAATGAACTCACTCAGCATCTGTGCCGGTGTCACAATGATGCTGACGTTTTTGGTTTGTCACCCTTGTTCCAACGCGGGGGGCCAGTGCACACCACTAAAACACCCCCACCCCACCCCTCCCTCGCCAGTGTCCCCAGCTGCCAGCGGATGGTCGTGCATTCCTGCTGTGCAGCTGACACGGGCCCCTAAAGAGCTGCGATGTAGATACTTATCTGGAGCTGCTTCTGTAAATAATTGCCTGGTGGGGGGTGCCGAGAGAGGAGGAGAAGGAGGAGGAGGAGGAGGAACAAAAAAAAGGGCCTGGATAATTAGCCCTGTTTTTAGAGGAGTGGATAGTGGACAGTGGATGATGAGCTGAATGAGTAATGGAGTGTTATTTGTGTGTGAGCGAGAAATCTCCTCTTGGACCAGTGAGATGGGAGAGGAGGAGGAGGAGGAGGAGAGGAAAGGAGGAGGTAGAGTTGATTTAAAGTGTCTCTGTGTGTCTGTGGGTGGTGTAATGATCCGGAGAGGAGCATCGGATCCTCTGCAGCTCAGACTCGCTGCTCTGCCTCGAGGTCTGAGGCAGCTGAAGTGAGCCCTGACACTGAACATCTCACACACACACACACACACACACACACACACACACACACACACACACACACACACACACACACACACACACACACACACACACACACACACACACACACACACACACACACACACACACACACACACACACACACACACACACACACACACCACACACACACACACACACACACACACACACACACACACACACATTCCCTCACACAGAAACCATCCCAGTGACAAAGGGCTCCTGTCCCGTATCACGACCAGTCAAGTTGAAAGTTGCTCTCTTCTCCTGGCTGCACATTGGCTCTGCAGCGCCTCCACACAGCGCCAGAGCCTGAAATCCATACATGAGCTTAAGGTCTGTGAAGGAGACCTGAGCAATTTTGTAGAACGATGGTTAATATTTGAACAGGCAAATGAACGCACCCCCACCTTCAGGGGTCCTTCAGAAGTTCCACCTTACACATTCCTAAGCTGTGTCAGGAGCCGCATCCTTCGGCGGACGCGTTCTACGAAACAGACGTCAGCTTCATAGATCGCATCGGCC
This sequence comes from Reinhardtius hippoglossoides, assembly GCA_006182925.3. NCBI lineage: Eukaryota > Metazoa > Chordata > Actinopteri > Pleuronectiformes > Pleuronectidae > Reinhardtius > Reinhardtius hippoglossoides. The sequence goes on along the minus strand of CM031690.1, from coordinate 3,791,070 downwards.
GAAACGCAATGATAACAACTGGTCTTCAGTTGGTCCTGCCCTTGCAGCCGTCGCCTAGCAACAGAGCTACGGACGACAAAGTTGTTTGGTTGATCAAAAACTCTGGAAAGATGTTTTATCACGTGTATTGTTAGCTGTTCACTTGAGTACTTTCGTATAAAAATGAATTTGAATGAAGTGCAATGTATCATGGGATATTTTGGGCCTGGGGGAGCCTTCGTTGCTCGGGGGGGGAGGATGCATTTGTGGGAGCCTTCGAATTGGAACAGTCTAGTCTCGCAGATGCTAGTTCTTCAAACGCAGCCTACAAAGGATGCGCCTCCCGAATTAGAATAGAGACACAGCTATTGATGAGCATTGCCATGGCAACAGTACCAACAAATGGGGCAATGCGAGTGTCTGTCCAGAGTTATCATCATAGACTGTAAATAAAGATGGACGACATCTGACTGCTCACCGAAAGTAAAGCCCAATGCATCTTGATCCCCTTCTTCTTGATGCTTATAAAATGGGGTGAAGCTTGATTGACAGCTGAGACTGGCTCGTGATTGGCCGGGCGTGCGTCAGCCAATGTCAATGGTCACGTTATCTCTAGTAACTTCAACGGGAATTGTAACTTGCGTTCTACTGCAGTCACTGACATCGGGAGCAATCACAATCGTGTAGTTGTGTTCTTCGTGGGTGAAACGGAGAGTAGCAACTGTTTCCAGCAGCGTGTTCTGGGCGTGAGCATGAGCGCCCCCTGTTGCTGACTTGTTTGAATAGTGCGGCTCGCTCTGAGGAGACACTTTTCCCCCGTTTCCCGCTGACGAAGCTTTTGGTTGTGAAAGTAAAAGTCGTTTTGGTCCCAGCGCTGCAAGAAATGTCCCAATCGAGCAGCTAGGAGGAGGAAGGCGGAGGTGACAAGACCACGTAAACACAGACGTAAACAATGAGAACAAATTAGCTTTGCAAATGTATTTTATTCTGAGGAAGGAAATTCATTAAACTGTTGTCGAGACATCAATGATGCACGAGAAACACTGGCTGTAAACATATCTGCACAAGGAAAGTAAGGAAACGATAATAGCTTTACAAATACGTTCTTTTTAAACTTCCATTCAAAAACAAGAAATGCAGCTTTAAAGCAAATGAGAAATAAAAATAAAAAAAACTCCAATACTTGTGTTGAGCTTCTGTTGAGCTCTAATATCCACACAATGATCTTTACCCCCCCCCCCCCCCCCCACACCCGTGCTGAAAATCCTCATAAATCCCATATTACTCACTCCGGAGCTTTAGTGTCTCCGTCATTGTGAGTTTAAAGCGGGAGAAAATGAGAAAACAGCCGTTTCATCCTCACGAGATCGAGGATGGAGCAGGAGGAAGCTTTTATTTGTGCTGCGATAAAGAAGTCAAATCTCAGGCTTGGATTTAACAAAAAAAAAGAAAAAAAAAGCAGAACTTGTTTGTGACCCTGCTGCCGTCACCAGAGAACAACCTCCCGCCGCGTCCTTTCACACTGTATCATTGTGGCCTTTGTTATGGAGATTGATGCAGGGGTGGGTGAGAGTAAAAGCGAGAGGAGGGGGAGCGAGGTCAAATGGGAGGGGCGTCATTATGCAGCTCAAATGTCATGCGACTGTATAACGGCTCTGTCGCTCTGAAGTCACGGTGTCAGCTCCAAACAGGAAGTGGCCATGTATGCCGGTGCATATTTCCCCCTCAGCTCTTGGCCCTTGTTGTGGCGGTGGCGGTTGGACGTCTTGGGCACATGTCTGTCTCTGTGAACGCTCGTCTCTGTCTCTACGCTCGTCGTCTCAAGCCGGCAAAAAATAGCATCTCTGCTCCGGGTAGAGTTCACACTCGGGCCTTTGTGTGTTTCCTCCTGTCTCGCTCCCTTCTTCTCTCCCTTCTCGCTCTTTGTCACCAGTCTCCTACTGTTAGTAAAAATAGCAGCATTGTTATCGCCGCTCAGGGCCGCCGCCTCCCCCGTCCAACGCAGGAAGCCGTCTTATTTATTTTCTGTTTGTTATGGCTTCCTTCTCTAATCACTCGGTATCTGTGTGTGGTTAAGTTCATGTTGTGGTCCCCTGGCATGTGGGGATTTATTTTTTTAGTATTTATCGTATTGTGCTGCTGGTGGAGAGAGGTTTTTGTCGAAAAAGATGAAATAGATAATCTCCCCTGGATTGACACTGTGTTCCCTCCAAACCAGAAATAATCTGATTTATTTTTCGTGCACCTTAATCACCTCGCTCTCACTCTTTGCCTACTCTCACACTCCCCTCAATCAACACCACAACACAGACACACACACAGACACACACACACCTGGGTTTCTGCTGCCTACGCGCCTCTGAGCAGCCGCCCCGCCAGTCGGCTCAAAGAACACCTATGATTTTCTTTCACACTGTATCATTACCACAAACCATCACCGTTCTTATATCATGATAAACTGAGGGTGTTGAAATCTGACAAACACACAGCGAGGAGGAATTGCTGTGAGTACCCATAATGCAACCTTTTGGATGTTCGGTGTTTGCCGCTGGGGTCAGCCGGTGAGCGACGGCCCCCGGGGGGAGAGGTGATGCATCACCATATGTCAGAGTTATCCTCAAACCGTCTATTACTTAGACTCGGAGGCGTTTCGTCCAGTGCATTAGTCGCAGCCAGGAGGGGTGGGAGAGCAGACGGATTATCAGCCAGGTCGCTGTGCCCCACTTCCAGCCCGGCAGTGGTGCTGGTGGCGGTGGGCTGCGAGCATTTTAGCGCGATGTGCCCACGTTCGCTCAGTTTACTGCGACAAGCCCGTTATGCAATGTCTCGCTCGTTATGTCTGAGTGCTGGTTTCATCTCATCCAACCTGCCCTCGACTTGATGAGCTTTCAAAGAAACGCTGGTGGCAGTGAGTTTTCGAAGACTTTACATCTTCTATGGTTAAGATACTTTTTGACTCCCAAGGGAGAAATTAAGAGATAAGACTGATGCTTTTCTATATTTTTCTTACTGCAAAGCGATCAAGACTTGTTTGAAGATACTTTCCCCCATTGATTTGATGCAGCTGCAATGTTATCCAGTGCAGCGCTATCTCACTAGACTAAATATTTGGATATTTTAGAGATATTATTTAGATTATGATGTTTACATGAGTTGCTAATACAATATGCCATTCATATTCCCATTTGCATCTTATGTAGTCTGATTATGACTCGTGTCAACATTACATCCTGCTTCTTATTTACACTCAAACCCAGCCTCTGTGTTGTCAAGCGGTTGGTAACTGTGGCACAGAGGAATAACACAACACTGTCGGTAAAGTGTTTGATTTTTTCATTTTGCAGCGACACAGGGGGATGTACGTAGAAAGACGGGAAAACAAATATATGCGAAAATAAAACTGCAGAAAGTCCCTAGATCAGTTTATGTGACTATGAAATGCCTCTGTCAAGGCCGAGCAATGATTGTAGTTGTGATCTGATGGTTTAACTTATTCATGTGTTTATTCGTTTTATACATAGTAAGGTGTCCTTGGGAATGTAGAAAGGCGCCGGGGAATAAAATGTATTATTATAATTAACCTCAATTATTCATATGTATAGAAAATAATGTAGTAGTTAGTTGACTAGCAAATATAATGAAGTATAATACAAATTACACAAATAGTACTAGTATATCTAGATAAATGTTCATACAGTGATGTGTGCAGTGTAGTAATCACGTCGTTGTAAAGTCTCTATCATCCAGATACAATACTGCTATTGAGTCGTCTGTGGCTGACCTTATTCTCTTGCTGTCATGTCTGTCCCCGGAGTCAGCGCTAAGCCTAAATACGACTGCTGACCACACACTGTCCTGCCAAAATGGATGAACTCTGGTGCCATGCAGCCATTACGATGACAAGCCCACTATATCCATTTTGTTGGCCGGGGGAGAGCGGCCCAGCGCGGCGGCGGCGGTGGCCACGAGGGGACACGCATCCTTATTTTCTATCTGCGTGTCGTACATCTGGAATCTGGATTAACCCCCAATTTAGGAGGATTTAGAAGCAATAACCTGCCACTTCTGGACATGTTTGACCCGTGGTCGTTTGGGAAAGCAATTAATGGGGGTGTCATTTGGGCCGTTAAGAGGAGAAGTGCTTCTTTTGGTTTGCATACGTCCAACCAAACAGCAGGAGCAGCCATTTCCCAGAGCTCACGTCATGCTCGGTGATCACCTTAAAACACTGCAGCGTTTTTAAAGCAGAAGTGGAGACCGGCTGAAACAATTGCAAGAATAGAATGGGGAATAGAATGGGTAATAAAAAGTGGTGGAAAGTTGGGTGTTGTGGGGAGACTCAGCGGAAAGGAGCTATTTCTGTTGGGAAAAAAAACCCAATGGCACCACCCCCACACTTCCTATAGGCTGAATCCAAAATAAGAGAGTGCAGAGGGAAAGAAACATAGAAACATGGCGGTTGACATGCTGCTGTGGGCGGTGGGGTGCGGTGAGGTTTTTTTTGGGGGGGGGTTAAAGCACCACAGTGTTACATCACACTGTAGCCAGAGGTCCATCAACATGCAACCAGGCCTCCTGGTTATAGAGCTCCGCTGCAGCTCTATAATTTAGCCATCGCCTGTCGCGGCAGCTGCATTGTAAAGTGTTAGCTGTCACATGTCGGTTGTGTATTATACACTTTGCTGTCCCGAGCGGGCGCCCCCGTTATAGAGGCAAACACAATCTGTTAGCTGGTGCGAGGCTCCAGAGCCGCTCGCCGCTCGCCCAGCTTTTGTAGGACATCCCAGGCGGCTGGAAACGGAGGGAGGGAGGAAGGGAGTTTCCTGGCCATCTGTTAGCTCCTCTGACCTACTATCTGCCACAACTGGAACAGTGTCCGTCTCCACCCCCCCTCCGCCACCCTGCCTTTAATCCCAATGTTTTTCTTCCAAAGATAGCCACCTCGCCGTCCGAGGAGTTCTTCTACTACGCCGCAGGCTAAATGTGAGGTAGAACGTTGCATCACGCCGGGATCCAATTAGTCCGTCTGGCCCCAGAGTCGGATCATTGTCGTCAGGAAGCGAAAGTGTCGGCGAGGCCAAGAGTGTAGCCCGGCCTTCAGCGCGGCACCGGCCTCGAACTCGCTCAAGGCTGCAGGGCACAGCACGCGCCCCCCCCACACTGTTTTTTTCCAGTGCCACGTTAAAACGCAGCAGAGCCTCGCGGTCTGATCCTCTGCAGCGTCGTGGCTGTGGAACGAGGGCACGGGTGCCACCAGCTGTGGCCCCTTGATCTTTAAACCCAAGGAGTGAAGCGGTGCACTGGGGCCACGCAGGCTCGGCGGGCGCTGTTGTTGTTTTATGCTCTTTTACTCAGGATGCAAACAGTGTAGTTTGATGGTCTGTAATCCACATTCTGCTAATCCCTCTAAACACAAAGGTAACCTAAATCAGAAGCCATTAGACGTCAGTGCTGCTGCCGTGCTATCTGTCATCTGCAACGGGGTCAGGGTCATAAACTGTGATTTTAAATCGTGTCAGTGGGGTCGTATTTGCAAGTAATTATTATTTTCATTGTGGATTAATATGTCGATTGTCTTTCTGATTGATTGTACAGTTTGTAAAATGTGACAAGATTAAAGATGAGGGTAAAATGCACATTTCAAGTTAAAGTCTTCAAATCGTTTGTTCTTTCCAACGAAAATCCTCAGATATTTAGTTTCAAATGATATTAATCAGAAATTGGACCTGAATCCACATCTGAGAAGCTTGAAACAGTAATTTGATAATTTAGCATCTTTTAATGCTAAATGGTGGATTTGAAGATGATCAGATAAAACAATAGTTTGGGCTTTCTTGCCTAAAGTTAGACGAGCAGTTTGTTACCTCTGTTGTGTTTGTATAGTTGATATGAAGATGAGACTTAGGCTCCACCCCCTGCTCCTTTAAATAAGGCTTAAAAAATGACAGTTCATAAATCAATGGGAGCTTTAGTTGCCACTAAATATACGTGAGAGTAGTTTTTAAAAATGTATTTAATAGTTTGACCCCAGTCGAACTTTAGAGTACATGTAATATTTAAGCCTCGGTGTGAGAAACATTCGGGCCTCGTCACCACTTGTGTGATCAGACGGTGATGATGAGATGAAAAATATCTTAACCTCTGCTCCTGCGGGTGATGGAGCCTTGAAGAGTAGAAACAGAAGCGTGTACAGTGTTCGATGATGCATGAAAATACAACCACGCTGAATGGCTGGAGAGCGGAGGGGCTGGTTTCCTTTCAAAGCCGCTGTCAGGACTGACAGGCTCTTCACTGTGCGGGTTGCCAGGGAGACGAGGCCCGCGCGACCGGAGGAGTTCGCACCGCGGCTACGAGGTGCGAGCGTTTGTAACGCAGACGGACAAACTGAGCAGCCGAGGCAGCAGCGAGAGAGCAAAGTAAACAGAGAGGAGAGAAAACAAAGTGTTAAAATGTGGCAGCGGAGAGAACAAAGGGATGAGAGGAGAGAAGTGTAGACATAAATAAATAAAGAACGTGTGAGAGAAGAAGAAGAAGAAGAAGGTCCGGCTCTGAATCAGTGAGGCTAGTGGACCGTGCAAGGTGGTGCATGCATAATCACCTCGGAAGAAGTGAGGGCTTTTAAAGATTCAGCCTAGAGTGTGTGTGCGTGTGTGTCTGTGTGTGTGCGCAGCTGCAGAAGGCCTCCATTAGCATGCTGGAGGTGGTTATGTAAACTGTCATGCTGTTCGACCAGAGTGAATGTGGGAAGCCGGGGCCCTGGAAACAGAGGCCTCTCTCTCTCTCTCTCTCTCTCTCTCTCTCTCTCTCTCTCTCTCTCTCTCTCTCTTCTCTCTCGTCTCTCTGTCTCTCTCTCTCTCTCTCTTCATGGGAGCAACTTCAGTGGCTGTGATTGATTTTTTTTTCGCCACAGTGTTTTCGGTGCACATCACCGCTGTGAAGCGATACGGCTCCGAGGCCTCGAGGAAACGCTGCGGCCGCCTCGGTTGAGTTGGTCGATGAATTTCAATTGAATTATGTCTGTATTAACGGCGGCGGTGAGTTATTACCAAACCACGAGTCCAGTTCGTCTCGGCTGAGTCCGACTCCCAGGATTTGGTGTTAATTGAATTTAGTATTAGATTATTGTTTTTTCTGAATACACAATACACAGACTGTCAGGGAAGAACCAATGACCTTTTTGGTACAGATGCTGTTCAGGAGTTGGATCTAGGAAATATTCTTTCATTTCCTTTTAACAATTTGGGTGTGTGTGTGTGTTTTATATAAATCAGGATCTAGTGAATTTAAATGCGGTTTCATGAGGACAGTCTAGTTGCTGGAGCTTTCACTTGTTCAAAACTATTTTAAAAAACATTCTAAACGCCACCAGACTCTCGAGAAGCGGTTTTGTGTCAAGTTGTTCACGTGAGTGCTGAAAAAAACCTCATCGAACTGAAGCTGAATGATAACAAACCTATTTAAAACTAGTTTATATTTGTTTTAGTCAAAGCAGAAAAATATACGTGAGGATTTAAATGTGAACATTCGTGCACAAACAAGATTAATGTGCAATCTACAACATTGTCTGTGTAAATATGTTTTTCCCCTTTCACCTGCTGATCCACACAAGTGATTCAGCGTTTACCAGCTGTGCACAGGAAGTGGAGCGTTCTCTGTTTTCAGTAGCCGTCGCTATATTTGGAAACAACCCAAGAAGAACTGGGTAGTAGAACAAAGCAGAGATAAGTCAGCGTGGCTGCAGAGAAACGAGAGGAAACGCACATTTCATTTTACCGCAGGTTTAACCTTTGCTGGCTGACCTCTCGGCCGTGTGAAAACAAAGCAGTGAGAGTCAGGAGGTACTTTTTGTTGAGGAGAGTTTGACATTATCGGACTTGAACTTTGGAAAATCTCCAGAAAGTTGGGTCCGGACGTTGAAGAACGCAGCTGGAGATTGTCAGGGTCAGAAACATTCACTCAGGGAAATGTCCAGAATACAATACATGTCTGAAAGCAGCGTTACGTTGACAGATATGAGTCTCTGTGTCCAACTCCAAGCAAAGTGCCAGGAAATCCCCAAAACTATGAACAGTACTCGGATGTCTCGGTGACTCAGTCTGACCCGGTGTGTCTGTCTCCTCCTGCAGGTGTTCGCCACCTACCCCAACGAGGATTATGACCGGCGTAACGAAGACGTGGATCCCATGGCGGCGTCTGCCGAGTACGAGCTGGAGAAGAGGGTGGAGAGGCTGGACCTGTTCCCCGCGGAGCTGGAGAAAGGTACTGAACATTATGGCTACTCCTCGCTTTACGGTCCCCTGAGTCTCACATTGTGAAGTGCTATCCGAATGTTGAGTTCAAATTTTATACCCCATACAGTGCATTCATTGTATCCCATAATGCATCGTGAATAGTAGTGTGTAGCACTCAAGCTGAGTGAAAGAAAAAAACCCATGTCTGAATAAAAATAAATTAATCATAAACCCTCAGATGTGACTCAATAAAAGCAGTAGAATAGAGAAAAGCCTCGATTAAAGGACCTGGAGTTTTATTTCTCCATGAGGGGAAATTCTCTCAGTTTATGTGAAGTTTGACGTGACGTGTTTTAACTGTTTTAACGATGACGCACTAACCGGTGCTGAGAAAATGGAAATGTGACTTATTTAAAGTGCCCTTCAGTGTTCACACCCGGCGTCTGTCAGCTATCCTGTTTCCCACAGGGCAAAGACAGTGCAATGGTTTTACCTTCTCCCCAGTGAGCCACACCACCATCATCCCCTTAATGGTGCATTAATATATTTATAGGAAGCTATATTTAGAATGTGTACAGGGCAGATTACACAGGATACCATAGGTTCTATATATATTTATTTTACCCTGTGTGTACTGACTTTGTTAGAATTAATTCAGTCAGGAACAAACAAAGGTACTGGTTAGGACCAAGTCAAATGCTTCAGCGTCGGAACCCTGACCTGCACCTCGCCAAAAATGTAATTACGTGCTGAGGCGACGCAGAGCTCTGATTGGTCCGCTTCGGTAAAGCACTGTTCCTTAGCACTGACGGTGCAGGGAGCTAAATAACAATCTTTCAGCACACGATCTGAAATTAGTCACCAGCCTCAAGTTATTACCAAACATGTTAATCTCGATGGTGATGACACCCACGTGAAGTCACCGCCTCAGACTTGTATTACAGTGTCATTTAACCCCAAACCTGTCAAACGTGGATAACCGTGTGGTAACGGCAGGGCTGGCGTTCCTCGCTCTCTCTTTCAGACGGCGACGGCCTCGGCATCAGCATCATCGGGATGGGTGCAGGGGCTGACATGGGCCTGGAGAAGCTGGGCATCTTCGTCAAGACGGTCACAGACGGAGGAGCAGCACAACGGGATGGCAGGTGTGATGATGATGATGATGATGATGATGATGATGATGACGATGATAAGAATTGTAGTCAAGTGCAAGATCTAGTTAAAGGCTGAAGTAAATACAAATGTTTTCTTTTTAAAGACGTTTACTGAACTAGCTTCTCTGATATCTACCAGCAGTCTGTTCCCATTTTGGTTTGTAAAAATTCACTTTCCTGTAAAAATGAAATGCCCTCGTTCGAACTCTGTGTTCAGCCTTTGCTTTGCACACACACACACACACACACACACACACACACACACACACGTGAACATGAGGTGAGCTATTTCCAGGAGTGGATGCTTCACGGTCTCGTTTTTGTTCTCGCCACCTGCAAACGCGTCTCCCTGCACCGTGCATGAGGACTTATAAATGGAGCTCGGTTTGTGTGGGCGTCTGTATAAAGAGGTTTCACTCGGTTGAATAACAGTTGAACCCCGTGACTGTAAATCCTGAATCTCTCCCTTTGGCGCTCTCCTGCAGGATCCAGGTGAACGATCTGATCGTGGAGGTGGACGGGACCAGTTTGGTTGGAGTCACCCAGACTTTTGCCGCCACTGTACTCAGGAACACCTCAGGAACCGTCAAGTAAGAGCTCCTCCAACCAGTCGTGCTTTCAATGCAACAACACTGATCCACACAAAAACCTCAACACCAGCGTAGCAAACTTTAGTTATATCGTTATTGTGTGTTTTGTGGACTCAAACCCTTCACCCACCCCTCCATCGTCATAGTGGCGAGTAGATAATGAGTGAATTTTTCATTTTTCTGTGAACTATCCCTTTTTAAAGCCGTAGCTGTGACTACATCAACGTCATTTAGTTCCACCGCCGCAGTGACACACAGCATTCTTGCTCAAAGCGGTGGTTTCCTCTCGATATCAACCCAGAGTCGGTCTTTACACGCCGGGCTGACTTCTACCACATCCTGCCCATTCAGACTGTAGATGTGTATCTCTCGTCTCACGGGGTCCTGGTCTTATACCCTTCAGTGTTGAAGAGCTCCTTTTGGACACATTCAGATATTAAGGCCACAGAATAAACACCGCCGGCATCAAAAGTATTGATTTGAAATGCCAGAGGTCTATTTGTAGCCTCTCCCGGCGTTTTGGGCGGAGCGGACTGTTCCCTTTGTGCTGCTTTTGTCAGCGAAGCTCATTCATAATTCAGGGTTTGGTGGTCAGCGCTGTAATTATTAGTGTTGTGTGACTTGTGAAGATCAGAGGCCTCCATAGATGGCTCATCCATTATGGATCCGCTGCAGAGGTGGTGAGAGGTACCACAGGGCTCCGGCCCTATTCATAAAAACGTGAAAAAGAAAAACCATCAGGGAGACGAATAGACAGAAGCAGGAAGTGCGCGGGTGAACATTTAATTACCGCTGGTGCAGCACAAATTGAAAGGCTGCAGCTTAATAACGCGTCTTCATCATGATTCACTGCACTTTCCCCTGCTTTACCGTCTATATATATATATATATATATATATATATATATGATAAAGATTCAGGAAGATGTCGCGTCTATAATGAACCAGAGTTGATTTTAATCGTAGACGAGGCCGAGGACACAGAGACGGCCTTTGTTTACCTCTGAACAGGAAGCTCTGTTCTGCAGTCAGACAGCTCGCACGTTCCTCACTGCATTAACACTCTAAGCAGAATATTATATATGAAAAACCGTGGTCGTCATGTATTATTTATCATGCAACACGCAGTATTATACCATGTACCAGATGTAGGACTTGGCCCTTTGAACATGATTGGGTTTAGTGGCTTATCGGGGATGTTGTTTTAATGGTGATTTAAAAAAATGTTTTAAACCCAGGTTTGTGATCGGGCGAGAGAAACCGGGCGAGCAGAGCGAAGTGGCCCAGCTCATCCAGCAGACCCTGGAGCAGGAGCGCTGGCAGAGGGAGATGATGGAGCAGCGCTACAACCAGTACATGGACGAACAGGAGGTCAGTGCGGACCCCCCCCCCCCCCCCCCCCGCCACTTGCTTGCACACACACACATATTCCTGCAATTGATTCTCAAAAACAGATTCTGGAGATTTTTACAAGACAATAAAAAACAAAACAAAGCAGCTTGACAACAGAACCAGAGGCTTCGCTGAGTCGTGTTAAAGTTTAGGTTTTTTTTTGCGATCGTTGGTTGGCCACACGTGTCCTTGGTTCCCCTTCAGGATTATGAAATGTTACTCTGCACCATTGTGACCAGAAGCGACTCGGTCTGGTGTGTAGTGTGTGTGTGTGTGTGTGTGTGTGTGTGTGTGTGTGTGTGTGTGTGTGTGTGTGTGTGTGTGTGTGTGTGTGTGTGTGTGTGTGTGTGTGTGTGTGTGTGTGTGTGTGTGTGTGTGTGTGTGTGTGTGTGTGTGTGTGTGTGTGTGTGCGTGCTTCTGGCGCGAAGCCACGCCGTTGTCCGTCCAGCGTGTAGTATCAGTCTGATTAAACCATAAGCTGAGCTCCAAAACGGGGACAAATCAGGACGACTCGCATGCTGTGGACGCAGGAGGACGTTTGCTTTGTTAATCGTTGTGTCGCCGTTTTTTATTTCTCTCCTTTTCTTTCACTGAAACGGAGCTCGAGTCCTGAAAAGGACAAGTAGTTTCATTATGATGATAGAGAGGAAGTTTCCCCATTCATGAACGGGGGGGTTGGTGGGTGGTTCTTGAAAAGCAGTCGGTTGTATAATGGAAAGAACCAGTCTGCTCTTTTGAGTTTGGCACCATCTAGTGTCCTCGTGCTGTAATGTCAGAAATCTGTGCGTTAAAGCAACTTCCTATTTTGTGAGCAATAAAAAGTAAATGTCAGGAAACAGTAGTTTTCTTCTCCAGTACAAACATTATAGGTGTTAAAACAATCAAAATGACACAGACCACATTCGCACGACGTTAGTTATGAGATGGCGGCGATCACCTCTGTGACCTTCCTCCCTGCAGGGCGCCGAGTATGGCACAGACGAAGAGGAGGACGAGGACGAGGAGGTCAGTCCGCCGTATCCCAGCGCCATCGAGGTGTTCGACTTGGCAGAGAACGAGGACATGTCGCCCCTGGAGACGGACCCGGAGAAACTGGCCCATAAATACAAAGAGGTGAGCGGACGTCTCCTGATTCAACTGGAACGCTTCACGTGTAATCACAGCTCGTTTCCTCTCATGTACCTAAAACTAACACGTGTATTTAAACATGTCGTCTCTCCGCCGTACAGCTCCAAATAAAACATGCTGTGACGCAGGCTGAGATCCAGCAGCTGAAAAGAAAGGTAAGGTGTTCAATTTAGATGATATTTATATATATCTTATACTAAATAACATTTATTACTAGTGCCAAAGGATTCTTTCAAAGCTCAGAGGTCTGTTAACTTTCCAGCTGCACCACGCGGAGCAGGACAAGCAGCGCTGGCGGATGGACAAGGCTCAGCTGGAGCAGACGCTGCAGGAGAACAAGGAGCGCATGGAGAAGCTGGAGGGCTACTGGATGGAGGCTCAGAGCCTGTGCCAGGCGGTGGACGAGCACCTGAAGGAGACGCAGTCCCAGTACCAGGCCCTGGAGCGCAAGTACAGCAAAGCCAAACGCCTCATCAAGGAATATCAGCAGAAGTAAGAAGCTGGCATTGAAGAGTTATGTGATTATATATGTGTTTAAATTTGAGTTGAGCTAATGTGTCATGTCCCGCCTTCATCAGGGAGATTGAGTATTTGAAGAAGGAGACCCAGCGTTGTGCACAAGTTGGGGAGGAGGCCTCTCTTCTGAAGGAGGAGTCAGGACAGCTTCAAGAACAGGTACTGCAGGTAACACAGACCGAGGCTGCTTCACACGGCACGTAGCTTTTATATATATATATAGATAATATAGTCAATGAGTAACTCTGTAAATAATAAACTACATGCAAATTGACAGTCAAAGAGAGAGAGAGATATCAAATTCAACCTAACACTGTGTACCAGGTAGTTGATGCATCATAACGGAAAGAAAAATATATTATTGGTGTACGTCTTAAATTAGTTTGCTAGAATTCAGCTTCAGCTCAAGGTGTTTGTATTTTCCACCACTTGTGAGAACAACTTGACACGACAGCGCGTCTTCACTCGATCTTGTGACATTTCCACGAGCATTAAAATAACTTGTTCGATTAGGTGAAAGCTCCAGTGACAACCACAACCCCCCCCCTGTGTGTTGGTTATTAAAACCCTGATGTATCTCACACGTGTTGGTATAAAAAAAGAAATTCAGATATATTTAACGTCATTAAAAAGGTGTTCGAGCAGCAGCAGCACTTCTGTGACACAATTGTTGTATGAAGCGAGACGACGTGTCTGAGGACATGAAGGAGCAGGAGAGGACGAGGGACGTTGTTAGTTTTATGATTTAGTTTGAACATAGATTTGAAAATGAGAGTGGCTTTCAAGATGACGTTATGCACCATGTTCAAACTTTGATGTGGTTGTTTTAAAACCCTACTCTAAGTGCAGTTGTATATAACTTCTCCTGACTGTGTGTGCGTCTCCTCTGCAGGTGGCCGACCTCGAGTGCCGGGTGGAGGAGCTGAAATCTGAACCTTTATAAGCCTTTTTTCTTCTTCTTCTTCTCCGTCGTGTGTCTCCGAAAAAGCAGAACTTCAGCAGATGAAGTAGACGATTGTGTTGTAGTACTTGCAATGAACCGCAGGGTATTTCTTGTTCCAACCTGAGCTTGGTTTCCGGTCACATACTGTATATGTGTTCCTCCCCTCCCCCCACCCCCCCCGCCCAGCCCAGGCTTTGTATTCACCCTTTGGAAACATTGTTTTTCTGTTTAACATGAATGGGAACGTGAAGAACGGATCTTTATCATCAACGAATACAGACTCTGTTGAGCTCTAGATGTAATGTTCCTTTTTTTTTTTTTTTTTATAAGTTCAGTATTTAATCCTTTTAATTTGTCGTTTGGTGACAGACTATGCTGTTGCTTTTTTAATTGCCAAAAAAAACAAACTCCTCTCTTTCTTTTTCGACTAGTTTCGTGACCTCTTCTTCTTTTTTCTGAGTTTGTACAGATGTGATACTGTGTGGTTTAACAATCAATTTGGTTTGTAAAAATTTTTATTATGTGTATAACATTTAACATAATATAAAACTAATGAGATTGAGGATTGTTGTGTATATTTTATGTGACGAAGACGTGTCGAATGGACGGAGATTGCACTGAAGAAGACATCACACCGGGTGCTTCACTGGAACGGAGGAATAAACGGGAACGAGACGTTTGTTTTTGGATTTAGTTTTTCCTTTTTTTTTTGTTGAAGTTGTACAAAAACGGTAACCCAACCTTCATAGGGGTCTTGTCACTTAACCTTGAAAACCACCTGCTGCCTACCTTTCAGAAGTGTTTGTGTATTTTTTACACATAAAGACTCAGTAACGAGCGACCGACCCTCCAGTTTCAACCCCTCGCTTCTTTGAAAATACAAAAAAAACAAAACGAAAAACAGGACCACAGAGACGAGCCTCCACAACTGCTGTGCCACAAATCAAAAATGGATCTTCTTTTTTTTTCCCCTCTCCCCCCTTCTAAAAATGGATGTTGTCAAGGACTTGTGTAACTGGTATTAGTTAGGACTACTGATATGAGAAACATTACTGGACTGGGGTGTTTTAACGGAGCCGTGACCAGCAGCAAAGTTGCAGATTTAAAACAAAAACAAACCAGCAGCTGCACTTGACACCGCTGTGTGTAGCACATGGAAAACACTGCCAGGTTTCTACCTGTTTCAATTTACGCACAGTTTAAAAATGAAACTCCAGTCCACTTGTGACGACCGTCATAAACCAGTATGTTTGTATAGTTCAGGTAAGACTGAAATATTTTACGTAATATTTATAATATAGTCCAGGGGCGAAATAAGAAAGCTAACAAAGGACAAATCTTTACAAAAGCGATGTTCAATAGACAACGTTATACTGTGTCATGTAAAACAAGTA
The DNA here is from genome assembly GCA_006182925.3 of Reinhardtius hippoglossoides. Lineage (NCBI taxonomy): Eukaryota > Metazoa > Chordata > Actinopteri > Pleuronectiformes > Pleuronectidae > Reinhardtius > Reinhardtius hippoglossoides. The sequence goes on along the minus strand of CM031690.1, from coordinate 3,775,744 downwards.
GTAGATCTGAATGACGACAAAAACGAAGATTAACAAATTGAAAAAAAAGGCATGGTTATGAGTATTTTCATAATATTAAGGCTTGTACAGTGCACATGCTTTGCATTGTATGTTTTGTGGAATAAATGGTCAACAGTAACGGTCAAGATGGTTTTTATTTCAAAGCAAGTTGACATCGTGAAACGAGCGTTTTGTTCATGTGAATGTGCATCTTCCTTTTATTCAGATTGACTCGATCAACAGAATAAAATGAATTGGAGAATCCTACTTGCATATGGAATTCTTTACCTTTAAACAAACTCAAAGTTTAAATAATATGTACAGAACATTAAACAAACATCTGTAACTCTTCATTATGAACCGGCCGATTACATGTGCATCTTCTGGTGGTGCTCCTGAGGTGATAGTTTCTTGAGAAGCTCTTTCCGCACTGGGTGCATTTGAACATCTTCTGTCCCATGTGGAGCATCTGATGAGCTTCAGACTCTGCGGGCGGCTGAAGCTCTTGCAGCACTCGGGGCAGCTGTGGGGCCGCACGCCCGTGTGCTTCCTCTCGTGCCGCTTCAGGTCCCCCGACTGCCGGAAGCTCTCTCCGCAGTGGGTGCACAGGTACGGCTTCTCCCCCGTGTGGGTCCTGAGGTGCACGTTGAGCTGCCCCGTGTACGAGAAGCTTTTGTCGCAGTGGGGGCAGCTGTACGGCTTCTCGCCCGTGTGGATGCGCTGGTGCTGCTTCAGACTGTAGTGGTTGGTGAAGCCCTTTCCACAGTCGGTGCACAGGTACAGGACCTTCACCTGCTGAAAGCACGTGTGGCACTTGAGAGCTTTGGCGCTGGCGCAGCTCTTCCTGCAGTGGGGGCACGTGTACTCCTTCTCCCCCTGCTCCTCCTCCAGCTGATCCATGAGGCTGTCCGACTCGCAGTGAGAGAGAAACTCCACCGGGTGGTGCCGCTTGATGTGTTTGATGAGGTAACTCTTCACGGTGAAGGAGAACTGGCAGAAGGAGCAGGAGAAGGGCTCGGACGTGCAGTGATACTTCATACAGTGTTGCTCTTCTGGTGCTGTTTCAGTTTACTGGGCGTAGCGAAGACCTTGTCGCAGCGGTCGCAGCGGTACGATTTAGCGTTGCGTGCACCGTCTGCTCGTGGCGTCTCAGGAAGCCAGACTTGTTAAAGGTGGCCCCACACTGACCACACTTGAGCGGCTTCAATGTGCACTTATGGGCTTTGAGATCATCTGGGTTCCATACGTCCGTTTGCATCTGTTGCAGCTGAACCACTTGTACTTCACGTTCCGGACAGTCGGTGCTTCTGGTTCAGTGCAGCTCTTCTCGGGCTGAGCGCTGGCGGTCGGCGTCTTCTTGCTGCCGTCCGCCCTTCGTTTTGGAGCGATGAGCTTGGTTATGTCAGAAATCCTCGATCTGGCTGCAAGTCGCTGAGGCCTTTGAGGTTTCTGGGTTGCCTCAACCGATTCAGCCACGGAGGGAGGTGGAATGAAGTCAGCGTCATGGCTTTGATCGTTATCGACATCGTCTTGAAGTTCCTCTGTGGTATTCTCCGCGTGCTGCTCGCTGATGTGCTGCTGAAGGGAATCCACCGAGGAGAACGTCAGGGAACACTCAGCGCAGCTAAAGGGCAACGTGGTCGTTTCCTCCGCAGACTGACTTTTCGCCTCTTTCCTTTCATTTTGTTTCTGGTGAAGCCGCAGGTGCCGGGTCAGGTCGTGGTACTGGCCGAAGCACTTCTGACACACGGTGCAGACGTACGGGCGCAGCCTCTCATGGACGGTCATCTTATGCTTTCTGAGGGAGGCGTCATTTCTGAAGCTCTTCCCACAGTCTGAACAGTTGGACTGAGACGTTTCGGCCTCTGCTGCGGACGTATTCTCAGTTTCAGTTACATCCATAGCTTCTTCTGGATTCTCACTTACATTCATTTCCTTTGTTTCATCAGTTTCAGGTGGATCTGCAGATTTAGGAAGTTCTGAACTCGTCGGTGTCAACGGTCTCTTCTTTCTCCCCGTTCTGATCGGGAGCTTTCAGCGCAGTCTGCTTCCTGTGAACCAGCTGGTGTCTGATGAGGCCAGATGCCTGGCTGAAGGTCCGCCTGCACTGTGAGCAGCAGTAGGGCCGCTTGTTCGAGTGGACGCACAGTCTGTGCCTCCTGAGGTGAGGCATCTGCTTGAAGATCTTCCCGCAGTCCTCGCATGTTTTGGAGTCGACGGGATCGACAGATAACACCACCAGGGAGGCTACAGAGGGACCGGGGTCGGCATCGGAACTGGGATTTTCAGGTCAGCATCCTCAGCGGCAGGTGTCGCGCAGCCCCCTGCAGGCTGTGTGTGGAAGTATTCTGTGTGTCGCTGGAGAAAGGCCTCTGTAGTGAAGGAAAGCTGACAGTGGGGGCACATGAAGATCGGAGATGTCGAACTTGTATTATTCTCTGAAATTAAGAAGGAGGAGGAAAACGTTACTGTCACGCTTCATTTTTACCACATATGAAAATAATGACACTAGTGACTAATTAATAGGAAAACAGCCAATGAAATCCAGGCAGCCAACTTATATATCTATATTTTGTGACTACTGATTGATCGTACCTGCTGAATTTAACTTCATAAGCCACATCTGGGTCCAGGCTTCACTGAAGAGGGCGAGGAGCTTGTCGCTGGGCCACACCGTGAGCTCGTCTCCAGGGTGGACGGTGCGACAGCAGTGATACAGGATGCTGCCCCTGTAAGGAACTGCCAGCAGATTGCTCTCGTCTTTGTTACGAGCACAGTTGACGTACCTGTGCGTGTGAAGAAAGAAGATTAGAAACATTTCAGATTATCACATTAATTGCAGAAATGTTTAGAAGAGAAACTCAAACCAACTAGCGTCTGTATGTCCGTAAAAAGCAAGTGTATCAGTGACTTAAACCTTCACTGTCCGTCTATCTCTTATATGTGTCTAATGAGGATGAGGATGTGTTCTTCACCTCATCCAGTTGGAGTGCGATTCCCTGGAAGCATCAATGTACTCAAACTCATGTTCTCCTTTGTAAATCTGCAGAAAAGGAGAACAAGACGTTGTAAGAATGACACTAAACCACAAGTAAAGACTCCGTTTGGCTTCTCTGAGCTCACCTCCCAGGCAAAGTCACTTCCAGTGCATTTTCACTTGTTGTCACTTCCCCCTCAAATGGTCCAAAATGCATTCCTGGAGACACCGATTGTCCATGATTCATGACCCCGACGCCGGCCCAGGGAATACTGGACCTGCCTATCATCAGCCCATAGGGCAGAGTGAGGAGCGCCCTCTGGGGGACGCCCACGCTCGTTGGGAAGTCGAGGATAAAGGACGGGCCGTTAATGTCTGCGGGGTCACTTTGGTCCTGGAAGAGGGGGAGACACTCCTCACAGTCTGGGGAATATAAAGACAACAGAAGAATACGGTCAGTGATCTTTATACATGTCCATTTTAAACCACTACACAATTCCTCCTGAATAATGTGCAGTTATTAAATCCATGGGTTCACTTACTTTCCCCACCTACATCTCTGTGGATGTTTAATGGGTATTTTCAATTTACAGACATGATGTTCATAAAGATTATAAATGTTAGAGTGTCGATTCATTTTGTGTTTATGACTCCTTTGATCTTGTGTGTAACTGAAATGTGTGCGAGTGGTAAGTCCAGTATCTTGAACTCACAAAAGCCATCATCAGCCTCTGTGGTTTCCTCTCTCCCCACAGTTTCCAGTAACTTCTGCACTGGTTCTTCTGCTGCATCTAAAACAGGAATCGCTGCAAGAAACAAAAACACACATTTTTAGAAACACGTGTGCGGGTGGTGTGAAATCCCATCAGGTCTCTGGGTTACTTTGTTAAAATCTAAAATGGAAACCTGTGCCTGCTGGGGTGTTGTCATCAGGGGGTAAACACTCCTCGAGCACCACCACCTCCTCGGTTGTCTCGACCCACTCCACCTCGTCGCCCCTGCCCGACATGAGCGCAGCCTCTGTGGGGGGATTCAACACAGATCCGTGGGTGAATGAATTTACACGAACACGTAGAAAAAGACAAGACAAGATAAGAAGCAGCAGCAGCAGCAGCTAGCGTTAGCATGTGGCCCAGCTAGCATCACAGTTAGCTGGAACCACCCTGAGGCTAACAGCTCAGAATTAGCTTGTTTATCCAGTGTTGCTGCAACAGAGGCGTTAACACGTCGCATGAGAGTTTCTACATTAAATAAGCACATGTTTGCACCTACTTCTGCACAGAGGCTCGGTTCCGGTGGTGGTTTCGCTAAATAGCTCAATCAGGCGAAACGCCACCAAACCGAGGACGCTCCCCCCCCCGGTAGTGATTACATGTCCCTTTCAGCGTAAGGGCTCGCATTTCCATTCTCTTCCAAAATAAAAGAGGTGACGCAGGAGCTGTTTATTCACTAACGCGCTTTCACAACGAGTCAAAACACACAACACACACACAAATATACAATCACACAACACCAAAACACAAATCGGCGAAGACAATTCTAACCTTTTGAGGATTTCCTGTTTATCCATACTATAAATTAAGTCACAGCGAGAACAAGGTACATCTGCGCCGCTGGTGTAGTGGTATCATGCAAGATTCCCATTCTTGCGACCCGGGTTCGATTCCCGGGCGGCGCACTTACTTTTTGCACCCCTCGGTTCTACCTGCATTTTTCTCTACGTCCTTACACCCTGCTCACCAGCAGCTAGCTCTTTTGTGTAATGGCCTCATTCCCTCTAGAAACTGTAACTACAGCAGCTTGGAGACGTTCTTGTTCTTTAATCGAGCAGCATCTTGTATCTCAGGCCTTCTATTGGTCGAGTTATGGCCCCGAGCAGCAACAGTCCTGCTGAAGAGGATCTATCATCACCATGTGGGTTAGAAGCTGTATGAGCTCCTCGGTAGCTCCACCATGGAACCACCCAAAAGAATCACCAAGCACGATAACCATCATGTTCCCTTCAAATAGCACGAACGCATCGTATGTTTGACACAAAGGTTCATCTAAGAACATCTGTGATCTTGGGTTGGTATTTTGGTCAACATTTTTGAGTCTAATCCAAAGATATAAACCCTTTAAATTAACCTTAATAACCCGATTTTGTTAGAAAGCACTTAATTCATAGAATATATTAAAGCCAACAACTATATCAACAGATGGAAGAATTCACTAAAGTTTTCACAAAATGCACGATGGACAAAAATGCCTGAAACTTTCTTCATCAATCAATCAATCAATCAATTACATTTTATTTGTAGTCCATATTTTTATTTAATGTATTGTAAAAAAAATGAAGGCAATCCTTTTTTAAAATTATGAATCTAATACTGATGTCAGCAAAATGTTTGTAAAAGTTTCTAACTCAACTAACACAAAGGCTGTCATCACATTTCTTCATTAGGATTTATAATATTTTTATTGTACTGTTTTATTTGTAGACTTCCTCCTGTGTACTTGTGTGTATATATATAAATAAAAAAAAATCAGTGCTGAAGATTCTCTGTCTCACGTCACTTACGTCACATCTCAACGTGTGAGAGACACAGTGGGACACATGACGTGGGACAGGAAGTGTCTCCAGGTTCCCAGGTGAGCTCACACCGGTGACGTGCCCAGATTCTACCGGAGCTGGAGAGAGAAACACCTTCATCACGATCTGCTGCCAGGTGAGTTCGAGGTTGTTTCTGTTGGATGAACGTGTCAGATGATGATCAGTACGTGGTTTATTATAAGTTTGTCATATTATAATGTGTCATCCAAACTATCACCACTACACAATGGGGTGTTTTGTTTTTTCAATATCCAATAATGTGATGTTTAATCAAAACTCCTCTAGGGGTCAGTGTTGTATCAGTGTTGTGGTGGCTGGAGGTATTTATGTAATTTCGGTTTTACTTTACTTCCTTCCTACTTTATTATTTCAGCGTTTAAGCCTAACTTTAGGTTAGTTAATAATAGTTATTCGTTTAGATGTTTTCTCTGAAGCTGAATGAATCTGAGTTTCCAATGTAATGATGGGAAAGAGGACAGATTTAATTCAGAGTCTTTTGCAAGTTTAGGTGGTTTCCTTTTATAGTTTGATTAATGATTGCATGAAAACTTAAAATAAGATAAAATGGTAGTATTTTCATATTTTTGAAGTATTTATTCTATTTAGAATAAACACAGGTGCTTTTTCAAGCATGTTTTCTCATATTCCAACAGTTATAGTTGTTTTTGCTTTCTTCATGTTTCTCATGAAGCCGATTCTGATCCATGTCTTCACCACTGAAGCGACAACCAATCTTTCTGGACTTTTAACTTGTGCCGTACATCAAACGAGATGAGTGAGGTCGTCCATGTGAGGAATCCAGGGCGACCTTTCACCCCGCCACCTGCCCTATAGCCCTGGTGCCTGGAGGGCATCATTAGGGGCGAGGAGGTTGAAGATCAGGGAGGGAAGGTCCTCTGCTTTGACAGCGGCCGCAGCACAACAGCTGGGCAGCCCAGAGTAACAAAGATTATGAGGAGCACTGACTGGGCAAGACGTCCCACTTCAGACAATGTCTGCTTGCAGGACACTGCTGCTAATTTGATTTGGTCGGCAGAAAACTGGGGATAATAGCGTCGGGGTTTTTTTTGTGACGTAGTGAGACAATGCCACCACCTCAGCTCAGCTTCATCAGGCAGCACAGTCTCGTCCAGGACAGGCCAAGCTGCAGGGGGGATAATGAGCGTGAAACCAAAGCAAAGTTAGAAAAGGGAAAGTCTTCATAGAGGAATGCTCTTAGACCTTCTGCTCCTTGCATCAGGCCCAAGGGTTTAGTCGGGGAGGAGGGTGAAGGTTTACTTATGCATGAGGAGCAGCTTGAAAGAAGTGACAGTTAACCCCCCCCCCCCCCCCCCCCCCCCCCCCCCCCCCCCTCACGGTGCAGGTTTAAGGGTTGGAGGTTGGAGGTTGGGGAGAAGGCGACAAAAGGACGATTGGTTACGACCCGGCTGACCTTCGAGCTACATGGACCTCCAGCTTCAAAGGGTCATATTTGCATCATAGTTCATATTGTCAAATACATTTTTCAATTTTCGTCATACTGTGTCAGCAGCATGCGTGAACTCCTAACTCGCTCTTGACTAGCACCGGGCCAGGTCAGTCCACGTCAGTCATGGCGTAGAATGTGATTAACCAGATCTTAATCTGCAGTACCTTGTATTTGCATGTCACTCAGACTCGCCCGGAGCTGTTCAGATATCACACCGTCGCCAGGTCTAACGAGACGGGCATCAGATGCAAAGGTCTCAGTGCATATGCAAATCCCACCGGTCTCAGGGGGAACTGACTCACGATAAGAACGGTGACTAAACCTCCCCATTGTGGAACACGTGCTCCGAGAGTCACGTGCAGCACTGTACCCCAGGACCTGTTGGAAAACTGAGGCCGAAAAACAAGGATCATAATGAGCAACAAGAGCCGACAGACCAGTGACGTCGGAGCGACAAGTGCCTTGATCTGAGGACCGAGCTGCTTCCAACCTTTCCCTGTTCGGAGTCATCAGGGCTGGAAGACTTCACATGACTTTCTGACCTCATTTGCCGATAGAGATCAGAGGCGCAGGGGGAATATACAGCCACAACGAAGGGAGGCAATTAACAGGAACACCATTACTGAGATATGGGACTGATTAACATCCACATCCAGCCGAAGCCAAATAGATAAGAGGGAATCTGATTGCTCATTGATTGGGTCTCAGTGGTGCCGCTGCAGCGGGCAGCTCCTTGTTTGCCGGAGTTGGACCCCGTTGCGTTCAAGCGCCTCTTGATTGAGCCAGAAAAAAAAGAGTGCAGGGAAAAACGGCTGTGACCACACATCAGGAAGACGATCAAAGAGGCCTAACGCTGGCTCCTCGTGAACAACACTAACCCCCGACAGATGACAGGGGGAAAGTTGTTGCTCATACGTGACTCAGAGCTCAGTGTCAGAGAGCAGTGACACGGGCTGGAGAGGTGACACCTAATGGTTGATGTCAAAGAGCCTTTGTGCAACTCCACTGTAAAGACACCGAGATTTGTTCCCCCCCCCCTACTCTTGATTTTGTTTGTGTTTGTTTCATTAAGTCTGAGCCTCTTTTCTGCATTCATGACTTGAGCGATTGTGCCGAGAGACCATCTGTCTTTACAGCGTGACATCTGGAATTTATTTGGATAATTGCAAAGAGATTATTCTCCATCTGCAAGACCTTCGTCTATACAAAAGACCTGTAGAAAAACAATCAAAAAGCAAAATTAAACACACCAGTGCTTTAATACCTGAGGCGTTTATTGTATTTCAAGTTGGATGTCACTGTGCCATTATTCACAGGCTGCACTTTGGTTTTTACATTTTGTCCTGTAGGGGGCGCACTATAACTGCTTATAGACCTGAATGAGTCAAAGCAATCATCTGCAGTGTCTCATCTCCTTGTCTCTGAGTCATGTCTAACGTTAACTGTGTTGAATCACTATTAGTCATGAATAATCTAGTAAATTGAATGTAAAAATAACACGTTTTGCTTTCTTTATATTATTTTAATCAAAAGCTCATAAAAGACATATACGCTTAAACTTCAATCTACTCTAATAACAGGCTTTAAAATCCATTTGAATACTGTATCTCTTAGTTTTTCATGGCAAGGCGATGGAGTGTGTCACGATTAAACAAGGAAAGAGGGCGTCACGGATTGACCCGTGCTCTCAATGGCTCCCAGTCTTCCCAGAGCAGCTCCAGACACATGTAGGCGACAGTGTTAAGTGTCATAATTTCTCTATTTTCTCAGACATAAATACGGGGACGTAAAAAGTCGAAGGTCAACTGCATAAACTTCCCTATTTAGGGGAAGGTCAGTAGACTCGTATCGTCTGAGGGAGGAGAGGGGGGGGGGGCACCTTTGGAACAAGAAGGCAATTCACGGAGGGAAAGTTACGGCAAACGCCATCTGACTCTACTTCCTGCCACAACATGAACAGAAGAAGAACGAACCACTTGAACGGGACCAGAGCTGCAGCAGCGGATAAGAGACGCAATTTGACTTACGGGACAATAGTGTCTGTAACTTCTGTCTCCAACAGTGAACGTTGACCGGCAACAATACCAAGTGTTTCTATTTAAAGTGCTCGCTGACACAGTGTGGGAGAGGGTTCAGGACGCCTAATGGACATCTTTATCGGTGCTCTTCCTCATCGTTTGACTCGTGCACTTAATCACCGTCTCTGAAACAATTAGCTACTCGCTCATGTCAAGTACAGATGTTCGTGCTCCTTTTGAATCCTGATACCGGCGGAGCTCTTGCTGTTCGGAGGGGTCCTGCTACCTGATAAGCAAAGGTATTCACGGCTTGCGGTGAAAACACAAAGACACAGTTACACACACATATACACCACACACACACACAGAGAGCATCTAAGTTTTAAGGGGGCTTTTGCATCTGAGATGATGTGTTTTATTGAGTGAAGGAACTGAAGCTTGGGATGAACTGCTGCTCCCCTTGCATAACAATGAATGGAAATATTGATGGATGTTGTTGTGCTGTTGTTGTTGTTGCAGTGATTTAATACAGAATCTTTCTACCTTTCTTAAAGCAACTAAAAACAACAAAAAAACTATATCTCGGGATGAAAAAGAGGATCCATACGCGCAGGAGACGTGGAGATGTCACATTTTGGTGATAAGGGTCGATGCCCGGACAATCTCCTGTTGCGTTCTTCATATGTGAAAGTCCGTAGAAGGTCCGTAGCCATCTCTGGAGTTCGTGTCTGAAAATGTCTGTAGAGGTCGTACATGTGAGATTCAACATTCTCCCTATCCTAAGTCAGTGAACCATCAAACTAATTCTGAAGCTGCTATTTTTGCATATTGTTGCGTTAAGGCAGATTCCCCCCAGAATATTCAGGCTACTTCTGAAAATGTTGATTGCTCTTTACCCGGCTGCCGAGTTCACCATCTCTCTGTAACCCACCAAACAACAGTCACAACAAATACCACTTTCCAGACATGATAACTGACGGCTGTTTGTACAGTCAACGCTCTGTGGGACTCTTACTCTCTCCTCGCTTGACCCCCCCCGGCCCAGGAAGAGCCTTTTTTGGAGCCGACGAGAACCAACGGGTGTCCTAGTGTCGATATCTCACAGCTCAGCGGGCTCTCCACCATGTTGTTACAAGTGCTGGGAAATCACATGCAGCCCGGTTGATTCATGCCTTTTGTGTTTTTCATTTAGTTGTCATGTGCAGATTTTTTTCTTCCGCTGGAGACCTGGGGATAATACTGACCCGTATTAGCAGCAGATGTTTTGGGTCATGGAGCGAAGCGTCTGATGTGCTTTTCCCAGGGGCTCATGTGGTGAGAGTAGTATCAGTTGTGAGTCCACCAGAGTGGTTTGTATGAGGAAGACGAGGATGTTGCACCTCCTGCTTAACAAAGAGAAAATCTGTTAAAACTCCTGGACCGGCTACTGGACTGTCTTGATCTCCCCCTGGTGGCTGGCTGCAGCATAGGTCATAAACCCTGCTTCTTCCATGTTGGTGGACGGGACATTGGCAAAGCTTAAAAAGTCAAAGGACACATCAAATACATTTTTTTCTGTAATTTTAGGTAGTTCTTGTCCCATGTGTTCATTTTTCTGCCAAGTTTTGTTTGAATTAGTTATTTGATGCTACACAAACATTCATACGACACAGCTAGGCTAGCTGTTTGCCCCATTCCCAGTACTTATGCTAAGCTAACATTGCCCACTTTAGCTTCATATTTAGCACACTCACATGAGAATGGTGCCAATCTTCCAAACTAACTCTTGGCACTACTTCAATACAAAGACACACACACCTGTCAACTGTCAAGTGCCTTTAAAAGGACTTTATATATCGAATGCTTCACATTCACGTTAAAATGTCCAGAGGTTCGACCTTTCTAAGGACAGCTGTGCCAAAGATGTGTCAGCATCTGGATGAAGACGACTCAGCTGAACACATCTCACTGAACCGTCCTCTGGCACCAGAAACCGCCGGCTATGCAAAGAACTTTCGTTTCTGACCGGTTTGATATTGAAACGTACCTTCCCCCCCCCCCTGTCATCTGTGCCTGAGATGCTTGTAACTATTGTGATAGGTGTCTCTCCTCTCTTGTCATTGCACGATTCATTGAGTCCCGCAGCTTCTCGCCCTGCCCTCCCCCCCCGGCCTACAGCTGTTAAAACACCCCACATTATTCCCATAATTGTTTCCGCGTGTGGGCCGTTATTTTAATGTGCCAAGCTGGATGAGTCAGGAATCGAAAAACTGTTTGCGGTACAAAAGGCGAGTATTTTCTGACTACTGACATTCCTTTGTCCCTTCCGACGTTTGGACTGTTCCTTTGCCTGAGTAGCCGCCTCATTATCAGGTGATTGCCGTTGAACTTAGTGCTGTAAAACAAATAGAACCTGACACAGGCAGGAGCCGCGTGAATATTCTAACTGACCCTCAGACTTGGGTCCGCTGCGTTTAACATTTTCGGGCAATATTTCCTCTTCCCATTATTTCAGTTGGGCTGTGATAAATCTGTCGGGTCCCCGGCTCACGTGACTGATATGCATTTCATAAAGTCTGAAATGGATATGGAGGGAGAAATGAAGTTATCGTGAGCGCCGGCAGTTTTTCCTCGGAAATGATGTCCATTTTATTGACTGATATGAATTAGAAGGTTCTCCAAGATAGCTATTTTCTTTTGGTTTCAGTAACGAGGTAGCGTTGCATACCTCTTGGTTTCAAGTAGGGCTGGAAACAATAAAACATACAATTTCTTTATTTGTTTTTCTTTTCTTTGCCCATAAAGAAGAATTAAAACCACAATAATTGCTCAGGAACAACAAGTATTCGTAACTACAGCCCACTGTTTTAACTATTTGACAAGTTTTTACTTTAACTTAAACTTTAAATGTATCATGATAATTACCAATATCGACTGATACAGTTTATCTTTTCACATCACCCACACTTAGTGTCAAGTCTTTCAATTTATTCACATTTTGCTTGTTTACGCCCGAAGCAAACAACAAAAAAAAATAGATTTGCTCCGGTTTGTTTTGAGTGTTTTTCTGAAGAGGCTTCTTATCCTTCAGTGAACTGTTTCTCTGGGAGACTTATTAAAGTGCACATTTTATTCTTTCTTACTCCTTTTTAAAAGGTGTTTATGTAACCCTAATGACTTAATCAAAATTAGTGATTTAACTAGAAAGGTTTTGGCCATTCCTCAAATTGCCGTGTGCTTGTAATTCTTACTTTTCTTTTTCCCCCCGGAGAACCTTGACTCTGTGCTTTTGGCTTCTTCCTCTCTGTTGCATGTAACCTCCCCCCTGTCGGCTTTTAATAATTACAACCGCTTCTTTCCCTCCGACGTCTGTTAACAGCTGTGAGAAAATTAATTTGAAGCCAGTGTGAGAAAAAGCTAGATAAAAAAACACACACACACACCACAGATACACAAACAGTCGCTCTCAGGCGGCGCAAAGCCTGACAATTTATAGTTCTCATTGCAGAACGCTCTATAAGGTGAGATAAAGAATGTAACCGATCCTCGTGCAGCTGCAGCTTATAACAGTTATGAGTGTTTAAAAGGTGCTCCGCCGAGTCGCCCGGGTCACTGGGCTGCTTTTCTTCACCAGTAAAAGAGCGAAGTAAGAATGACACACCGCTGGAGTCGTCTTTCCCACACAACCCGGCACACAATATCAATTTAACATTTCACCGGGCATAACGAGTGTGTGTTGGATGGGGCCTGTCATCCGGTTACGGCTCCTCGCTGGGGCTGTGAGAAAGTGAAATGTCATGTTTAGTGGTTTGCGATGGAAAGTCGGTTTATTACACGGAGCTGTTACACACTCGCACACACAAACACACAATGTCTAAACAACAAACCGGAGGTCGCAGAGAGGTAGAGATGGAGAGGGCAGGAATTCAAATTACAGGAAGAAGGAAGGATATCGGTTTGAATCTTTTGGCCGAGGAAATTAAAGTCCACGGCGGTTTCACTCGGCTCTGTCCAAACACCAAGCCGCTGCACATGTACACAACGGAAACCCGATGCCACGTGATAAGTCGTGATGTTTGTGTACCGAGGGAGCCGACGTGACTGCATCTCGTCTTTACCGAGTTTCGAATCGGAGGCTCTGACTCTCGTGGGCAGCTCATGTGTTTCGAATCAGCCAGATTCACTTAAAGCACTCGGGCCAAAGAGGCGGTGGAAAGGAGCTGCCGGTGTCACAGAGGGAGAAACGCTCTCCTCCTCTGATACCGCAGTGTCAAAAGGTCGTGTGACATACTTTTGAAACAAAGAAATTACCATCAGAAAGTTCACAAAGGAGACATTTTTGCGCATATTCAGGTTAATAGTTGTAATTTGTGTTATAACTTGAAGGTTTACAAGTTGTTTTACTGTCCATCGCTGCAGCTCCTCTTTTAGCCTCTGTCTGAAACACTTGATTATAGCTCCTGTCTCTTTAAGGCCCCCCCCCCCTCTCGATAAATCCCAGTCTACTAACTAATTTTTACAATTTTTACAACAATGAAAATATCAATTTCAAGCACGACAAAAACATGAGAGAGTAATTATTAGCAGCTCCTTGTTTTGGAAATACAACCCCTGAGTAACGATTATACTTCAAAAGATTCCATTGGTCCACTGACGGTCATCATTCTCTCAAAATCATGAACATATATACATTTTATGGAAGATATATAAGATAATGTGAACGTAAACGTATAAGAATAAACATGATATAGACCTAACAAAGTAAAGCATCTTAATAAGAGTCTGGGGCCCAATGATGTGACAAAATTGAGACCACAATAAAACTTTTAAATTATAAAATTGAAAAGATGCTGTGGAGAAAACAGACAAATAAGTCCGATACCATCCGTCACACGCTGAACACAGGACGTCAAACAGCCACTTTTGTTAATGTGAAAAACTGCCCAACCAGAGAAGTGACATCTGGTTTTTAGTCTCTGACTTGTTCATTAAAGCGGAGGTGGAAACCATCCATCACTTCAGGGGCAACGCTTTTTATTTAAAGCTCTAGAAATCAACGGCAATGTCTCAAACTTGGAATAAAAAAGTTCTTACCCGCGAGTCGCAAGAACATCCGAAACATTTAGGATCCGCAGACTGGGACTTCAACTGCAAGTTCATCTGAATTTCAACTTAAACAAACCAAATGTAGAATTAAAGTTGTGCTCTTATAAAAGCGGCGACTGACTCGCACTGGATTCATTTGCTCTTGTGAGTAAAGCAATTTCTCTCAACTGTAATTGGCTTGTAGACGGCGTGCCATCTGAAATTACATTCAGCAGGTGGAGAGCGTTTGAAGAGCAGAGGTGATTTGCAGAGCATGTAAATATTTCCATAAAACCAAACTCTTGCTGCAGAACCAGAAGTCTGGTTGGAAAGTAATTTCTTTACAGGTGATAAGAACGAGAAAATGCATGCTCTGGTGCTGTTAATTCAATTTTCACTTTGCTGAGCCGTGTAGCCTCGGTCTCGCACACACACACACACACACACACACACACACACACACACATACAGTATGCTACACATGGCACAGCAGCAGCGATGGCCCCTCCTTTTCACTAATCTGAAATAAAAGCTAACCTCAAAGGGCAGCGGTGCGACTCGGTGAAGACTAATGTTTTGAAAAAAAAAAAAGAAAAGCGGTGAGTCACTCTCGAAACCCATCGGAACTGCTCTCCACGGCTAATTAAAATAAACCAGTGGCCTGCAATCACCGCTCCAGTTGGCACGGCCCGTATAAACAGCGCGTTCTCCTCGAAAAGGGGGAACGCCGTGGTTCCTAGGACCCAAACAGTGGCGTGCGTCCCAGGCCGGTTGGAGTGAGAGTGCCGGACCGGACGACAGCGCGAGCGCCACATCTGGGATCGCTGTGTCGTGAAAAACACTCGGGAGATGTTGAGATATCCACACAAAACAGGCGCCTGGAATATTTCTCTAAACATCCATGTGCATATTCCATATTCGACTGGCCTCCGCACAGTTGTGTGTTTACCTCTGGAAATGTCTTCTCTTAAGTGGCGTGAAGACGTGACAGCGGAGTTTGGCGCGCGGACTTGATCCGTCCCATTTGGGCGAGCCATCAACGTGACAGTAGGTGAAAACGAATACCCCTCAAATCTCATGTGAGGTTAAGTTTTCCCACATGGAAAAAAAGTAAAAAGGACATTCTGGGAACTACTTGCACGGCTTCAACCATCAAACCTGAGATTTGGGGAGCGATACAGTATCCTGGCATATCCTATCTCCTCCGCCCCGCCACTACTGGACGGGCTTTGTGTCGACTGCGCCATGAACTTAATTGCTCGTAGTCTGGTTTTTATGGAAATGTACATGACTTATTGCTAAAACCTTTGTCTTTCAACAGTTTACCCATTTGTTGCCATTTCGCCTGCGTAGCTGCAAGTACTCATAGACAGAATATACACCGAAGGACAAGCTAAATATTCAAGGGCACTCCCAGGCACAGGGTTGGCTCGCTCTCTCAATCTTTTTCCCTGCACAATTTGCTGTTTTTGGTCAAAGGCTTTATTGAACTAGCTCTATATACCTGGCTCACACCCTCCTCATTCCCTGCAACAATAACACGACGGTGCCAGGAAGTTCCTGTTCTCAGCGCGCAGGCTTTGCCAACGGGAGGAACGAGGCGAAGCCGCGAAATTCTCTTCATGTACGTTGAAGTGATATTTGCGGTTTTTCATTTTTGTTTTAAGAAGGAAGAGCGCCACATCCACTTCATGCTCCATTGTCAACGTGGAACCTTCTTTCCCCCGTCGGCAGGAGGAGACGAGCGTTTTCACAGAGGGCTGTTTATCAGCTTGCTGCGCTGCACATGTCATTCACTTCCATACGGCTCTTGCAAGTGATGTGGCCTCGCTGGGAGCCAACGGAAACAAAGGGTTTTAAATAAGTTCTTATAATTTTTTAAATGTATTTTACCATTTGCCCCGGTGGCGTTTCATCATGTGCGTGGCTCAAACAGGCAGGCAAAGCAAAACATATATCAAACCACAGCGAGCAGTATACAAGACCAGGGTGAAGGATAAGAATCACTTATCATGCCCATTCTGACGTGTAAACAATCCGCTGTAGGTCAGTGGCTGCAGCTCTCGTGCTCCTGCAGCACATATAAACACGGCTGGGAGGATAAAGAAGGTGCTAACAGGGCCCAGTGCATGAAAAGAGGAATAAAAACAGACTTTCTTCATCTTTACAGAGGGCAGATCGTGCACGTGGAGAAAGAATATTTTGACGTGTACGCTTTAAAAAGCACATATAACAAACACCAACTAAAACATTCATTCACTGTGTTTCCCAAAGATGGAAACTTCTCTTCTGTCACAGCTGTCAAACGTCAAATTTTTGTAACTTTAAGAAATATAATATCTGACAGTCAGGGCCACCTCATCCCGAGCGAGTCAGTCAGCAGAGTTTCAACTTCTTTTTTTTTTTTTATTCTTCACAGAAGTTCCTTCAGGGTGTTTTTGTGTGTGTACAGCTGAGTGCGGGACAATGAATGCCTTTAAGAAGAGACTTAACGTGAGCTGATGTCCCTTCGAGGTAAAGAGAGGGGCGCGTATTAACACTTTAGGCCTGAGATGTGTTCGGACGGCACTCCATGAACTAGTCCTTCTCACATGCATCCCGACGCCTTCAGGGTGGGTTCACGCCTCACCTGTTTGGTTTGGCTGTCCACCCTGGTTCATTCCCCCCCCCCGTTCTGTTCGTCAGATGAACTGTCTATCTGTCCGACGTTGGGAAAATGCTTTTTCCCCCCAAGCTCCTCTTAATCAGCATTTCTGAATTATAAAGGGGCCGGTTGGAGTCTTAGCGATTAACGCAATAATGTGGGTCATGACCTGTGAGTCTCCGAAAATTTTCTCATGAAAATGTGCCGACGTTGCAGAGCATTAAGTCCAGTTACTCTTTTTGGTGCCCTAAGGCAAAGTTAGTGCGAGTATGAAGTAGAAAAAGGCTGAAAGGGAACCATCTTAAATTTCTTTCCTGGGTCTTGAGAAAACTACAGGTGTGAAAACATGTGGATGCCATTGACTCGATGTAAAGATGGACGAGATGACAGCTCCACAAAAGGTTGAAGCTAAACCACGGGGGCTGGCTGCTGTGTAGGTCCTGAGTCCCGCCTCATCCGTGTCAGTGGATGGGACATGGGCTGAACTAAAAGAAATCAAGTCACATGTGGGAAATGTGTCATGTTCTGGGACTGGGACTAATTCGGCTTCATTTTTGTTCTACAGGAGGAAACAAAGATGCATCGTCCGTCTTTGTCCGTCTTTGTTTCTCGACGTACAGGAAGACGTAACTGTATTTGTTAAATGTCAAGTTCTAAGCCAATAACCCCATTTTTATCCAGCTATGTTGTGTGAGGCCGAAACCCGTCTGTGATCATCTCTTTTGAAAGGTCTCTGCACGACACGTCTCAAGTGCTCACTTCATGGTTTGTTTCCTCAGAGATATTCAGCCCCACAAACAGAACCAAGCAATCACTTCCTGAGGCAACAACACATCAGGGTGACGCAAACAGCAAAGCCGACCATAAAATCAGCCGAATAAAAGGAAATTATTTCTGCAGACCCACAAAGTGCGGCTAGGTGATGAAGTGGCAAATGAAAACTGCAGATAGCTGCCATGGCAACGGGGCCCTTCGAGCAGCACAAACAAACGGCAGCGGCGGAAATGGAGAGGTTGAGAGTGAATGCTAATTCCACGATTTTCTAATGCACTTCCTTGGACTGACAAAATACAGACGTGCTCTTCAGACCGCCTTTGTTTGCAGCGCGGCGAGGACTGAATTGATAATGTGTCTGACTCTCCTCTTAGGGACGGAAAAAGTGAGGTGGAGGAGGAGAAGTCTCCTCCACCGGCGTGAGATCCTGTTTCCAGCTGCGCTTCATGCTCATCTGGGAACACAGATCACAACCTGAAGCCAGAACCCGAAGCCAGAACCTGAGAGAGTGATTAGGAGATAGACCTGGAACGTCCGGATGAAGATGATCAGGTGCGGAATGCTAAAAAACGAACCCAGGTCTTCAGTTAGCACACGTTAGTTTGACACTTTCTTGGTCTCAACATACTTTAAAAGCAATCTTCCCTCTTGCGTAATCATTATCTTTAGTTGCCAGGGTGAGCAGATTCAGATTTGGACCTCATGCACAGTGTCCTGGAGTTAAGAAGATTCTGTGTGCATGTGTGGCGCCAAGCCTTTGAAGTACAAACAGAACTCTGGAGGAAAAAACCACGAAGCCGCCAGAGTTAATACACTTTAATGTGTGTGAGAGATATCAAATGCTTATCGACAACCAACAGCCAGCGGCCAACGAATGCCTTTTTAAATCATCTCTTCTTGGTCAAGAATGTTGGTTTTTAAAATAAAAAGTGACTGTGAGTTTTTGCAGCCGTTCTTTTTTCTTTAATTACCTTTTTCAGTTGCTCAAGAATCTTTCCACTGAATACTCCGACTCTCCTGATGAGCATACGGATCAATCTGGTTGACTAGTGTCTGCACGATATCACCCATTCATAGTGAGTGAGCACAATAAACACCTCTAACACTCACTAATTTACCCCCTGGACGAAAAATCTGGGTTTGAGTGGATTTAACGAGGTTCAGGGTCTTAATTGGTGAAGTTTTGAAATGCTGGTTGACAGATTCCATCACATTTTACGTACCGATTGCATCTCAATCAAATTCATAAACCAGTCCATCACATTTCGGTTCAACAGCTTTTATTCTCTTGGTTTTTTTGAGATCCTAATTTAACTATTTGCCACAAAGGAAATCTGTGTCTGTCCTTGAACATTTCTTAGAGCCGATGGAAAAGAATGGAACACGGTTATTTTCGGTTGGGTTCCCATATGTCAGTGTGAGCTTGTGGTGGGATATCCCAGCCCCGAGCCACCTGTGCATGTGAAGCACAAATGTGATTATATTTACTCTACGTTGAGACGGAGCTCGTGAATGGGCCTCTGTGTGCAGCTGAGATCTTGAAACTGGATGCTTAGCAGTGGTCGAGGGTCCTTCTGCTGCCACGTACCCCCACAAAGGTTGATCCCTCCACTTATCATTCCTCAGCCATCAGCAGCTCCACAGTGGTGCGACACCAGAGCCCGTTGCCTAATACAGTACAAACACGGCGATGACAACAAGCGCTGATGAATAGGGTTGCGGGCCATGGAGATTAATAGACGTCCCATCGTGACTGTAATTCATGTCGGATATGTTTGTTATGTCTGTTTTCTGAGCTATAGTACAAATTGTCATCTGATTCATGACTCTCTGGTGTGTGTGTGCGGAAACGTGACACTCACTTAAAGGGTAAATTCCATACGTCTTGTTTCCTATAGCATTTTAGTCCAGAGCTAAAAATGTAAGCAAGGGCCAGAGACTGTAAATGAAGATGGACGACAAAAGTGAAGCCAAATCATCCGGATGGTCTCCTGGTGGCTGGTGGCAGTATGGTCCTAAACAGTATTGTCCTTTAGGTCATTTTAGGTAGTTCTATCATACTTATGTATGTTCAAGTGTTTTTCTGCTAAGTGTTGTTTTGTCAGTGTGAGGTTAAAGGGTTGAAAACGTTATGATTTTATGATTTAAAAGCACAAGATGTCAGCCCCCGTATCTGCGATATTTTTAGCTTCATTTCTGCACAACAGGGGGAGGGAGAGACACTTCATCCATCTTCTTACACAGACCATGGTAAAGGCTCAAAGAGTTGAAGACATTTTGGCCACTGTCGTAAAAAAAACAAAACAAGATGTCAAGATGCACTTCTTTCTATCTCTGTCACCGTCTCCATCTTTTTGTGAAAGTCCCAGCGAGCGCGGAGCCTTTCAGACGTCTCGCGCTGTGGCAGAGATCCAGAGCGTCTGCTGCGACCATGAACTACTCTGGCTCCGACTAAAAGGAGCGATAACCCTGTCTTTTTATAGCATTGAAGAAAGTCTGCTGAAGAATCGAAGCAGTGGCAAGGAAAGGAGTTTAACTTTTGAGGTTCGTCTCAGCCACCTCGTTCCGTGACGAAGTGAGGATGAGGGGAGACAGGAGTCGAAGTGTTTTTGTGCGTTGATGTTTTTCGGCACAAATTGAGTTGAAACTGTTCAATATTTCACAGGATTGTTGTTTGGCAACGCTGATGGGAGCTGAGCAGATTTGTGACACTCGTAATATTTCAATTTGTGACTCGTATGGAGCAATTTCCAGGTGTGACTATAAAAGTGCCTGTAAAACCCCCGAAATATGCTTTTTTTTTGGGAAAGTTGGCACGGATCAAAAGAATGCTTCACGAGTAACGCTGAACAGACTCACATCCGCGCCAATAAGATTAGCAGGGGAGCGAAGGGAGAGTTTGACTTTGTTTCAAATTATTTCCACATCGAACGTCGGACCCGGTTCACACATGTGACATCTCCCCGTGAAGTGGCTCCAGCCGGTGCCACGCACAGACGTATCTTTTGATGCAGCTTCACGGGGCATCGAGTTGTTTCCAACATTCTGGGGATCGAGTAATTTCAGAAAGTGGCAAGCTGTGGCGTCACCATCGCGCATAAACTACGCAAACGCACGAGAACAAGAAAAGGACACGCTGAGGTTTCTCTGTAGTGTTTTCAAAGGTCGTCATTAAGAAAACATTTTATTATGAAAGATTTATCAGCACCAGAGGAATTTCTTGGCAACGTCGCTCCTTTTGCTCTCCCAGCCTCCATCTTGCTGAAGAGACCAGTGCGATGGCAGAACTCTCGGCAACACATTTGTTTGGTTTTGACTTAATTGCAGCAGAAACTGCTGAAGGGCAAACTGTCGGCACCGGGTGACGGAGAGAGGGGAATGGGATCATGAGGTCAAAGCCCCGACACCGTACACGACCCTAATGAGGTCGCTAAGTGATGTGTATACACTGATACAAACACACACACATAAACACAGACTTGTACTTTTGGACCCTCGTTGACAATACATTTACTTAATTACTATATACACTTTTACTCCACTTCGCCAATACTGTACTGCTCTGCTCTGCTTTCCTCACGTCAGCCTGGCCACCAGCCAATTTTGAATTAATGCAGTCGGGTAATAAATGATAATATGAAAAATACACAGTTCCCAGGCACAGCTGTAGTGAGTATTTTTTTACATTATAAACTGTTTATGAAGATGGACGACGTGTCTCCACCTCCTCCCGCTATCCAGAAATGACGCCAACACAGGTGATGTCATTCAGACTCAGCTGTCAATCATGTTGTGCCCCCCCCCCCCTTTTTTACATCAGTGTGTGAGTTTTAGTTATAGGCCCAGGTCCCATCCACTACATGGAGGAGGCAGGGTATATGACCTATACTGCAGCCAGCCACCAGGGGTGAATCAAGACGCTTTCGGCTTTCACCTTTACATACGTCTATAATGTCTAATCATTTGAATACTTCTCCCCCCCCCCCCCCCCACCTACCGTACCCTCGACCTAAATCAAATGTGAAACTTCAAACCTCGTCTCTCGAGCCTCCAGCAGCTCTGTCCTGACGTGGAGACTCGGCCAGGTGAAGAAAAAAAAACTGATTTAAACAGAAACCTGTGAGTTTTAAATGTTGATATATGGGGAGAAGATGCTTCATTAACTCAAAGCCACGTGGTTCACCTTGTTGTTGTCACTCCGTCCGGTGTGCGTTGTCACTCAAATCAAATGCACCAAACTGTACCAGAATACCAACCGGGCTTTAGACAGAATAACGGCCGCACTTGGACAAACCTCCAAACCGTATATCTTACAGACCTGTGGGGTCCCGACAAGGCGGCGAGACAGAGAACATACCTGGCACTGACGGAGGTTCATAAGGAGCACCAGACTTCTCCTTTCACAGCGTGACTCCCCTGTCTGCTGGTGACATGGGAGATGAATGGCACCGCAGCACCGGGCCGGCGCCGGGGTGTCAAAGACAAATGAGAGCGAAGCCCACCAATCAGGGACGAGACTCCCCTGTCGTTGGCGGGGGCGGTGGGCGGGGGGGAGTGAGTAATTTGTTTCAGGTTTGAATATATCACCGGGATTGACGTGAATGTAAGTGGAGTCTAAGCGTAAAGCTTGAGGTCTATATGGACGGGGCGGTGAGCTCACTTTGTATGTTCAAGATGCCGCGGGAAGAACCAGGAACCATTTTTTTTATGAATTATAAGATGGAAAATGGAAGAATTCAACAAGTCACTACATGTAACATAAGCTGCTCTGCTATAACTTCCAGGGACAAACTGCGCACGGCGAAGGAAAACCCGCTGTTAGCCAGTTAGCAACACAACTCCCATGATTCCACGCTGCTCCGCAACGTCATCAAACCGCCTGTGAACAGGTTGAGATACTTCCTGTTTCTTCTTCATGCATCCGACATGATACACAACGATCAGGCCCCCCCCCCTGTAACACTGTCTCTTCTTTACTTTCACCAACTCGCACAGAGTCTTCATAAAAGCTCAACTTACGGGGCACATAAAGGAGGACGAGTCCTTTTTTTTTTGTTGCGAGAGTAAAGTCCCGTCCCGCTCTGCGATGATGTGTATATTTCTGCGGACGTTTATGACTTGTGTAATGGATTGTGGCCCGTTAAAGATTCCCTAACTGCTCCTCTTTATTGCCGGGCAGATTTGTGTTTGGCTCAGATCTCCTCTCTTGAGAGCAGCATGGTTTCAATTAAGTGCCACGACCAGTTTCAAGTGCCTCCTAACCTCGACTTCTCTTTCTAGTATGTTTTCATTTGTGCCTTTTTTTCACATTTGATGAGTAATAGCGAACCCCCCCCTCCCCTTCCCCCATCCGCTGCCTTAATAATGCTCTCGGTATGAAATAATATTTATTCTGTATTGATTTGGAAACAGAAATTCTCCCCAATATACACCACATTACTCAAAACGTCTCTCAACCAAACAAAGACCTGCTCTATTCATTCATTTGTTCACTCAATCAAGGGCACACACTCAATTTGCTCAAACAAAAAACATGCACCTTCTCTCATGCATGCAAATACTGTACGTCCACACACACACACACACACACACACACACACACACACACACACCACACACACACACACCACGCAAAACACACACACGCACGCACTGAGCACAAAGGCCATTCATCTGTTTGTTTATATCAATAATTTCACATAATTACAACTGTTTTGTCAGGGTCTGTGGAGTTGGAGAGTACATGCTTGCTTTTGGCTCACGGTTACGTTTCCCATTCCAGGAGAGGGGGGGGGGAGGTTAGTGAGAAATGGAGGGTTCATGAATAATGCCTCTCGCTGTCGGCGCAACGAGGACAAGATTAATCCCCTCGCACAAACACTGAGCCCTTTTTTCTGATTAATTTCACATTTATAATTCAGTAATTGCGCGACTCAGACAGTTGGATATACAGCTAATGAGATTCACACACGCTCCGTGGACTTCGTGGTCTTTGCTCGGCTGCGGATTATCTTTGAATTGAGCGAAAGGTGAGTTCGCCTTCATTCAGAAATGTTTTTGGGATTTCATTGTAAATATGAAGCCTTGTATAGAGGATACGTGGTTTCAAGTATTTTGTAATAACACAGCCGTGTAATGTAATAATCTTTTTATTATCAATCGTCAATAAATACATTTCAGAACAAGATCAAAACCAAACATTTAAAGTGAACGGGTCACTTCTTTGCGCCGCAGGACTTAACACGCCACACGGTTACACCGGATGACAAACCACTTCACACTAATGCACACCGACACTGTAATGTATCTCGAGTCAATCCCAAATACATCATCCTGCTGCAGTGAATACTCAGCAGACGACTAAACGTGTATTCATCCCCCGCTGAAAATAGTCCCCTCAAAAAAATGCACTATTAGCATTTGTTAAAAAACTACAATGCCCAGTAGTTTTTCAAAACGGAAACTATATATTTTTGAGGAGTTCTTAAAGATGTCTATCGCTCCAGCAGGAGAAGTCCCGGGCCTGAGGCTGCAGACAGGGAGGAGAAGTCAGAAAGTGCCGAGTGACAGACTTACACATAATTGGTTTTGCTCTTTCTGTAGAATTTGTTGCCAATAAGAATAGGAACACCAGTGTTTTGCTAACATTGGAGCAATTTCTCCGTTGGCCTTGGAGTACATGAGACTTTATTTAATATCCAGTATTTTGTGTCCTTCAATAACAAGAAAAACATGTATTTGCTTAGTTTCAGTTTAGAAAAAAAATTCAATTTGCCTCAATTTTGCCAATTCCAGTTCAACGGGAGAAACATTTCAAGGCACCGTAACATTTCATTCCTGCTAAACGACAAGAAAGCTTTTTCATTTCTGTCAATCACTGAAAGGGTTGGGGGAAAAAAGAACATGGAAACTTTCACGTGGCATCCATACGTATAAGTCAAAGCTTTCGAGTGGCAGGTTTTCTGGCACCGCCGAGTCCCACATTCTTGTCAAAGTAGACGTGTTGTTTTTATTTTCATGCTCCAGCAGAAGACAGGGGAAGTGAGGGGAGAGGCGGTTAAAACGACCGTGACCAGAACCACACGCCGTAGCTGTGACTTTCACTGCCTCTCATATCATTTCAGAACTGTCCAGAAAGCACTTCTCCTCGGACGCGTTGCCCAGTCGAGCAGACTTTCATCTCCTCCTCTGCCTGACGTCCCTTGTCGGGTTCCGTCCAATCTGGATTTCATTCCGCTCGATGTCTCCTCACAGTGAATAATGCCTTTGTAGTCACTCCCTTCCCACCACACCACACACACACACACACACACACACACCACACACCCTTCATGTCCAATATTTAATATGTACCAAGTGACAAGCCAAGGAAGTAACCAAGAATGCTATTCACCAGTTATTGGCCCTGAGAACCAATATACAGGTCAAAGGGTCGGACACTTTTTTGCCGGCTGAACCAACACATGAGAAGAAGTCGTGTGTAAGAATGTCATTGTCAAATTCACAAGACTCGTTACAAGAACCTGAGTTCAAACCTACGACCCCGAAGGGACCGTGTCGGTGCCAAAGTGCATTTTTACCAGCGAGAAAGCCAAATTCACAAAAAAGCCTGCGAGACAGAAAACGTGAAATACGTCCAGTTACTGCCCGAAGCCCGCTGTGCTTACTGGTTTCCGGGGGAACAGCAGGTGATGGAAGCGAGTTCCCATCTCACACATCTGGTTCACATGATCAAACACAGGCCGTTAATTCTGCTGTTTCCAAAAGAGGGAGCGAAGTGGCGTCACGTTAATGTGTAAACCGCATGTAAACAAAAGTGTCACCTCTGCCATGGAAAGTGTGACCGTCTGCTTGTTAACAATCTGTCTGATTATGAAGACTGTTTATAAAGATGGCGGTGGGTCTCCACTTCCAGCCACGATCCAGAAATGAAGCCAAAATATCCCGGATACAAACGCTGCCATCTTGTGCCAGTTGCGTCATTAGGATCCAGAATCTCCGCAGTAGGGATCGGGAGATGGAGCCGCGGTCCATCGAGGTCCCGCTGATACTGGAATCGACCAATCAGTCGTCTCCGCTGTCAGTCATGAGATTTCACCCCATTTTATAGCATCACATAACTAAGAAAAATCCAACTTACCACCAAAAGGTAGGATTTGGACAAAGCCTCAGTGTGATAGGAACTACCTCACGACAGAAACCATCTTTGAGTATTTAGATTTTTTAGTTCAGCCCATATCCCATCTGCCAACAAGGAGGAGGCAGGGTTAATGGTCATTCAGACGCTTTGGCTCCACTTTTGCTGGAGCTGTCACGTCGTCCATCCTTAAATACGGTCTATGGTCCAAACCAGCCACAGAGAGAGGCAGGATGATTGGAGGATGAAGGAGAACATGTCAGAGCTGTGTACATCGACCGGAGATCCTGGTTTAGCTAACCAACGTTGAAGCCTAGCGTGTGCGAGTCTGTGTGGGAGAGTACGCATGAGCGAACCAGAGAGAATGAGAAAAGACAGCGAAGGAGACAGAGAGAACCTTTCCAGGAAACTTTAGTCATTGGTAACTCGCTTACATCCGTAAACACATCTGTGAATATGGCGTCCCCGCTCCAGTCCCGTCTGCATGAGGGGAAAATACCACATTTATGGTCAGGGGCAGGAGAGCCGAGGAGGAAATGGTCTGTTACAGCTTGTCCTCGTTGACTTCTTTTGTGACTCAGTCCCCCGACGACCCAGAGCACATTGTTAAAGAGTGGACACATCGTTAGCCTGACGTGAGGATGGCTACGCTCCACTGCATCGGATGAGAAGATGTCGAGGCATGATGGACCACACATGTTGCCTCTGACCTGCACGGCACAGCATGCAGAGCAGCAGCAGCAGCAGCCCTTTTTACTCTTCATCTCTTTCCTGCCTCCCTCCTCTTCTGCACATGCCCTTGCCCAACGCCCTCTGCAGCAGACAGATACAAATGGGATTCAGGGGACAACTGCCGCAGCCGTGATAGACAGAGATTTATATATAGGGACGAGTTGGGGGAAAGTGATGGAGTTGTCTACTGTAGATTCAGTCCCCACATCTGTCCGGTTCTACTTGGCAGCACTTCTGAGCAATTCAGTTGGGAGAGAGATATGCAGGTGTTTTTTTTTTCTTCTCTCCTCCTTCCACAAACAGATGCATCAAGCTAAGCCGAGCCAAGCGGCAGACGGACGGCTGCGTCAGAGACGCACGAAAAGAAAAATGTTTTGTTCCGGGCCCAAGCTGTGCATTTTGGGAGAGACGTGCTTTCAGAAAACCGTTTCAACAAAGTGGCTGTTTTGCATTTTTTGGCAAATAGTTCCCTCGTCTTTTGTTTTGCCTCCGAGGTGGAATCCAAACACCTGCAACTGTTGGGAACAGAATTTCATTTTTTTTTTTTTTTGTCAGATTCATTACATCTCTGATATTTGAAATACAAAACCTATTCGCTGAAAACACTCAACGTGCATTTTTCCCCCTCAATAATTCCTCCAACCTAAACAAAAGGAAAAGGTTGTCATTGTACAAAAATGAAGCCAAAGTATCCCTGATACGGGGCCGCCATCTTGCACTGTTGAGATCATTCAGGGCCACATGCTCAACCAATCGTGTGTCAGGCTCTTAATTATTACCTTTGACTCCGTTTTTATGGCGTCAAATAACTCATTAAAACCAAATGTACTGGAAAATTATACTTTTAAACATCAGTGTGAGAAGAACTATCTAAAATGACAGAAACCATCTTTGAGAAAATTGTATTTAATGTGTACTTTAACTTTTTACTTCCGTCCCATCCACTAACATGGCGGAGATGGGGTTTATGATCTATACTGCAGCCAGCCACCAGGTGGCGATCAAGATGTTTTGTTGTCCTTCTTTATTTACATATGATGTGTTTACTTATTTGTGGTTGAGTTGCATTGTGGGTGATGTAGGCGGCAGGTTTTGATGGGGAGGAAGAATGTGTGGAGTAAAAAACCAAACAGAAAACAGATTTGGGGGGTTTGTTAATGGCAGTTTTCTCTTAATAAAGCTCTAAAATAGCCGACTCCTGTGCTCAGCGCAGCCAAGCTGAAAAGACAAGGTTACTATATATTTTTTTAAACATTCCCAGCACTTCACACCCTCACTGCGTCTGCTTCCTGCAGCAGCGATCTCCCAAACACAGACTGGCTTTGTTCTTTAACAATGCTTCCTGCCCACTAAATCTGGAGGCCACGACCCAGCGAGATGCTCCTCTCCACGCTCCTTCCCCCCCGCTGGGCTTCAGTGGGAAGTCGTGTAACTGCCCTCAAAACGTGTGTACCTGACTCTGCCGCAGGAGAGGAAGCAGGAAATGCTCGCCATGGCAGCGCGGCTTTGTACCCTATGGGAGATAATGGGCGCCGTGCAGAGAGACAGGCATGCGCTCCGGGCCATGTTCCACATCAGCACACCGCAGCCCATCCACACTGTCTGGACAGGAAGCAGCCTGCACTGTCATCTACCTCATCACCGTGTGTCCCTGCTCCTACAATCACAGAAACACCCTCCTCTGAAGCTGTCCCGGTGTGTTTTTGTTGTATATTCACAGTGAATAAGAAGCGTTTAGACAAAGTAATCTCTTGAGAAGCTGGCGTGCTGATGTGCATTGAATCAAACAATGTTATGCTAATCAGCGGGAGATGGACAGGGACCATAATGAAACAATTAAAGGGGGGGTCAGGGTTTCATTATCTCTCACCCGTACGACAAACAAACACACACGCATGTCATGAATTATAAATTGTGTTTGTATTCCTCATATTACACCTTGACCTGATCCCAGGCTTTTTGCTCATTCGAGCGCCTCGGCCGATTTGTCACGGAGCTGTCAGCCGACTGTAATCCACGCACTGATCTCATCAGCGTTACAGCAACAACAAACAAATCCAATGAAGCAAGCAGCTGCATCCCAGACGGCTCGAGCTACTTGCATTAGCGGCAGCACCGGTTTCTGCTCCGGTCTCCCGCGTGGAGAGATTGCGTTTTGTTTTTTTGTGTGTGTAACTCCATTAGTGCTGAACGCAAACAAACACAGGTGATATGGGATTCATATTTTCATCAGACCACAAGGATCTGGATCCCTTCAGAGATACACGCCCCCCCCCCCCCCCCCGCTCGTCTCTCTGCTCTGCGTGTTTTGACGTACCGCGCCATTATCTCACGAAACCTCCCCGGCAATTAAATATTTCAACTGTCGACAGTTTTCTTCTTGAATGTTTAATAAGTTCACCGTCAACCACATGCTGGTCTTGTCTAAACAGGGCTGTTGGATAATTGCTAATTTAAGGCTTCTATGATCCTTTTTCATGATATGGCACATCCTCTTTTTTTTTTTTTTTCATATCTCAAATGGGAGTAATAAATCTGCCTGGAGGCTCCTGACGGCTCCTCCACCGCAGCTTTTGAATCAATCTTATTTAAAAACACTTCTTGTGTAAAAAGGTTCTCACACTGTCGGGCTGATCAGTGACTTCTCTGGAACTTGCAAGTGTCTCCCGAGTTCTCCCACTGTCAGTCAAGGTCACCAGTTGGTGTTTTTTCTGTCGGACTGGTGAGAGTGAATGGTTCTTTTTGTTGGGGAGTTTTATTTCCACGGTTCTAAATACTGTGATTGTTGAGGTTAATTGTGGGGCTTAGAAACAGGAATGCAGAGGCAGGTAGTGAAACGCGGTTGAATCAACAAATTATCCGAAAAGTGCTTTGCAAAGAAAGTGTAAATGGACTGTAGTTGTTCAGCGCTTATCGACCACTCAACGCACTTTACAGTACAAGGGGCCTTCACCCATTCACGGGCACATACAGCACGTCTACATGCAATGCTTTTTCTATGACACACCATTCATGCATTGTCGGAATAGCCGTCAGGGGAATAATGCTGATCGATAACAGAAAACCAACCGAACAGGGGATCAGCTACGTGTGTGCTTATTGTGTCATAGCGTGGCTCGGGGGCTGGCAGAGAAGGTGCCGTTGATCCTGAAGCAGATGGAGAACAGGTAGTCAGGTGGTCAAAGAGCAGAGGTCGAACCAAAGCAAGAGTAACACAGGGTGATGGTCTGTCGTGGATCTGTGACCAGGGGCTCATTGTAGGAACAGTTTCATTATAGGAACTTGTGGTGTCACTCAAGAGCTCATCTTCCTCACCTCTCCTGTGCTGTCACGGCACGATAAATAAAAAAATAAAAACATCTCCACGGACTATATGTCACTTCTCACTACCAGAGAAAGGAAAAGCCATGGACAGGTTTATAATGGCTGATGGAGAAACCACAACACGAGAAGACGAAGAGACCAGAGACTCTGGTTTATAGAAGGAAGCAGTTGAAAGGACACATTTAAATTTGGACCCCAGCGTCCCAGAGCTTTAATAAAAACTCCCAGGACGGGGGGGGGGGGGGGTTATATTGTGGCATTTACGGAGATAAGTACTTTTCCACTCTCTGACTGGAGTGTGTTGGACCTGTGGTTAATGTTTACCTGACTCGCAGCCACAGCTTCACTCTTCTGTGTTGTCTAGACGTAGAGATTTCAACACAGATGTTTACGGCCTCTGACCTGTTCCTGCTCTTGTGTTTCGAGGTTAACCAATCAAACATAATGGAATCCTGCGTTCTGAAGTTTTTACTGGTCCTTTTCTCTCTTTGATGTTTTTTTCAAACCCGATCTTTGCGGACGTCTCGGAGCATTAGCGAGTGCTGGTGCATCCTGATGCCGACGCTGATGGTCCTTTTAAAATGCGAGGTGGATGTCTCGGAACGTTCCTCGCCGTGGCCACGGTGGCACATCCGCCCGTGATGTACTGCCGGAGCGTTGCATTGAAATTCCTCTGCCGGTGTTCAGCCGCCGCAGACTGAGGAGGAATGTGATGAATGCCTCCTCATGTCACAGACATAACTGCTCCCGTAGATTACTGCAACACATCGGACACCGGCTGACACAAATGTGTTTCAATGACGGCTCATCTTTCCTCACGCTCGTCTCTACTCTTTTTTCTTTCCTCGATGTGCCGAGGACCTTTGGACAAACGGGTTAAAAATACCGTCCTATCAGAGTTTTGTGAGGGGAGAGACAAGATTGATGAGTTGTGAAAGTATCAGCAGTGCGCTGAAGAAGCTCCAGGAGTGGGAAGATCTAGCAGGGCACATGAAACACACCCACCTTGTATTAACACAGACGTCCCTCTGGGCATATCTGGCCCTCGCAACGCGGCGCGGCTTCAAACGCGCCGCTCGGCTCGTCTCAGCGGGATTAGGCAATCGCGGCTCCTCCACACCACATCAAAACAGAAGATGCACGCAGAGACCGTCTGACGGCAGCCATCTACGACTTGACTTGTCAGCACGGTATCGCCGAGGAACATTTGTTCACACTCATCATTTGAAAATAAATAGATCCTCCTTCTCTTTCACGTGGAGGGGGGGGGGGAAGTCAGGCTGGTATTTTAAGTTTGATGAGTGTCTTGTGCTCGTCTTGGCTTCTGAGGCATGTCCTGACCTCCGTGATCCCCGTCCTTTACTGTGGAATACAACCTGGGGCGGCGTCTGCCTTCAGATAAGTTCTTTAGCCAACACAGTCTTGAAGAGACATTCTAGTTAAGTCACATTCACTTGGCTTTCTACTTGTTTTTCACACTGCATGTGTTTGTAATCAGGGAGAACACGGGGTTGGGTTTCGGACACAAACAGAATGTCTCTCGGGTTTGGGTTCGGCTCCGGTAGTTTCCTCTCAGGCTTGGACGGGTTCGGAACGAAAAATCGAAGCTCGACCTGCACTCATATTCATATTCTGGCTTAATTTGTGTACAGTGTTTATTTACATTCGATGGTTCACACTCAATCATTTGACCTTGTTACAGTTGGACTTCTCGAGTAAGCCCATTTCCTTAATGTCATGTAAATGTGTAGGGGATTGGGGAAAAGCTCATGTTTTCCCACAAATTAAAATCCAACTTTTATATTGCAAATCTCAAAAGTAAATCTAGGATGTATATTATTATATACCATAAATAGTAATCATTATATTTGTACTCAATAAATCTACGCAGCTATTTTAAGGAATATAAATCTCCCTCTGTTTATTTTTCTACCTCGCTTCCACCTAATTTAACACCAAATATAAGCTAATAGTTTAATTATTAATTCTGGGCATGTGCTGCCAAATGCTAAATGAAAGCACATGTTGTTTTGTCTACAAATCTACGACACGTGATTAATCTGTCAGATCTGATCATGTAAGTCTCTATATAACATAATGGAGGAGAAAAAAAAAAAGCTTTGTTATTGCATTCAAAAATATTTTCTCACTGCAGCAGCATGAGCGGTGGCCCACCCAGCATCAGCCCGGGCCCAGGAACATATCAGCATGACAAAGCAGGAGGCTGAATTACAGCACACATCCTACTGCTGTTAATTACAGTGGGAGGAGGAGGTCTGTTCTAATTACAAAGAAGGGCTGACAAAGCCAACGCAGCCCAGAGAGCAGGAGGAGAACGAGGGCCTCCCTCCTCCTCGCTCTGCGGTTTGGCTTTAATGAAGACCCACTGACTTCGGCCCCCCAAAACCTGCCGGCGTGTGCGGTGGCTGCCGGTGCTACCAGTTTCCAGTAAGCCAGGAGCACACGTCCCAATTTAAAGCCCATTACAACCTCAGTTTGGCCGTGGCAGCTGTTTCTCAGGACTGTGGTTGACATTGTTTAGAGCAAAGTGCACGCAGTCACTGTGGACAAACACGGCTTCCTTTATTGCCTAGTGTACAAAGGTTTACTATTAGATTACGTTGAGCTGTCACGATTATATCAACTGGGTTTTAGCTTTTGGAATCTGGAGAAATTTGGAGTATTTTGAGCTGGAAAAACTAAATCTTTTGTTTGCATCTCTGCAATTTGTGAGAGTAAATCATCAAATGCGGATGTGTTTTCGAAACACACAGTTTGAGGGTGAATGTCGCATCTGATTCACTCGCTGCTGGCGAAGCATCGGGAGCAGTTTGGGGTTTGGAGTCCTGCTCGAGGACAGACGAGGACAGTGGAGGAGGAGCCGGCCGCTCTCCCTGATGAGCCACGCCGACCCAATCGGAGATGTCGTGTATTATTGCCTATTCAGCCGTAAAAAGGAGAATAACTAAGATAGCCTATAATCAGCACCTTGGTCGGTTCCTCTCCTGTGATCAGGCATCATCATGTGACGGCAATTCCACACTGAGATCATGTGATACCACCTGACGAACAACTGGTCATACAGACTGGTTTCAAAAGGGGGGGGGGGGGGGGTCTGATGTGCAAGGTTTAGTTTTAACAGAACTTTTCAGCAGTGTCATTCTTTACTCTTGTCTTTCTCGTATATATATCAATCTCTCCGTACACCTCTTAATCTTTTTTTTTTCTCCATCCCCCCCCCCCCTTCCCTCCATCTCTTCTCCCTGCCGTTCTATCTAACCAGTGGGACGTCGGTGCATTCCATCTTCAGTGTGGGAGCTCTGTGATAGGGGGGTTAATGGAACGGGCAGGATGAAGCATTGTGTCTCGCTGTCGGAGATCTGCCATTTGTTTCGTGTGGGATCAATGAAGAGATCCGGGCTCGGTGCCTGCTGGGGATGATGGACTCGATGTCTCACCACCGAAACCACAAGAAACCGTCAGTGGGGGGGGGGGGGGAGATTTTTATGTTTTCCTGAGCAAATATATTTACATCCTCCCAGTTGAAGCCTTTGGATTTTTTAGAACTCTTTTTGTCCCAGCAAATTGAAGTGAAACAACGACAGATGTTAGTTTGATCCTCGGTGATCCATCATCCTTAATGGTGTTGGGACGTAAAGGATATTTCTAAACATACATATTTTAACAATTCACTGAGGGGGTGGGGGGGGGGGGGGGGGGGGGCTGATGCAGTTCATAGCTGCAGTCATCATGCATTTAGCACCGAGGCCCGGAGGTGAGACAGCTGCATGACACAAAACGTCCTAATG